>JASUUG010000714.1:1800000-2296164 GCA_030449905.1 Luvunga scandens
TTATATCATTTTCAGGGATAGGGCAACCATAGGTTTTTGTGATTCATTCTTATCCACTTCCTACTGCAAGTATCATGATATTATTATTATTATTTTAATTTTTATCGCTAATTTCAATTTATGCCCGTGCAATACAAAATTACGGAGTTTGAAAGAAAAGTTGGGCATGGGTAGTATCGGATTATATAGTATTTCACGTTAATTACTAGTAAACAAGTGGCGAGGCCGGTTTATGATCCTTGAGTTTCATTATTTAATTAGTAAATACGACTTGGGTTGCAGAGTCTAATAATAACAACAGTGACAATATAATATTAATTTTCTTTAATCTGCAACCATGTAAAACATATGATCGGGATACAAGACTATATAATAACACTACAATATAATTTCTATAGCTCTATTAAGCGTACGACGACGAAGAATTTGATCATGTATGCAACAGCATGACGAGAAGCCTGATGAATTTTTATTAATGCAGCTCTGTTGTGAACCCCACAATTCCGCCAATTAAGACGCACCACGCGTCCCGTTGCGTACCATATCAGTCCTACGAATGATATAATAATGCCAAACGGATTGTAGAAGAAAACTTCGTATATGTAATTATCGTTTCAGAGCAAGAAAGAATTGTAATTAAAAAAAAAAAAAACAAAGTCACAACCATGTGCATTGGTTTAAACTGTTGATGGAAGTTACAATATTAAACTAATATCCGTCGAAAAACGTAGCATAAAATGCCTTATTACCTGTAGACACTTGCTTCAATAGCTTCCAGTGCTCTTCCATATTTGGACAGATGCCCATGCCTTAGCTGTAACAGAAACAACGGAAAAAAAATTACATTATATGAAATAAATAAACAAGTCAAGGTTTGGCATCGTTATGATTTTGGTTAATTGCTGAAGATCTCATTCAAGGTTATTTGGGGTGAAAAGAAAATAATCGATGGAGACAAATAATCCTTTTTGCGGGACCAATGTATCATGAATTTTAGTCATAACAATGGAATTTTCTGTTTACCAGTGATCATATATAATTTATAAAAGTTGGAAAAATGAAACTAAAAGCAAAAATTAACATTATTTATAAAATGGCATTATGAAGATAAAGAATGAAAAATAAAATACAAATGCATATCACATATATATAGATTAACCCCTATTCAGGTTTTGCCTTTATACATTACGAAAGATAAAAACAAATGGTATCTCAAATAAAGTACTGCTAATTCTATTTAATTTGTTGACTTCATCTGAGGCGTGAAATTAGAGAAACAAATACAAAAGAGTATTAAATTCCTAAAGAAATTAAGGAATTGCTTAAACAATTATATATATGTTCCGAAAAGTATAATATTATGATTCCACTTCTTTTTCATCCATTAAAGAAAAAAAGAAAAAAAAAAGAATTCAAATTGCAAATTACTTGACATACCTTAGACAAAAGCGATCCTCTTCTTGATTGTTTACATAATTTTCCAAGAAAATCACTTGCTCTGAACATGCTGATCGTTTGCTCCCTCAACCAAAAAAATAAGAGAGAGGAGTTGATTTACGCACAACACACACAACCCTCTCCCAGTCTCTCTAAACAAGTTTGCATGCACAACAGATCGAAGGCCTTTTTATAAGCACTTATGATGATGCGTGTTGAATGTATATAATGATGCCATGCGCGGTCAACCATAGCAGGCGATTTTTATTTTTTTTGTTTTGTCTTGTGATCTCATATTTAATTACTAATGTGTACGTACAATCGGGTTGATTAGCACACTTCCCTATGATGAATCGGGATCATATATATTTTTTAAAACTCGAATGCAAAATCGATCTGTTTGATTAATTGTGTAACGTACGCGTTATTAGTGACACGACTACGAGTTCAGCACGTTCCTAGATCTGCCAATGAAGCTGTCCGTTTGTTAGCTAAGTATGTATTAGCAAGCAAAGATTCTGTTGTCCGGTTGGACTCTTTTCCAGCTGATGTTGCTTGTATTTTCACTTTCCTATTAGAAACAATACAAGTGACACAACTACGACAAATATATAATTTGTGGTATGCACAATGGAAACAGTTGGCTCATGCCACGACCGATCGAGTAAACAAGAATATAATAAAATACTTGTTTTATGTTCACAATAATTACAAGGGAATCAAGATCTATACAAGCATGATACTAAAAATATAAAATATTTCTCTTTATAGACTAGAATATTGTTTTGAAAGGGAAAAAAATTAAAAAAAGAATATCTCATCTTGTCATCTGATGCATTAACATATCTTTCAGACTCCCAAAATCTTGTTGACTTTCTCCGAAATTATATCTTGCAATGCGACATGAGCGCTATTAGGCATGGTTCATGATATAATAATACTAGAGTGTGGAGGTTCTAAACCATCTTAATAGAAGAAAATGGAATATAAAGTTAGGGATGATGTGAACCTTCGAACTTGCATGCATGATAAACCTAAGAAAACAAAGAGAGAGCAGTTAGAGACGCCGCTGGTCTGCTACTTGGGACATATTGGATACTACTGTTCTTTTGCTCATCAACTGGTTGATACGCTATCACATTGAATTAAGGTCTTGTTCTAGTGATATTAACGAGCATTCTTAGGGTTCAGATTTGAGTTTGAGTTTCAATATGTGCGTGAGTTATTAAAAAAAAAAAAGGTATTGTATAATCATATATCAATATCAAGGTTATGACTATGGTACCTCATAAGTATATTACCCAACAATTTGGGCACTATTTGATGATTAGATTTTATTTACTTTTTGACCATCTTGAGATCCTCAAATTGTTGAGTATGAACCCTTGGGATTTCATAGTTAGTTCAGTGGAAACCCCTATATTCTATAACCTTAGACTTTGAGGTTAGTGGTTCGAGTCCCAGTATAAATTAATTATAGATATTATTATAATGTTTGTGAGGTAAAAATCTAATTGTATTAGAATGTTTCCAATTACAAATATTAGTAGATTGTCAATTGTAATATATAGTGTTAAAACAATTAATAGATTTTATGGGTATATTTAAATTTAAAGAAAAGTGTTACGATCAGTTGCTCATTTAGGCGGCTGACTCACTCACTTATTTTTAAATTAAACAAGTGTTAAGTTTTAGTTTTTGTTGGGACCCATATAAAATACTTTTAATCTTTAAATAATTCATTTGATAATACTTACCCATCACTTTAAACATATTTACACTCAAATGCCATTTACTTATCAGTTTAAATAATAAATTACCTCCTCTTTTTATTCATAAGGAAAAAGTTCTAAAAAATCACACAACCCAAACTATTACACACTAGCACTCTCAACTATTTAACTGAAACAATTTCAATTTATAAACTTCATTGTCTTGAATAGTTCTTCAAGCACAATTTTGTTTAAAAAACGAGAACATTGAACAAAATTTATAATTACTTATAATGACACAATTTTGATTAGAGAACATTGAACACAAAAATAGTTCTTCTTTGTGGATTAAACAATTTCTACATTGACGAGCAAAATCTTGTCTTGAAAACTTTTTAATTTATAGTTTGAAAGTGTCTAGAGATCTTATTGTTTGAACATAAATATATTCCAACATATACACATAAATAAATGTTAACTATATTAATAATAAGTTATAACAATCAGTAAGTATTTAAAGAAGGTATTACCATCATTAAGCACTATTGATTTAGAACCAGCATCTAATAAATATTCACCAGAAAAATTCTTCAAAGATTCGTAATCTTCCTACTAGACATTTTAGATTTATTCAGTATAAGTTCCAAGAAGTACAAAACATTGATATATGATAAATTACAATTCAATATGTGTAAAATGTAAAATAATATACTTAACATACCATTTCTTGCAAGCAATCTTTTGTATCATAAAGATCATTAACATTTTCATTCCTTGAGTTTGAATATTCCAGGGACTAAAGCTTTTAAATACAAGTAAATTTCTAATAACTACAAAAAGAAATATAAAATAAAATTTTTTATATAACAAACCATTATTTGAGAGGAACTTTTGTCCCAATGTTCTTTAGAACCTCAAAAAAAAAAAAAAAAAGGATGCTATCATTAATAAGTAAAAGTATAACAATTTAAAGATGTCACTACCTACATACATATATCTATGTGTGTGTGTGTGTAACATTTCTCGATTTGGTGTTGAGTATTCTTTGTTGAGATAATAAAACCTTTAGTGAAAACTATCACTTATAACCTAGGAATATTCATGTCATATCACCAAGAATCAATAATAAATTATGCGGAAGCGTACTTGAATCCATAACGCTTAATCCCTCTCTAGAGTTGTGTGGTTGGCCTTCCAGATCTACACGTTCTCCTAGAGAGTCCTTTAGTTCTTTCTGTGCTTTCTATCTGATGATGGGATATCAGAAAGAATGGAAAGATTTCTCCTTTCTTAACGTGTGACCTGGGGACCATGACCACTTATATAGACAACAGTTTCCTGATGTCACTGGGTATTCCTAATTCTGCCCATCATAGAATTAGAATACTATTGGGTCTCTACACATTAAAAGCCCACATCCTTTAAATACATTAAAGCCCATAATACCGTAAACCTTAACAGATCACTTTAATTGGGCTTAACCTTATATGACAGTCTGCAACACATAATTATTCACATATAAGCCCAATGTTGGATTAAAGATCCAACAATGCTGGATTAAAAAATCCAACAATCTCCCACTTGGGCTATATGTGTAACCTTATAATTATGTTTTGCAAAAATAACCATATGAGCTCAACTTTACTGTCATTACCGAAATGTATCTATAACCAATTCGGTCCATCAATTATACCAACATAGGATCAAAGCGGCGTTCGTTACATCTATTGTAACTTGACCCTCAATGGTCACTATGCTAATACAACTGAATGACATTGATCATGATGTGGATGTGTAGCATGGAAATTTCATGCAATGTGATCTTAACATGCCTATTTCCAACTAATCCACCTTAAACCTTATTGAGATCAAACTATAATAAAATCAGAGTATGAACAAACCAAAACTTTATTTCTACAGAAAATAATCTTAAATATAAAAAAACTGAAATAACAGAGAATGTCTATATTATAAGAGCATCTAAAATCACAAACTCCCACTAAAATTGAATATCATTAAATAACATAACACCCATATGAGCAGTGTGCTCATGAAACATCTTGGGTGGCAGTCCCTTAGTAAGCGGATCCGCAATCATGAAGTTTGTGCCAATGTGCTCTATAAACAACTGTCTACTCTGAACTCTTTCTTTAACAACTAGGAACTTGATGTCTATATGCTTCGACTTCGTCGAGCTCCTGTTGTTATTAGAATACAGTACTGCTGACTTGTTGTCACAAAATAACCTGAGTGGTCTACCAACACCATCTACTATACGCAGCCCCGTGACAAAATTCCGTAGCCATATCCCATGATTGGATGCCTCATAACATGTTATAAACTCTGCTGCCATCGTGGAAGAGGCTATAAGAGACTATTTAGCACTCTTTCAAGAAACGGCACCTCCTGTTAGCAGATAGATGTAACTCGAAGTGGATTTCATACTATCTTGGCATTTAGCAAAATCAGAGTCAGTATACCCAACGATCTCAAGCTTATCCGACCTCCGATATGTGAGCATGTAGTCTTTTGTTCTTTGCAAATATCGTGAGACCCGTTTGGCTGCTTTCCAATGGTCTACTCTTGGATTACTTAAATATCTGCCCAACATCCCAGTAACGTATGGTATATCTGGTCGCGTGCAAACGTGAGCATACATCAGACTTCCTACTGCTGATGCATAAGGAATCTTCTGTATTTTCTTCTTTTCAAAGTCATTCATAGGGCATTGATTGAGACTAAACTTGTCTCCTTTAGTCACAGGGGTATCACCTAGTTTACAGTCTTGAATGCCATATCTCTTGAGAACTGTTTCGATATAGCTCTTTTGTGACAATCCTAGAATACCCTGAGAGCGATCTCGGTGTAGCTGTACGCCTAATACAAAAGAGCGTCACCAAGATCTTTCATCTCAAAATTCGTAGTTAGAAATCTCTTGGTATCCTACAATAAGCATATATCGCTACTAGCAAGCAAAATGTCATCGACATATAAAACCAGAAAAATATACTTACTCCCACAGAACTTATGGCATATACAATCATCGACCAAATTCATCTCGAAACCAAATGAGATAATCACTTGATGAAACTTAAAATACCATTGTCGAGATGCTTGCTTGAGCCCATAGATGGATTTCTTAAGTTTGCAAGCCATATTCTTTGGGTCTTTGGACACAAAGTTTTCTGGCTGCACCATATAGATCGTCTCATCAATGTTGCCATTAAGAAACGTCATCTTTACATCCATCTGATGTAACTCAAGATTGAAATGTGCCACTAATGCCATTATAATCCTAAAAGAGTCTTTCGAAGAAACCGGAGAGAAAGTCTCTTTATAGTCGATGCCTTCTTTCTGTGTAAATCCTTTTGCGACAAGACGCTCCTTGTACCTCTCCACATTGCCATTCGAATCCCTTTTGGTCTTAAATATCCATTTGCAACCAATAGGTTTCGCATCTTGTGGCAATGGAACAAGATCCCATACATCATTGTCTTTCATGGACTTCATCTCCTCATTCGTGGCATCAATTCACTTTTGAGAGTTAGAACTTTCCATAGCTTGACAGAAATTGATTGGATCATCTTCCATCACGCCGAGTATCCAATAAAATAGCAACTTACCATTCTTGGGTCCAGTTTCTTCTCATTAGGCCTATAAAGCCTTGCCTCAGCTGGACATCCCTAAACATGTAAGTACTTGAGACTAGGCTTTTTACCTGTCCAAAGCTCATAAGGGGTTTTGACAGTCTCTTTAGTTGAAACCCTATTAAGGATATACGCTGCATTCTTAAGCGCTTCTCCCCAGAGTGATTCTGGTAAGGTAGAATGAGAAATCATACTCCTCACCATGTCCTTAAGCGTCCTATTTCGTCTTTCAGCAACACCATTCATAGTGGGTGAACTTGGCATAGTGTACTGTGGTACGATACCGCATTCCTTTAGGAATTTCGCAAATGGTCCTAGACGTTGTTCACCTGAACCATCATATTTACCATAGTATTCACCACCACGGTCAGATCTGACGCTTTTGATTCTTTTGCCAAGTTGGTTCTCAACTTCAGCCTTAAAATTTTTGAATATATCCAAGGATTGTGCCTTTTCATGGAAGAGATATATATAGCCCTATCTAGAAAAATCGTCTATGAACGTCATAAAATATTGTTGACCGTTCCAATAAGGTACAAGGAATGGCCCACAAATATCTGCATGTATGAGTTCTAAGACATCCAAACTCCTATTGGCTTCAAATCTCCTTTTATTGGTTTGTTTCCCCTTAATACAGTTAACACAGATGTCAAAATCTGTGAAATCTAAGGGGTCGAGAATTGTGTCTGACACAAGTCTCTCTATTCTCCGTTTGGAGATATAACCCAATTTCTGATGCTATAACGCAGCTGAATTCTCATTGGTTAACTTTTTCTTTAAACCTCGTGTACTTACTTGCAGTGATTCATTAAATGAAGCAATTGTATTAAGCATATAAAGATTATCATTGCCCGTCAAAGAACCAGAACCAATTAATTTTGAATCATGAAACAAACTAAATTTTCCATTTCTAAATGAACAAGAATAACCAAATTTGTCCAAAGCGGAAATAGAAATCAAATTCCGCCTAAAAGACGGAACAACAAAAGTTTCATCAAGATCCAAATAAATTCCAATCTTTAACAATAATCTAAATTTTCCAATTGCTTCAACTTCAACTGTCTTGCCATCGCCCACATAGATGTATCTTTCACCATCACTGAGTTTTCGGCAACTCAGGCAACCCTGCATAGACACACTGACGTGAGTGGTTACACCAGAATCTATCCACCATGTGTGTCTAAGTACCGAAGTTAAGTTAACCTCAGAACAAACCAAATTAAGAAGCATACCTTTCTTAGCACGCCATGCGTGATAATTAGTGCAGTGCTTCTTCTTATGCCCCTCAGCCCCACAGAAGAAACAACTAATACCTTCTGAATCATTTGGTTTCTTTTGTTGTTTCTTTTGAGGTGCTGTATCTGCAGCTCCCTTATCTTTCTTCCTTTTCTTGCCCTTGTTCTTGCCCTTAGAGGTAAAGGCCAGATGAGCACTTTCTGCCTTATCTTTCTTCAGCCTATCCTCTTCCTGAACACAGTGTGATATGAGCTCATTCAGAGACCAAGTCTCTTTCTGACAATTATAGCTCACCTTAAACTGGTTAAACTGTGTTGGTAAGGATATTAAAACCAAATGCACTAGCAAGTCCTAAGAGAGTTCAAGCTTAAGTGCTCTTAGCTTAGAAGCAAGATGAGACATCTCCATGAAATACTCTCTAATATTGCCTTTACCCGTATACCTCATTGAAATTAGGCTTGTCAAGAGCGTACCAATTTCAACCTTTTTGTTCTTGACAAACCTTTGTTCAATCTGTGCAAGAAACTCCTTAGCTGTATTTGCTTTCTTAGTCATTGAGCCCCTAAATGCTTCTGGAATGGCCTTCTTCATGATCATGATACACATGCGATTTAATCTCTCCCACATTTCCATTTCCCTTTTATCATCATGAGTACTATCATCTGTAAGAGATGGGGGAAAATCAACCCTTATCGCAAGATCAAGATCCATGACTGCAAGAACTATTAAAAGATTCTCGTGCCATGATTTAAAGTTAGAGCCATTTAGCATAGGAATTGAATTGATGTTGGCAGTATATTAGTAGCAGACATAACTGAATAAAGAACAATAAACAAGCAGAACAAGCTCATATTAGTCTTAAAACAAAATTAAATTCAAAGAAAGGTAAACCCCATCTCAAGATACCAGACACTCCATTAATATTCTATCTTTGGACAAAATATTAACTTGTAAGTGATATCTTGGTGCAGTAATCAAACACTGATAATAAGAACATGTCAAACAATGAATCTTCCTTTGGGCCGATTTGTTGTTCACATGTAAAACCAAATAATCATCACGTATTTATTACCACAAGTGCACATATAATTCTTTTAAATATGGATCTTCCTTTGGGCCGATCAATATTTGCAGAAATTACATGTACAAAACTGTTTGTATTATAAAATAAATTAATTTTCACAAAAGAGGTCACTTTGTTGACATATTGCTTCAATTAATTCATCTCAAAATACATATAAACCAATCAATATTTAAATTTAAAATTGCACTAACAAAACCTTTTAAAAAAATATTTTTGTCAACCGTCGGTCAACGGTCAATAGTTGACCGGTCAAACTTTGACCGTTCAAACACCGCTGACCGGTTCTAAATTGGACCGGCCCCAAATAAAAAAGAAAACTCTAATTTTTTTTTTCTTCTTCTTCTTCTTTGAGCGGCAGCTATGGCCACCGCTTCTTCTTTGTAAGTCGCATAAGAAGTCGAGGCATTCTAAGAAGCACAAATCCAAAGAAAAGTCGAGGCATGAGAAGAAGAAAAGGGAGGGAAAACGGAGTAAACATTGCTAAGTGCATTTCTTATTTTACTGTGGCTCACATACTTCTTAATATTTTGCATCCTGGATGCCAAAGGCTAGGATTTGATGGGCTAAAGGTTGGCATCCTTAGCATGAAAACTTATGCATTGGTCACTCTAAGCCTGCTTACTTGTAGGAAAGTAGAAAACTCTTATGGCATGTTTGGTTTGAAGAAATATAAGAAGAGGAGAGGAGAGGAAATGAAGAGAGAGGAAAAAAATAAGAGAAAAAAAGATGAATTACATGTCCAACTAAATAATAAAAATGACATTGATTCTCTTTTACACTTATTTTCTCTCCCTTTGTTTCTTTTCCACTCGTCTCCTCTCCTATCATTTCTTCCAATCAAACATGAGCTTAAGTCAACAATCTTTTGAACAAGTGATGTTCTTTCACCATGCTTTTTTCCCCCCCTTCAAGTAGCGTTCATTTTAATATTTGTCAATATACGTTAGAGAGGTAAAATGGATATATATTTATTTCATCACTCGATGTGTATTAAAACATATTAAAATGAAGAGGATCGAGCATGATTGAATTCTCGATTTGTTTCAAATAAATGGACCATCTATCTATATCGATAGTCCTTATCGGCCGATAGTCCTTACTGGCGATAATGGCTAGCAGTTCCCGCTTTATTCTCACAAAGTAGATGATCAACTCATAATGGTTCAAGAACCTAGTAGTTAATTTTTCTATTTAATTATGATGTCTTTATATTCTTTCGTGTTCCGCACTTTTCTTCTCAAAGGTATTGAACAACACCGATAAATTTGCAGATGATCAATGATAACAAAACTCACTAGAACTAGCTCATTTTGTAACCTTTTTTATTTTTGTAAATGGGGAATGCGATATCTTGACAAGAAAGTGTTAGTTTGTGCCATCCTTTTCCCTGTTCTTTCAATTTTTGCGTGGTACCACAGGATGCAAATGGAGTGGATATGAAAACTTCTCTTCACTCATGATTTCGATGATGCAGCGGTGTTTCATGCACTTTAGAAGTCCAGAGAGCATTGCCTGTTCTTAAGAAGGCATATGGTGACAAAGATGCTTAAAGTACTACATGTAGGACCCGAAACTTGTTGATGGTATCTAAATTGTTGAAAGAGGAAGATATTGAAGCATGGGGTGTTGAACCATATGACTTAGATGATCGATGCCAACCGCAGTGAGTCTTGTGCGAAAAGGCATTGTGCGGGTGGCCGATATTAAGTTTCCTTTGGCCTATCAAGCAAAGTCATTTTCTCTAGTGATAGTGTCGATCTTTGTGGATTACTTGTCTCCGAAGTACCTTAATGAGAACTCTTCTAGAATTGGCTAGGGTATCTTTGATGGAGTAGTAATATTTTTGGTAAACCCCTTATTTAGCTTTTTCAAAATATGTATATGAGACTATTGATATTCTTAAGTTCTTTTGATATATCATTTTTGTGTAGGCTATCCAGTCAAGATAGAGCTAAAGTTTCGAGCTATCCAAATTTGGGCGTCCCTGTAAGTTATTGCTCGTTGCAGGATTTCAATTTGTTTTTAGTCCTCATAGGGCTTCTCAATTTCCTATATATTGGTTAGATTTGAACTAGACCGTGGACTTTTACAATTTCATTTGAATGCTCTCTTTGTTATTTCGGATTGATCACGTGCTAGCATTTAATTTGTTGAAAAACATAATTCATACATGTGTAATGCTTGATTGGTCAAAATACGATGATGTCTTGTTTACTCATTTATGTGGGATTATTTTCGATTCATTTTGGTAAGTTTGGCTGCACAGCACAAAGAATTCAAGTTCTTTATATTGATGGAAGAAAGTTGACACCATGAGATGTTACTTTTCGTCAGAGGCCAAATTGCGGAGTTCAACTTGGTGGATACGGTATTTTCTTGAGAATAGCTTGGAAGAGAATGAAATAGCCGCGAAGAAGTTTGAACAGGCTTGATTAAGAGATCTTATAAGCCAACTTGTCAAGTTTTCCACTTGAAGTCATATCACCGAGAATCTAAAGATATACTTTCATATTGAATGTAACACATTTGAAAACCGTCTTTGGCTATCACATACCCGAAGGGTAAGTTATGTTGTGAACCAATTGTGAGACGTTAAATCTTTCATCCAAATATTTATATCAAGGGAGTGAGTTCGCAAGAAATGCCTTCCGCCTTTATGTATTCTTTTAGATTTTGGTTTGCTTCTAATCTTCTTGCTTGTTATAAGTGTATGCTAAGTTTTCTTAGTATGCCTAGACCCATATTTGTTTTGATAATTATATGACTATTAATTATCATTATTATTATTTTTTCATTTTAATGGTAAAAATTCATCAGACGGAACTGTGCCTCGTGTAATTTGCAATTCTAAGTGTCATCTTTTGTATGTTTCCCCTTGGAAATGGGGTCAGCTCAGCTTTTGAGGATGTTAATCTTATAATATTGATTTTGATGATAACAAAACTTATATGTACTTGATTAAAATGTTTGAGTTATTAAAATGAATTTCTTTAAGTCATAAACATGTTTAAAGAATCTTAATGACCGTTAACTTGAGTTGGAAAATCTTTTTTGTACAAAAAGTTAACAAAATATAGATTCTGGAAATTACCCTTGAACCGTTTATTATAAAGGCGAACCGTTTATTACTAATGGTGAACCGTTTATTATAAAAGGCGAACCGTTTATTCACAGAAAAGTTTCAGAGCATTCTGGAAATTAACGGTGAACCGTTTATTATTAACGGCGAACCGATAAGTTCCAGTAAAGAGATAGTTTTTTTACTCTTGAACCGTTTAGCAAAAACGGAGAGCCGATTCATTTTGGTTATCGGAACTAAACGGTGATCCGATAATTTAAACAGAAACCGCTTATTTGAAATGAAAGAGCAACGGCTAGTTGAAAAGTCAAAACGGCTAACCGATAGAGATAACCGGCGAACCGATTATTCTCAGAAAGTCAATAACGGCTAGTTTTCAGCTCCAACTATAAAAAGGCTCAATCAAATTCAAACAACAGAGATCCAACATTTTGATATTTGAGCTTCCTACTGAGAAACAATCTTCTTTGAGCTTCAATTGTGTTTCATATCATTGCCTCACACATTAAAATTTCAATTGTAATCATTTGGAGTGTGTGAGAGATTATTTGTTATTAAATCTCTATCATTGAGTGATTGTAAGTGTTGGAAAACACTTGGGTTGAGAGATTGGGTTTAATCTCTTATTGTAAAGGTCCATTGACACCTTGGAAGTTAATTGTAAGTGTTGGGATACACTTGGGTTAAGAGATTGGGAATAATCTCTTGATTGTAAAGGTCCATTGACACCTTGAAGTCAAGTGTAAGTGTATTGAAGCCTTGGAGGCTTGCTTAGTGGAATCCTCAAGCCCGGTGAGCTTGGAGGCGTGGACGTAGGGCACGGTTGGCGAACCACGTAAAAATCACGTGTTTGATTTCTCTTCCTTATCTCTTTAAATTCAAGCATTGTTAATTATATTGTTTTAAAACATTAGTTTTAAATTGTTGTGTAATTTTATTTACTTAATTTTTAAAGAACCCAATTCACCCCCCTCTTGGGTAGCCTATATAGAATTTCAATTGGTATCAGAGCTTGGTTCTCTTGTTAGGACTTAATCGTCTAGAGTAAAAGATCCATGGCAACCCAAAATGATTCTAGTTTTAGGGAAGGACAATCCACTATTAGACCACCATTCTTTGATGGAAATGATTATCCCTATTGGAAAACTAGAATGAGAATTTATTTGCAAGCATTAGATTATGAAATATGGGAAGTTGTATGTGATGGTCCATTCATGCCGATAACTAAAAATGAAGAAGGAGAAGATATTCCTAAACCTTCACGTGAATGGAATGATTTAGAAAAGAGAAAATCTTCACTAAATTCTAAAGCTATGAATGCCTTATTTTGTGCCCTAGATAAGAAAGAATTTCATAGAGTCTCAAGTTGTTCTAATGCTTATGAAATTTGGAAGAAACTTGAAGTTGTTTATGAAGGTACAAACCAAGTCAAAGAATCTAAAATAAGTAGATACACTAGGCAATATGAATTGTTTCAAATGGAAGAAAATGAAAGTGTCTACTCTATGTATACTAGATTTACAGACATTGTAAACACTCTAGGGGCACTTGGTAAGACCTTTTCAAATAGCGAGAAGGTAAAGAAAATTATTAGGTCATTACCAAAAGAATGGAGACCTAAGAGAACTGCTATTGAGGAAGCCAAAGATTTAAACATTTTGTCTATTGATGATCTAATTGGCTCACTTATTTCTTATGAAGAAGATTTGACAGCTGAAAGAGGAGATGAAGATAAGAAGAAGAAAAACGTTGCCTTGAAAGCATCAAAATTTGAAAGCGATGAGGAAAGCGATCTTGAAGATGAAGAGATGGATATGATAGCTAGAAAGTTCACGAAATTTTTCAAAAAATCCGGTGAACAAAGAAAATTCAAAAACTTCAAGAATCAAAAGGAGAAGAATGAAGCAATCATATGTTATAAATGCAAGAAGCCTGGCCATATAAAACCGGAATGCCCCCTTCTCA
This sequence comes from Luvunga scandens, assembly GCA_030449905.1. Taxonomy (NCBI): domain Eukaryota; kingdom Viridiplantae; phylum Streptophyta; class Magnoliopsida; order Sapindales; family Rutaceae; genus Luvunga; species Luvunga scandens. The sequence goes on from JASUUG010000714.1 coordinate 1,814,161, forward strand.
ACAAATTCAAGAAGAAAGCTATGTTGGCAACATGGGATGATAGTGATGAAGAATCAAGTGAGGATGAACAAGCGCAAGAAATGTCAAACTTGGCACTCATGGCAATAGGAGAAGATGAGCTTGATGAGGTAAGTGATCTTCCATCTTATGATGAATTATATGATGCTTTTAATGAGTTGCATAGTGATATGATGAAAATTGGAAAGAAAAATGCATGTCTTAAGAAGAACATATTAGAACTTTCAAATGAAAAGGATGCTATGCAAAAATGTAATGATGTGTTAAATGATAAGATTAAAGAGCTAGAATTAGATAATGAAAGATTGCATGATAGAATTGCTTCTTTAAAAGGTAAACAAAGTACTTCATATGAACATGAAAAATTACATGTTGATAACTTGATCAAAGAAAATGAAGAACTTAAAAAGAAGAGCAATGAACTAAATGAGATTGTTTCTAAATTCACAAATGGGCAAAAGAACTTAGAAAAATTACTTGGTGCCCAAAAATGTGTGTTTGATAAAGGAAGGATTGGTTATAAACCTAACTTGAAACAAAAATACTACAAAAGCTACTTTGTTAAGGCTACTTCCACTAAAAATCATAAAATTGTTTGTCATTATTGCAATGGAGATGGTCACATGAAATATAGATGTCCTATTAAGAAAAATGCATATTATGGAGTTAAATGTGTTTGGGTTCCAAAAGGAACCATTACTAACACTCAAGGACCCAAAGAGTTTTGGGTACCTAAAATTTGAGATCTTCTCTGCATGAATCAAAGAAGAAGGGAAAGAGAAATAAGTGGTATTTGGACAACGGATGTCCAAGACATATGACCGATGATTATTCATGACTCTCAAGTTTTACCAAGATAAAAAATGGTGGAGATGTATCCTTTGGAGATAATTCAAAAGGAAAAATCATTGGTATTGGTAATGTCAGTAAAGTTTCCTCAACTCTCATTGAAAATGTATGCTTTGTTGGAAATAGGTGTGTTAACATTTATACTATTGATATAGATTGTGCATCTACTTATGATGATTTATACACTATCTTCCTTGTTTTTCTATAATATGATAATCGGATGTTTTTAAATTGTGTAAATTTATTAATCATGCATTATATTGACCTTTAAAGACATTTTTGATCAACCAAATGGTTTAGATATGTATTAAGTATTGGATATTTCGCACAATATTCTCATATTTTGGATACTTTTATGTGTGTTTGATTGTTTCTTGTTTTTATGAATGCTTGTGTTATATATGAGACTTAGCATTGATTTTACTATGATTTTAGCATTGCTTGTAGTTGTTTTAATATTGATTTTGATTTTTTTTTTGGTATAAATTTTGGTAATAGTTTTTGAGGAGATGCTTAATATACAAGGGAGATTCTACTGAAATTTTTACTTGTCAAAACGTATTTTTTTCTTTATTTTTTCTTTTTGATCTTTGAAGGGGAGAATAGTTTTCAGTTATATTTCAAAAAGAAGTTAACAAAAATTTTGTTTATTTTTCAAGGAGCTTATTTTCAGGGGAGTTAAAACAAATTTTTGTGTCCTTTACATACAAAGTTTGTCATCATCAAAAAGGGGGAGATTGTTAATCTTATAATATTGATTTTGATGATAACAAAACTTATATGTACTTGATTAAAATGTTTGAGTTATTAAAATGAATTTCTTTAAGTCATAAACATGTTTAAAGAATCTTAATGACCGTTAACTTGAGTTGGAAAATCTTTTTTGTACAAAAAGTTAACAAAATATAGATTCTGGAAATTACCCTTGAACCGTTTATTATAAAGGCGAACCGTTTATTACTAACGGTGAACCGTTTATTATAAAAGGCGAACCGTTTATTCACAGAAAAGTTTCAGAGCATTCTGGAAATTAACGGTGAACCGTTTATTATTAACGGCGAACCGATAAGTTCCAGTAAAGAGATAGTTTTTTACTCTTGAACCGTTTAGCAAAAACGGAGAGCCGATTTCTGTTTTGCAGGTTACTGGAACTAAACGGTGATCCGATAATTTAAACGGTAAACCGTTTATTTGAAATGAAAGAGCAACGGCTAGTTGAAAAGTCAAAACGGCTAACCGATAGAGATAACCGGCGAACCGATTATTCTCAGAAAGTCAATAACGGCTAGTTTTCAGCTCCAACTATAAAAAGGCTCAATCAAATTCAAACAACAGAGATCCAACATTTTGATATTTGAGCTTCCTACTGAGAAACAATCTTCTTTGAGCTTCAATTGTGTTTCATATCATTGCCTCACACATTAAAATTTCAATTGTAATCATTTGGAGTGTGTGAGAGATTATTTGTTATTAAATCTCTATCATTGAGTGATTGTAAGTGTTGGAAAACACTTGGGTTGAGAGATTGGGTTTAATCTCTTATTGTAAAGGTCCATTGACACCTTGGAAGTTAATTGTAAGTGTTGGGATACACTTGGGTTAAGAGATTGGGAATAATCTCTTGATTGTAAAGGTCCATTGACACCTTGAAGTCAAGTGTAAGTGTATTGAAGCCTTGGAGGCTTGCTTAGTGGAATCCTCAAGCCCGGTGAGCTTGGAGGCGTGGACGTAGGCACGGTTGGCCGAACCACGTAAAAATCACGTGTTTGATTTCTCTTCCCTTATCTCTTTAAATTCAAGCATTGTTAATTATATTGTTTTAAAACATTAGTTTTAAATTGTTGTGTAATTTTATTTACTTAATTTTTAAAGAACCCAATTCACCCCCCTCTTGGGTAGCCTATATAGAATTTCAGAGGAACCCAAAAGGCTTTCAATTGACTTGAGCTTTTGTTTTAGCAAACAGTCCTAATGGTGTGTAATAAACTTCAACACGCTATGGTATAGTTTTTGAATTGACTTGAGCTCTCTCTCCAAAGACCAGCTAAGGCATTTTTTTTCGTATGCTTTCAGAGAAAACAGAACAGATTTTGTCCAACAATAATATGACTTTGTTGTACTCATTGCAATCGAAGAACAAGAGGTGGCAAGATGGGTCATCGGATTGTGTTCATGTTGTGTTAAATTTAAGTCGATTTAAACTTGGTCTATTTGATAATCGTGTCAAAATATTGAAACCAAAACCCGACAAGGAAAAATAATCGTGTTAGCTAATAATCCGCTTAATTTCTATATATTAAACAAAATTTATATGAAATATTTACACGCTGTTATTCATACATACATGTATACATATTTTATCGATATTATAAAATATATATATTTACCAAAATATTATACATTTATACTATTGAAGTTTTAATTAATTAATTTTATATATATATATATATATATATATATATATATATATATATATATATATCGATATTATAAAATATACGTAGCTACTAATATTTTATACATTTACACTATTGAAGCTCTACATGTATATAAAATTTTATAAATAAAACAATGTGTTAATTCATTCTTTCAAAATATAAAAATAAAAGAGAGAATTATCTCTAATATTTGAGTTTTGATGACAAAAATTAATAAATTATTTTAAAATAAAAAATATAATCATGTCATTGATCAAGTAAATGGGTCAAGAACTATAATTTTAACCAGATACGGAAAAAAATCATGTCGACCCAAGACCCAGTCTATTTAATAATCGTGTTAAATTTCATAACCCATACACATTTATTCTTGTTGTGTTCGTATCGGGTAATCAGATTGTGTCAAAATTTGCCAGTTCTACGAGGAATAACGATGGTACATACACACTAAGTCAAAAAAGGATGATTTTATTTCTAAAATGGTAAAAAGAAGACGAGGAACAAGCTATTTAGGTACTCCCAAAATTCTATTAATTAATGCAATGCATCACCAATCACAATCATTATCGAAGGGTGTATTGAATTTAAAATTGGGTGATTGATCGGTCATACACGTGGAATAATGAAGGTACATACACACTAAGTCAAAAAAGGACGATCTTATTTCTAAAATGGTAAAAAGAAGATGACGGACAAGCTACTTAGGTACTCATAAAATTCTATTCATTAATGCAATACATCACCAATCACAATCACTATCGAATGGTGTATTGAATTTGAACTTGGGTGATTGATCGGTCATACACGAGCAACAATGAATGTACATACACGCTAAGTCAAAAAAGGACAATCTTATTTCTCAAATGGTAAAAAGAAGACAACGGACAAGCTACTTAAGTACTCACAAAATTCCATTCATTAATGTAATGCATCACCAATCACAATCATTATCAAAGGGTGTATTGAATTTGAACTTGGGTGATTGATCGGTCATACACGAGGAATAATGAAAGTACATACACACTAAGTCAAAAAAGGATGATCTTATTTCTAAAATGGTAAAAAGAAGATGATGGACAAGCTACCTAGGTACTCGTAAAATTCCATTCATTAATGCAATGCATCACCAATCACAATCCCTATCGAAGGGTGTATTGAATTTGAACTTGAGTGAATGATCGGTCATACACGAGCAAAAATGAATGTACATACACGCTAAGTCAAAAAAGGACAATCTTATTTCTAAAATAGTAAAAAGAAGTTAGGACAAGCTATCATAGTTTTCTCCTTAAAAAATTCTATTCGTTAAAAATGCATCACCAATCACAATCATTATCGAAGGGTGTATTAAATTTGAAATTGGGTGATTAATCGGTCATATCACGATTGGAAAATGAAATAACATTAAGTCAAAAAGCTCGATCTTATTTCTAAAATGGTAAAAAGAAGAGGCGGACAAGCTCTTGCTAGGTACTCGCTTAATTTTCCATTCATTAATGCAATGCATCACAAACAATCACTATCGAATGGTTATTGAATTTGAACTTGGGTGATTGATCGGTCATACATGAGTAACACAACAACTTTGGGAGTGTGACATTTTTTTAAATTTTCTGTATTTTAGTTTACATCTTAGAGTTTTCTTAAAACGATGGGAGAAAAGAAGCTTTACTCTTTATACTATTACTAAACTCAATAATATTTCCCACTTCCCAATCTCATAATTGTAAAAATAAACAACATTAACAATTGAAGGACTTAGCATTTGATGTTAGGCTCTTTTTCTTGCTAATTTTGTTAATTTGGCAACATTAAAAATGAGTTTACCAAAAATGAACCTCTTCATTTTTTATCATCACTCATTGTTATATTAAGAACTAATTGTATCTTCTATCGAGGTTTATTTGATCTATTTTAGTTTACACTTTTAGTTTGTTAATTTTAGGAAAAGAAGAAACAAATAGACACATCAAATTTTCATTGATTTATGTAACATGTAATATTTATAAAAAATTTAGATGGAACAACTATGTTGGGTTTACCTTTGCACATGCTGGTCAGTTTTGTTCTTTTAGATTAAAAATGAGTTTTCCCAAACCTCTTAGTTTATCATCACTCATTGTTATATTCATGATTGTATATGCTGAGGTTTGCATTGAAATTAAAAAGGGTTCGTGCTTGTTTGTGAGATTTTAGATATTAAAGCTTCACTCGTAATAATTTTCATTGATTTACTATAACTGTATTTATAAAAAATTTATCTTTTAACAACTGTGTTGGGTTTTTTCTTCTAAATTTTCAGGGAATGGTCATGACACTGGAGACATAGCATGCGATGAGTATCATAAGTATAAGGTGGATACGCCATGCCTTAAATCATTATGATTCTTCACATACAACTTGAGTAAAATTCAATTACAGTTCATCGTCATTTTGTCTATTGAAACTAATTGAATCGGTTATACAACAATAACCAACCAACTGTTGGTTGATTTTGCTTGTACATACAAAACATTGCATCTTGTAGCATAATGATACCTGTGCAATCCATGTGCTTTTCTCCAGGAAGATGTGAAGCTCATGGTAGACACAGGCCTAGATGCTTATAGATTTTCCATCTCATGGTCAAGACTAATTCCAAGTATGATAAGATACTCTTGGCTTTTATGAACCATATAACAATTATGCAATTTCTGAGTCATTCTCACAGATTCTTCTCATTTTCTTTTTATCTTTTCTATTCAGATGGGAGAGGACCTGTCAATCCAAAGGGTTTACAGTACTACAACAATCTTATAAATGAGATAATCAGCTATGGTTGGTTCAGTTTTTCATCATTATTGATAGTAATTCAATTTCTTTCATATATTTAAGGAAAATACTTTTAATATCTCCAATATACCACTTTTGTTTGAATCAAGCAGGAATCCAACCGCATGTCACATTACACCATTCTGATCTTCCTCAGGCACTGGAAGATGAATATGGCGGATGGACCAATCGAATGATTGTGTATATTTCTTAGTTCTTTGTGGTTTTAGCTTACCCTTTTGTGTTTGGTTAAATAACCAAGTCAATTAAAGTGTTGATGCTGTGTTTGTATTCTCTCTATTTTGAATGTAGGAAAGACTTTACAACCTATGCAGATGTATGCTTTAAAGAGTTCGGTGATAGGGTTTCATATTGGACCACTTTGAATGAGGCAAATGTATTTGCAATGGGAGGTTATGACTTAGGAATTACACCACCTAAACGATGTTCTCCTTCAATCAACAACTGCTTCAGAGGCAATTCTTCCACTGAGCCATACATGGTAGTTCATCATCTCTTGTTAGCACATGCATCGGTTGCAAGATTGTATAAAAAGAATTATCAGGTAATATCTAAAAAAATTTCATTCATATGCTTTAGTATTCCATTTAAAGTCTGACTTAGTCAATCATTTATCCTTTCAGTTATTTATATTGAGTTCAACAAGAAGTATTTGGCTTCAGCACCAAACATTTATAGTCTTTATTGTTAAAATAGAAATTTTGTGTTTGCACATTACTTCCTTAAATGTCAATTTTTGCCATTGTAATATCTCATATTCTTTTGAGTGTATGAGAGAAGCCTAGTACTTATAAAGGGTGATCCACACCTTAATTTGTAAGACACATTCAGGGGTTTATAGGCACCCTAAAAATAAATCTATAAAGGCTTAGTATCAAAACGGAAAATATCTTACCAAATCCAGGTTGAGTCGCAAATGATGGCATTAAAGCCATTCCTGACTATAAGTGTGGGAGCTAAGGTTCTACGTCTAGTAGGTTCTATATGCTTGGCTATGGGAGAAGCCTAATGCTTATAAAGGGTGATCCACGCCTTAATTAACAAGATACATTTTGGGTGTATGGGCATCCTGAAAACAAATTTGTGACAACTTAGGCACAATGCAGACAATTTCTTGTCAGGGTTAGGTTGGGTCATGACTGCCATGTCTAAAGAAAATTGAAAAAATCACGGCACATGGTGATGCAGGACAAGCAACATGGGTATATAGGACTAAACATCTATACATATGGGATTTTTCCTCTTACAAACTCAAAGGAGGATGCAATTGCAGCGCAAAGATTCCATGATTTCCTAATTGGTTGGTATGATAAGAATTTATATATCTTGAGTTCTCTGTTTGGCTCCTCTTCCATATAATGTCACTTTTTCCATTAATATAATTATTTTAAATTTTAGCTATAGCTAATATTTATATATGTACTAAATTTTAGGATTGCAAATCCGTTAGTGTACGGAGACTATCCCAAAATAATGAAACAGAATGTTGGCTCAAGACTTCCAACCTTCACTAATCGTGAATCCCAACAGATTAAAGGTTCAGCTGACTTCGTTGGAGTGATATACTATGGCAATGTTTACATCAAGGACAATCCCAACAGTCTGAAACAGGATCTCAGAGACTGGAGATTGGACACAGCAATAGAGGCTGTTTGTATGTTCTCTACATATCATTAGTCTTGCTTTGCTGATAAATGGCTGAATTATACATGAGTTGATTCCTCTTTGACTCAATCAAGTTTGCCTAATCAAACTCATATGTGACTTAATTTCAATTTAGAACTTCCACATAGTGGTGCTTATATGCCTACTGTATGGTAACTGTGTAAACTCATTATACATACCAAGTTGACAAGTCATTTTTTTTCAAAAATGTTTTCTGCCTAATTAAGAAACTAAAACAATTGACTGATTGTGGCAGTTAAATCGGATACCACTGCATCATCAAATGAGGTGGGACTTTTAAGTAGATAATCAAAGTATTTGTTTAATTTACTTGATTTACTTTACTACATTCCTAATTTTCTTTGTTTGACACAATTTCTAATACAGCCCTTAGGCTTGGAAATAGTGCTGGAGTATTTTAAGCAAGTCTATGGCAATCCTCCCATTTACATTCATGAAAATGGTTATCTCTCTCTCTCTCTCTCTCTCTCTATCTATCTATTTATTTATTGATGGTCTTGATGACTAACTACAGTAAGTAAACTCGCATATGCTTATATTCTTCTTTAACGTATTTAAAAAGGTAACAGATGAAGAATCAAATAGCTAAAATCACTAATCGTGCTGGCTGGTCAGCTACTTGAAAAAAATTTTGGGCTCTCTTTATTTGAGTATGCTACAGGATATGGTAGTGGCTAATTGCACATAAAAACATACCTTACAATAGCTTGCATAAAGGGGAAAAAATTAAAAAAAAAGGAAAGAAAAGCCTGTAGGGACTATTCTCATGGTGGCAATTGAGGTCTTGCATTAAAAGATAGTTGCTGTCAGATGTAACATTAATATGATCTGGTCAATACTTATTTCACTCTTTTTTATTTTCTAATTTGTTTTGCTTTATCATCAAATGACTTTTACCAGGTTTGGGCACCCCAAGCAATTCATCATTGGAAGATATATCCAGGGTTAAATATTTGTATAAATACATTGGAAGTGTGCTTGGTGCTGTGAGGTATGCCTATTTTCTGCCAAAGTCGATCCCTTGAATGTCTTTTATATTTTCCTGAGGGTAAGAAATAGCTCATACACATTTGACTCAAAATATTTTAACAGAAAATTTTTGTATTATGGAATGGGTTTGATTGTTGGCATTATGTAAATGTTGAGCTTTATAAAGTTCGTTGTTTCACCTCCTTTTCATTTTTCCGGAAAATAAAGTTGCGTGATTTGTGTGTATGATCTAACTTCTTTACCGTTGGCATTTTATTCTTGCAAAAATGGAAGAAATGGATCAAATACAAGAGGGTACTTTGTGTGGTCTTTCTTGGACTTATTCGAGTTGTTGGATGGCTATAAATCAAGCTACGGCCTATACTATGTCGACCGAGATGATCCGGATTTGAAGAGATATCCTAAGCTCTCCGCATATTGGTATTCACAGTTCCTGAAGGGGAGAAGTGTGAGATCAGATGCCGTCTTCACTCTGGAGAAAAGTATTTCAAGTCTTTCTTATGATCTTGACTTTCAGTAGGCTAAGATCTATGCAAATAAAGGATTGCATTGCTTTTCTTTGGGGAAAAAAAAATCCGGTTCCTTGTCTTCTTATGATCTAACTCTACAATGAGAACCAAATTCTACAATTACAGTATCATGATTAATAAATTTCATAAGATTTCTTTTTAATTATCTATTGCTTTCTTAGGGAACAATGTACATTTTTTTGTGGAAAAGAATTAGATTTTTTTTTTATTTTGTTTTTTAGTTTTGGTACAAGAAAACTCTTGGGAATGCTCTCAATATTCAGCTCTCTACGCCAAATAGTTAGGCACAAAATATAGATTTATAAAGAAGTTCAGTTCCGACTAATTTTTCTACAGCCAAAGAAGGAAAATCAATTAATTACATGCATTGCCAGCCAGAAATTAACTTTGTATCAGCTGTGTTATCTTTGTTAGAAGAATTTTGAATGTGTAACTCAATAAGGCAATTTAAAAATTCGTGGATGGCAGTAATTAACAGCTCCAATTTGTATAATTATATGGAAACACTTAAATTAATAAAATTGGACATACGTTTATCTCCATTTGGTATTTTGATTAACAAGTAGTTGTTTAATTTAGTTTCTTTGGCATTTTATAATATTTATTCACTTTTATTTGAAACAAAAAACTTAATTTCAGGCAGAGATGACCGATGGGTTGGGTAAAGAAAGACCAAGCCCAAACCCTGAAAAACCATGTCAAAATTTGGATGGGACGGCTCGGGCCTGGGCTTTCCAAAGAACCGACACTCATTCGAAAAAGTAGCTTGCATGCATAGAGGGCCGCAGGGGCAAAGCGAATTTTAACAAGTATGAGACGCAATTAATCAATTATGAACATTTGAACAAAGTCTTTTAAAAAATAAAATCATAAAACCCGAGGGATTTAATTGATTGATTTTACAAACGTTTGGATTATTTGTTTTTTTCGTCAAATAGAAAGGACTACAATGCAAATTTTTAAAAAATGAGAATTAAAAACATAAAACCAGAACTGCCGGACACGATCAAGCTCTGCAGCACTATCACTCTCCATCTCCCATGGCCACCGGAGGCCACCACATCCACCTACAAAACAACCGAAAAAAATTCTCACTTTTGCCCTTACTCTCGCTTCTGATTTTCGCTTCTATATTCCTCGTGCTCTCTCTCTCCAGCAAGACCTCCATTTCGTCTTCTTCTTCACAAACATTTCGACTCGAACGCCCATCCGAACCACACCCGACAAACTCCTCTTCCCGATTCGGGGTGTGCAATTACTCCGAGGGCAAGTGGATCTACGACCCGAAGTTTAGATTCAATCACAAGTACGATGGCTCGTGTAAGGAGATTTTCAGGGGATGGAATTGTCTACTCAATAATAAATCCAACGCTAAGGAAATTGCCGCGTGGCGATGGAAACCTCATGGCTGTGATCTTCAGCCCTTGGATCCTCTCCAGTTTCTGCAGACTTATAGAGATACGAACATTGGTAATTATCAAAGCGCATTGAATTAGTTCATTTTTTTATTTTTTAAAAATTTACTTTTTAAGTACTTTGAGCTTGTCTGCTTACACCAAAGTGCTTTCGAATAAAATCATTTGTAAAGTTTGGGATTTGGAGTGGATGTAGGGTCTGTTTGGTAGAACTTCTTGAATGGTGTTTTTTTTAGTAGAAAGAGCTTTTAGTATATGTTTGGTATGGCTTTTGTTGAGGACAAATGTGCTTTTGTTATTCTAAAAGCCCTTTTTGTTGTGAATCTATTGGTGGCTTCACCACTTCATGTTTTTTCCCAGAATCCCACGTAGGAAGGGTGTGACTTCCGTGGCCGTTAGCTATGTGTTGAAATGGTATGTACCAATATCAAGGCTTTCAATAAGCCACATAATGAGGTGCTTTATTTAGTGCCTTGTGTTTAGTTCAGTTTATTTATTTATTTATAACATGTTATTAGCATGACAATGATGGGGGAGTGTTGGAAATAATGGTGGCTTCACCATTTGTTGATTTCACCATTTGTTGATTTTTTAAATAGAGCAAGTCCATATTAGCCATTATACAAGGTGTTTAAAAAACTATCTCTTGAGGTTTCTGAAAGAAACTATCTTTCTTGGATGCCAAAATGCATTTACAAGCTAAGGGTAGTGGACGTCACACTCTTCTGAAATGGGATTTTGGGTAAAAACCATTAAGTGGTGAAGCCACCACTTGATTCACAACACTCCCCATCGTTTTCTCCTTAATGCCTTTGCCCAAAATCGCACATCAGAAGTGTTTGAGCTGCACAACCCTTAGCTTGCTACACACACACACACACACACACACACACACACACACACACATATGCTACTTGTTGAAATGATATGTATCAATATCAAGGCTTTTAATAAGCTGAATAATGAGGTACTTCACTTGGTGCCTTGTGTTTAGTTTCTCTTTTTTTCAAATTTATAAATTATGTTTGAAGTAAAGCTTTTGGATTTTCAAGAGGCAAAATAACTTTTCCAAATTTTTGCAAATGTGAGAAAATAGCTAAGATAATTTCATTAATTCCGCAATAACCTTACGTATATTCCAAATCTGGCAATCAAGATGTAAGTTCTGAATACTAATAAATTAACAAGTAGAAATGATGCCTGCACTGCTATTCCTCAACCTGCGGTCATCATGCCAAGATGATGGGTTTGTTTCTAGCATTTAAATTTTTGGTTGAGTTGGGTTGTGTATAATAAGTAAGTGTATTGTGGAATTAACGTGATTGTCTTAGGGTATTTTTGACATTCCATATAGAGGCAAAATAGCTTCTTGAAAGCCTAAAAGCTCTACTCCAAAAATAACCAAGCAACACCAAAAAATTTGAACAGTGCTTTTGAAATAAAAAAACAAAAAGGACTTTTGGCCTCTACAAAAGCCATAGCAAACATACACTTAGTTGTCTTGGCTTTTAGGCTTGCTTTGGTATAGACATTCAAGTAGAGCTTTGATTACTTGGTTGTCAACGAACCCTTCTAGTATATGTCTTTATTGTGTATTACAATGGATGAAAGCCCTGCCTCTTGGATAAAATTTATTGGGAAATTATATGGGAAGTGAAGCATTACTCATTAATTTATTAGACAAATTTGTTAATGCAATGTTATGATAGTAATGAAATAAAACAAGGGTATTTTAGGCAATTTACATCGATCTTCTAGTGGACTTCTAATTGTAAATATAAGTAGATTGTATTCATTATAAAAAAAGGGGAAAAAATCCTTAAAAAGAAAAAAGCTCCACGACCTCTATTTTCGAAAGCATAAACTTTGAGTTTTTCCTTGTGTGGAGATACCGGAGATGGCAATTCTCTGCATAAGCTATACAGTTGTACTCCAGTTACAACTGAATGATGCAAAAGAACATTTAGCGAGTACACTTACAAGTTGTTGGAAACATTCTAAGTTTTGTTACATTTTCTTGTTAGTTAATCGGGAGTTCGGGTGAGTAAGAATGCTTTTGCGATGTGGATTTTATTTTCAAAGGGAATTGTGCAATTTTTTTGGAGCTTATGAATGTTGAACAGTGCAGGATTTGTTGGAGACTCCTTGAACAGGAATATGTTTGTGTCTCTTTTTTGTACTTTGAAATGCGTGTCAAGTGATGTGAAGAAGTGGCGCCCAGCTGGGGCAGATCGTGGGCTTACATTTCTTCAGCACAACCTCACTATTGCTTATCATAGAACGAACCTTTTGGCACGTTACGGTAGGTAAGCCATGTTTGTTGTGGTATTTTAGGTGTTAGTTTATCAACATATCGTGTAAAATTAGGTGTCATCATTCAATAGATTTTTTTGTTTTGGTTTTAAACTTTGAAGTTTGATGTGATACTGCTTTGTTTACCTCTTCTCCTATGGGAATATCAGCTGCATGACATTTCATGGATATGTGCAACCTATGAATTATTCAACATGACATACAACATATTTTGTTTTAATCTTTGTTGTTACATGATTTGATTCACAGTGTATGGGAGAGTGAAAGCTTTTTGATGTTTGTGTTGCATTTAATATGGACTGGTACTCCTGTTCAAAGCAGGTGGTTAGCTAATATTTATGGTGGTGAGTTGGAGGCCCTTGGATATAAGGAGGGATATAGAGTTGATGTTGATATTCCTGACAGGACATGGGCAAAGGCTGTAAGCTTCCATGATATTCTAATATTTAACACAGGACACTGGTAAATTTCTTTTCTTTATGCTATAACAAATTGTTCTTAGTTTGATGTTTCGCTAAACGGTCGGATCAAATGCATGACTATCATGATTGACACCCTTTGGATATGTGTTTTTTCAAGTTTTCTGGCAGCTTTTGGAATGTTTCTGTGGCAAATAGTAAAATGTAATCTATATTTCATTGACACATTAACCAGTTTCCCATTAACGCCAAAGTTTTTGTTCTTATTATGAAAAGTTTCTTCTGTGCAACATATTTTGCTTATCCATTGTACTTGGAATTTTGGTTTTTGCACATAGGTGGTGGGCTTCTGCAAAATTTGACCCTGTGAAGTCACCTATGCTTTTCTTTGAGAAGGATAAGCCTGTTGTCCCTCCTGTGCAACCCAATGTTGGTTTGGATATGGTCTTAAAACACATGGTATTACATTGAATGTATTTATTTACATAGTAGTTGCCCCTTAGAAAATCATAAGCTTGGATTGTGAATGCATGCACTCTGCTGATACCGGATATTCTCGGGGTTGGATAGGCGAAGAAACTCATTGCTTTAGAACAGATTAATGTTACCTAATGTTGCTGATGTTTACAGGAAGCCATGAGTGTCCTTTTTTCACTCTGCATACATCATTAGTGTGTTGATATATAAATTGGAGTTATGAGTATATCCTCGGTTAGATGTGTATATTTTCTCATATGATACTTATGATATGGTGACAGATACATTATGTTGAGAAAACTGCACGTCCAGGTTCGATCAAACTCTTTCGTACACAGTCACCAAGACATTTTGAGGGAGGTGATTGGGACCAAGGAGGTTCATGTCAACGGCTACAGCCTTTATTGCCTGAGCAAGTGAGTCACATTTAACAGCTTTAAGTTAGATTGCGTATAATAATTAGTTAAACTATTTGCATACTTACAATTGAATCACTAGGAGCATCAGTCTCTTTTACACAACTGTGTTTTATTAAACTTTTGTTACACGGTGTCAAGAAATGATTTAAGAGGGTTTTATTTCATTCTGTTTCAGGTTGAAGAACTTTTCTCAGTGCACAATAATGGAACAAATGTAGAAGCGCGCCTGGTGAATCAGCACCTGTATGACGCCGTTAAGGGCTCGGATTTCCAAATTTTGGACATTACCCACATGAGTGAGTTCAGAGCCGATGGTCATCCCTCTACAGCTGGGGGCAAGAAACACGATGATTGCATGCACTGGTGCCTACCAGGAATTACAGATACTTGGAATGATTTGTTTGTAACAATTCTGAACAAGGTTAAGGTTAGAACCTGATGTATGAATTATTTATGGTCTGATTATATTCTTTTTGGTTATTTCGAAGTTCTTTCTCAAATGCAAAAGTGATCAAAATAATTAGAAAAATAAAAGGAAATAAAATGCCATTACAATGTCCTAAAATTACACACTGTAACATTGATCTAAACAAGGATTAATTTATCGAAACTTGTAAATATTAATTTAGCAGTGTCATTTATTGTATAATACAGTAACAGTGGTGTAAAGAAACTCAATCAAGCTCGACGGTCCATCCCGTCTTGTCCTCAATGCGGCCAGTTTGAATTCCTGATAGCATTTCATATAGCTTTTGCCCCACAGTTCCTGCTCCTCTTTTGTACTCAATCCTGCGTGATTTCACACTATTCGAAAATAAATACTGTTGTAAAACTTTAATTTAAACTATGATAATATGTAATTAGCATGCCATATTACGCACCTTTTATCCTGATAAGTTATGCTGCTAACAGAATTAACCACCACTGCAGTTCCTGTGCAGAAAACTTCTTCAGCATCAAACAATTCCTCCACCGGTATGGCACGTTCTTTAACCTAATAATAGTATGGTTAGTTGACAAAACCTTTTATAATAGTATAAGATGTTTTGAGAGCAAATCTCGTTCACTTAAGCGATTTAGTAAAAACAATAATAGTAATAACAAAAAATGAAGAGATACCTGGTAATCCAAAACGTAGGTGATTTCGATGATACTTTTTCGAGTGATTCCAGGCAGAATAATTCCGCTCGTTGGTGGAGTTAAAATTTCATTTCCCTGATCAAATTATTTCAAAACTAAATTCTTTATTTAAAAAAAAAAATCAACATAAAGTGAATTTATCTAGGTGATAACTAATAAAGACAAAGTTATCTTACCTTTACGAGAAAAATATTATTGGTAGAAACCTCCTCGATGTATTTTTTGGTATTAAGGAACAAGACATCGGTGAACCCTTTGGCCTTCGCTTCAGCAATTGGTTTGTAAATCTACAAGGAAAATACATGGCAGGATCTCAATTTAAATACTGATAGTTCTAATTAGTAAACAAAAATTTCCTGGAAGTCGCAAAGTTGAAATGTATGCTCACCGTAGCATAATTGGTGACAGCCTTGGCTCCTCCAGTTCCTCCAGGAGTAGCTCGACGAAATTTTTCCTCCACAACCAAATCTAGTGCACCCTGTTACATAATCCGAAATGGGTTTCAAGGCCTTATTCTTTAGATTATGTAATCTTTTTTTTTTTAAAAAAAAATAATGTGTTAAAGATGATCAAGAACCTTACCTTATGATATTTGCCCACAGGGGAAGCATAAGTTATGAACATTCTTTTTGCACCTATACGTATTCATCACAATCCATGCACAAACTTTTAAATCAGCAAAATTTTAGACAGGTGACAGAAAAATTAGAGTATTAATTAACTTATACATAAAACATTTTTGTCAAAATTAACATTACTTTACCCATCGCTTGTTGGAATGTACAGTTTGCTTTACTGCATTAACAAATTGTTCAACAGTGGGTGCCTGCATGAACATTCTTTTTGCACCCATTTTCATCCGCATGGCATTTTCTTCTGGTCGAAACAGTAGAATACGCCCATTTGCTCTCCTCTGTGCCTTCAAACCTTCGAACAAACCCTAAATTCACCCACCGTCTATGTTAAATAAGAATTCATAATTACTGAATATAAATAAATGTATTCGCTTGCTAACCAAGATCGTGTTAAATGATGGATGCTAATCAATTATTACCTGTCGATAGTTCAAAATTCCAGATGACGGGTTCATCTCTATCTTTCCTAATGGAGTGAGAGTTCCTTGTGAGAAGGGTTGGTCTTTAGAACAATTCATTATGTACATATAATCAGTTGGAATTAGGCCAAATCCAAGGTCATCCCAATTGACATTTGCATATTCTCCATTGACATGGCTGCTGAAAACAAGTAAAAGAAAGAAATTTATTTTGATGCGGTGATTAAATTTGTTACTTTGAAACCATGAGTATATGAATATCTTCTCCTGATGGAAGCTTTTAAAAGTCCTATACATTATACACGTTATTATTTATTTATGTATGGTAAAGTTTCATTCCTTTCACTGCTATTATATCTATTGTGTTAACAACTAGTCAATAGCTTAAACTATTTGTAAATAAGAAAACTAAAATAAACACTAGTGACATTTGTAAATACTTTTTATGGTTTACAGATATCAGCTTCATATATATAAATTATCTTCTGAATGATTCCTGTGGGAATATTTGGAAGACTGGCTTGTATTAATTTCTGCCATGTTTTTATTTTAGAGAATAGTCGAAAGGAAAATTAATGTACAAACAAACAAAAATTTGGGAAGGCAACATGCTTTAGGGGTATAGCTCTGCCTGTTTAGTTGGCCTTTAAAATAGGCTCAAGATATAAATATTTGTGGAGTGTAACACATTTAGACAGAAGCCACCCAATCATAATAATGGATTACCAAGTTAAATCTAATGACATGAAAAGGAGAAGCGAATGGTAAATAAGAACACAACTTAAGAGGATGTTACTAATAATAATGCTTATAAGAAAGTAAAGTCTTAGAGAATTAACATTCGCTTCTCCTTTTCATGCCATGTACAATTATTAACATATTATTGTTAATAATTTATCAATATATTAATTAATTATAATATATTAAATAATTAATTATAATAATATATTAATTAATTACAAATGAGGGTAAAGTGAGTATTTTCAATTTTGAAGAGGGGCAAAATGAAAATTTCAGAGAATGAGAGATTGATTCCCACCTCCTCATGCGAATCAATCTTCCATTCCTCATTTCCAAATAATGGTAGACCTCACGATTCCGATTCTTACTCTATTTTTATAAAATAAACGCCATCAATCATTTTAATTTTAGATTCCGATTCCCTAATTTAAGAAATAAACGTATCGTTAAAGCATTCTTAACAGTTCTATGAAGCGGTGGGGGTCATGTTACTATAACTTAGAATTTTTGAACTTTAAATGTAGTGTAACAGAACTTCTAAAGGAGGCTGAAACATTAAATGTACAATTTTTACTTCTGAATGGCACTAAAAAACATTTACAAGGTCGGTGCGTGGGCCAGCTGACAAAATCAATACTCAGACTCAGAGAGTCATAAATAATACATGAAGAAGACTGATCAGCCATGATTGATTGCTACGATAAACTTCTTTGTATTTTTAATGCCTATCAACACTTGATTCATTGTAACCTTCCACTGCTGCTCGTGTTGTTCTACAATATTGATCTCTTGTCTGTTAAAAAATATATATATATATTAACTAATGTTAGGCCCCTGATTTAGGAAAAATCTAATAACATAAACACAAATTTATTCACCTTAATACCTACTAATTCAATTAAAAGAACAAAAAAGATAAACCAGAGTAGTTGTATTAGAGTTGTTATCCCACTCAAGATTGAGTACACATTTTAATGAAAAGAGAAGATAGTTGCTTTTCAAGAGGATAATGGGGTATTATAAAAATTATAAGGTGTAAGTGGTAAAATCTCCCAACACAAGGCGGAGACAATTTTTCAAATAAAACTAAAAGAGTTTTAAAATAAATTTTTAAGATGTGTTTGGAAGTGAAGTATTATAATTTTTAAAGTGCAGCTGATGTGGAGTAAAAGTTATAATTATGGTATAAAATATTTTTAAAAAACCTGCTAACCTAACAAAAACCCAACTGCAAGGTATTACTAAACGCCTTAATAACTGAATTTTGATAGCCCAATTACCATGCATCCCTCTCAAACGCCCTTTTAATTAGTTTGGCAGACATGACATAGCTGGGCAATTAATCTTGCATGTTAGTGAGCATCAATGGGATTGTCTGCACCGGCTGCCATACAAATTATGAAAGGAAAAGAGATAAAACGTAATGGAGTCTACTAGCGAAACAATTAATTGGGAAGCCAAAAATAATTTTTATATTGAACCCACAAAAAAAAAATTCTTATGACTTTCTGCTCCTTCTTTAAAATGAACAGATAAGGATAAAAATCAAAGTCAAAAAATTTATCTAAAGGATGAGAGAGAGGGGGAAAAATAAAATAAAAAGGCAAATGATGAGAGTTATTATTCATAATCGTATATCTTAATATGATTAAACGGTTTTTTGTTTTTGTTTTATTTTTGGTTCGACTGAAACTCAAAGCTTGATATATATATATATATATATATATATATATTATCATTTCAGTATTGGAAAAAGAAGTCACAAAAAAAAAAAGGATCATGAAGTCGGAAAAACAAATACAAAAAGAACATGATGAATTTCCTGGAGAAAATAATTGCTTATTAACAACAACGTGCCCAAAAAGGAGATTATATTTCATATCTTGTGCATTACTTCTTTCTCAGTATTAGAGTGATCATGAAGAAGAGATATAAATTTGAGATTATTGACACACCTTAGACAAAATCGATCCTGCTATTCTTGAAGTTATGCTCCACTTTCTGAAATAATCACTTACTTTTAACATGTTTGTTTGTTTCCTGAGAAAATGAGAGAGAGCAGAGTGTCTAATTACAACACAAAAAACTCCCTCTATATGTGTAGAAGCTGCAAGCAAACCGCTGGGTTCTATGAGCACTTTGAAGGGTTGGTTTGTCAAAACCAGATGAGCATTTTCAAATATATATTAAAGCATTCACTCATGCCAAACTATTACAATGACACTTTTATTCAAGTTAAAATTTGTTTTACCATTTGAGTCTCTAATAAGTTTTTAATAACTTATTTACTTTTGGTATTAAAACAACAAGAGAGAAAAGAGTTGATTTATTTATTAAAAAATTGTATTTCTTATGCTACTATTTTAACGCTAAAACTTAAAATAGAGTTGTAAAAATTTTATCAAAAACCTCAAGTGATACGAACAACATCTATTAGGTACCAAAGCTTCATTCTCCCTGTTAATAAATAACGAATATGGGCTAATTTTAATTCACATGTGATGTTTTAGGCCCCATCTGTGGTCAGATACCACAAATTTTGAATATCTAACAATACTTCACTAATTTTATAATGGTTGGCTCTCCAAGGGATTTCATGCTTTTTGATTTTTCATTTTGCATAACTTTCCCGTAGTAATTGATGACCATACTTTTAATAATTTTCAAAGAGAAAAATGTCACACGACTTAATTTTCTCTGATTAATTGATAACCATACTTTTTAATAATAATTTTCAAAGAGAAAATGTCACACGACTTAATTTTCTCTTAAATCTACAGTATTCTTAAAAAATTTCATATACAAAAATATTAAAAAAAACAAATGAAGTTTTTGGATTTCAAATCTACTATGTTTATTGTATAATGGTATATTTATTTGGCCGAAATTTATTATATTGTTACTGTACTATAATTATAATTATTGCTTTAGTTATAATTAACAGTTGTAGTTGTAATTGAAATTGTTATTATAATAATTATTAAAAATGAGTAACCCATCTAATAGATGGTGAATAAGTAGTTTCTATAAATTATAAAAGTCATCGTCTAATAAATGAGCATCTCACAATAGTTGGGACTTAATTTTGTAATCACTCACATTTTTATATATGTATCAACATCACAGATAACAGATCATTTATTGAAGTCGTTGAAAACCTTATAACTACAACATCAGGTCATTTTTATCCAAATTGTAAACGACAAGTCATCTAGAGTATGCATCTGCACATATTATTTACGCATGTTGGTTGTATAAATGATGTAGACAGTAGATCATTTTAATTATAAAAAAAACGTAAGGTAGGATTCTTACAAAACAATAAACGATAGGTCATATATAATTCTGTGTGCCGATTAAAATAATTTAATATTTTTATTATCATTGTTATTGTCATTATTATTGTTAGTATTTTTAATAACAATAATTATTATTATTTTATTTATTTATTTATTATCATTAGTTATTTTAATCATATTATTGTTATTATTATAATAGATAATAACAACACTAAGGATATTTTAGCAACTTGTGACACTCTATTCCAATTCCTGGAAGAAGTAAACACGCCAATGGGAAAATAGCCTATTCTAATTATAATTCCTACAATTAATGTAAATAACTTATTCGAATTTCAATTATAATCCATTTCGATTGACAATTGATTCATGCAACATTAAAATATTGAAAGTAATGTCTTTGAAAAATAGACGACTTATTGTCTCTGATGTAAAATTTTACAGCAATTGCTTCTTTTTTTTTTTCAAAAATAACATTGATCAGCAAATGCTAATCAGGGGTAGGCCAAGGATCGGTTTGGTGCGGTATCGAGCTGAATTGAAATTTTCGATTCAGTTTAGTACTGAATTCTAAAGAACTAATAAGAGTAGAACAAAAAAAATTCAAATCTAAACCAAAATTTTCAGTTAGATCCTTTGAATATTTACAATTTTTTTTAAATTTTTTTACACAATTCAACTTTTTTTTAATTTTTTTGTTCTCTTATGTTTTGTTCAATCACGCCACATGGCATAATTTTAATATAGAAAAAAGTTAATGATTTTTCAATTTGATTTTAGTTTTAAGAAAAGCAATACTGAAGCAAAACCTGAATTTCATACCAAATCAATTTTTTTTTTGCCCAAAAAATGCTTAGAATCCAATCCGATCTGCTCAATTCATCTGATTTGCAAAATTCGATTTGTAAAAATCTAATCTATGGATAAATGGATTGGATTGGATTTAATATTTGAAAATTGCAATCAGTGAATTCAATATTGATTTACTTCTATAAATTTGCAAAAAAATATTGATTTAATTAAAACAATTAAACATGAAATGTGGCATTACTACTTACAAATAAAAAAATAAGTTAAAATGTAATTACGTTAACACCATATTATATCTTATCCATAGTAATAAAAAAAAAATTAAATTAGCAAATATAGCTTCTTAAACAATTAATTTTCGTAATTTTAGTTAATTTTTATGTATTAATCTAAACAGATGAGATTTTTTCTTTTCGATAAGTTATATTTTGAAACTTTGAATGTATTATTCTAGCTTTATTTGAACAATTAATTTATTTAAATCTTGTTCAATTTTGAATTTCATCAATATTGAAATTATTTTTATATTTATTTATTTATTTAATCAATTTATGGATTTGACAAAATTAAAAAATTTTAACCCACAAACTAATCTGCAAATTGGTGAATTGGATATGAATTGGACCAAATCCACATTTAATCCATAGACATATGGAGTGGATTTGGATTGAATTCACTAATTCGTGAATTTGATTAGATTGAAAATTTGTAATCCACAAAATTGTGGATTGGATATAGATTAATGTTCAATTTGTAAAATTCGATCCGCGAACACTCCTAATTTTCAAAACACATTTAGCTCTAGCTTGCCATAATGGTAATCACATAATTTTTTTATTAATATTTGTCTCTTAAAAAGATTTCATACTTTTTTTTTTATTTCACACCTAAAGAATTTGATAAACAACAAATATATAAAAGAAAAAAAAATGAAGTTTGTATATTGCAAGTCCACAGTATTATCATAAAATGGTATATTTATATGGCTGAAACTTATTATATTGTTATTGTACTATAATCATAATTTATAGCATTAGTTGTAATTGGCATTGTTATTATAATTACTATTAAAATTAAGTAACCCGCCTATTGGATGATAAATAAGTAATTTTTGTAAATTATACTAATCATCTAATAAATGAGTGACCTACTGTAGTTGAGACTCAAATGTTATAATCACTCATACTTTTATGTATGCATGTGTGTGTCTGTTTGTGTGTTTTTTTATCTACAATCACAATTGTAATGATTAAAATCATTTCGAATTTGACATCATAGATGATGTGTTGTTTATTAGGAAATAGTGTGAACATGATGTTGTCGTAAAACTTATAACACCAATGTTGGTCATTTTTCTTTTCTAAATCATAAATGACAAGTTATCTAGAGTATGCATCGATGCATACTCTTTATGCATGTCGATTGTATGATTGATGTAGATGGTAGGTTGTTTTGATTATAAACCATAAAACGTCATGTCAGAATCTTACCAAAAAATAAACGACAAATTATCTATGATTTTAGTATTATTGTTGTTGGTGGTGTTGTTATTTTTATAATAATAATAGACAATAATAACACTAAGGATGTTTTGGAAACTTGTGGCACTTTATTCTGATTCCTATTTCAATTTTAATTCCTACAGTTAAAGTAAATAACTTATTCTAATTTTGATTTCAATCCACTCTAATTACCAATTGGTACGCACACCATTAAAATATTGAAAGTTTTGAAGTAAAATTTATAATGATTGTTTTCTTCAAAACAACATTGACTAGTAAATGCCAATTAGGGGTGGACAGGGAGTTAGTTCTTTAGATTTTGGTTTGCTTCTAATGTTTTTGCTTGTTATAGGTGTATGTTAAGTTTTGTTAGTATGCCTAAACCCATATTTGTTTTGATAATTATATGACTATTAATTATCATTATTATTATTTTTTCATTTTAATGGTAAAAATTCATCAGACGGAACTGTGTCTCGATGTAATTTGCAATTCTAAGTGTCATCTTTTGTATGTTTTCACTTAGAAATGGGGTCGGCTGAGCTTTTGAGGAACCCAAAAGGCTTTCAATTGACCTGAGCATTTGTTTTAGCAAATAGTCCTAATGGAGTGTAATGAACTTCAACACGCTATAGATAGTTTTTGAATTGACCTGAGCTCTCTTCAAAGACCAGCTTAGGCATTTTTTTCCGTTTTCCTTCAGAGAAAACAGAACGGATTGGGTCCAACAATAATATGACTTTGTTGTACTCATTGCAATCGAGGAATTAGAGGTAGTAAGATGGGTCATTGGGTTGTGTTCGTGTTGTGTTAAATTTAAGTCGACTCAAACATGATCCATTTAATAATCGTGTCAAAATATTGAAACTCAAACCCAACACAAAAAAATAATCGTGCTACCCAATAACCCATTTAATATTTATATATTAAACAAAATTTATATCAAACATTTACAAACTGTCATTCATACATACATACATACATGCATACATACATACATACATACTTTATTGATATTATAAAATATACATATTTACCAAAATATTATACATTTATACTATTGAAGTTTTAATTATATATATGTAAATAATATTATATATTGATATTATAAAATATACACGTCTATCAATATATTACATATTTACACTATTAGAGCTTTGAAGTATATAAAATTTTATAAATAAAATAATATGTTTATATTCATTCTTTCAAAAAATAAAAATAAAAGAGAGAATCACCTTTAATATTTGAGTTTTGATGACAAAAATCTATATATTATTTTAAAATAGAAAATATAATTGTATCATTGGTCGGGTAAATGGGTTAAGAACTATAACCTTAACCTGACATGGAAAAAAATCATGTTGACCCAGGACCAGCCCATTTAATAATCGTGTTAAATTCAACGACCCATACCCATTTATTCATGTCGGGTAATCGGGTCATGTCAAATTTTGCCAGCTCTACTAGGAATAATGACGGTACATACACACTAAGTCAAAAAAGGACGATCTTATTTCTAAAATGGTAAATAGAAGACGACAGACAAGCTATCTAGGTACTCATAAAATTCCATTCATTAATGCAATGCATCACCAATCACAATCATTATCGAAGGGTGTATTGAATTTGAACTTGGGCGATTGATCGGTCATGAGAAACAACGACAGTACATACACGCTAAGTTAAAAAACGACGATCTTATTTCTAAAATGGTAAATAAAAGACCACAGACAAGCTACCTAAGTACTCATAAAATTCCATTCATTAATGCAATGCATCACCAATCACAATCACTATCAAATGGTGTATTAAATTTGAACTTAGGTGATTGATCGGCCATACATGAGTAATACAACAGCTTGGGGACTGCGACAATTTTTTTTCTTTTTAATTTCTGTACAAGTTAGTTCGTTATCTTAGAGTTTTCTCCTTAAGAAAGATCAAGGGGAGAGCTTTACTCGTTATACTACAAAACTCAATAACGTTTCCCACTTCTTAATCTCATAATTGTAAAAATAAATAACATCAACAATTGCTCGCTTACTTCTAGCTATGATGCTGAGGCTCTTTTTCTTGATATTATAAAATAAACGTATTTACCAAAATAGTATACATTTATATTATTGAAATTTTAATTATATATATGTAAATAATATTATATATCGATATTATAATATATACACGTTTACCAGTATTTTACTCATTTACACTATTGAAGCTCTAAAGTATATAAAATTTTATAAATAAAAAAAATGTGTTTATATTCATCCTTTCAAAAAATAAAAATAAAAGAGAGAATCACCTTTAATATTTGAGTTTTAATGACAAAAATCTATAAATTATTTTAAAATAGAAAATATAATTGTATCATTGATCGAGTAAATGAGTTAAGAACTATAACCTTAACCCGACGTAAAAAAAAATCATGTCGACCCAGGAGCCAACCCATTTAATAATCGTGTTAAATTCAACTACCCATACCCATTTATTCATGTCGGGTAATCGGATCATGTCAAATTTTACCAGCTCTACGAAGAACAATGACGGTATATACACACTAAGTCAAGAAAGGACGATCTTATTTCTAAAATGGTAAATAGAAGACGAAAGACAAGCTATCTAGGTACTTATAAAATTCCATTCATTAATGCAATGCATCACCAATCACAATCATTATCGAAGGGTGTATTGAATTTGAACTTGAGCGATTGATCGGTCATGAGAAACAACGACGGTACATACACGCTAAGTCAAAAAACGGTGATCTTATTTCTAAAATGGTAAATAAAAGACAACAAACAAGCTACCTAGGTACTCATAAAATTCCATTCATTAATGCAATGCATCACCAATCACAATCAATATCAAAGGGTGTATTAAATTTGAACTTAGGTGATTGATCGGTCATACATGAGTAACACAACAGCTTGGGGATTACAATTTTTTTTTTATTTTTGTACAGGTTAGTTCGTTATCTTGGAGTTTTCTCCTTAAGAAAGATAAAAGGGGAGAGCTTTATTTGGTATACTACTACAAAACTCAATAATGTTTCCCACTTCCTAATCTTATAATCGTAAAAATAAATAACATCAACAATCGCTCACCTACTTCTGTCTGTGATGTTGAGGCTCTTTTTCTTGCTAATACTTCTGCTTAATTTGGCAACATCAACACTCACTGCTGTTGAGTAGACCAAAAATGACTTCCCACCTGGCTTTATTTTTTGTTCTAGCACTTCAGCTTATCAGGTCAACAACTATCAGGTCTACTCAGCTATCTGATTTGTTTCAGCTTACGCTTTTGGTTTGTTAATTAGAGTAGGAGGAAAAGAAGAAAAAGCAAACACATTAGATTCTCATGATATGTAACATGTAATAGGTAGAAGGGGCAGCAAATGAAGATGGAAGGACTCTCAGCATTTGGGATATATTTGCACATGCCGGTTAGTTTTGTTCTTTTAGATTAAACATGAGTTTTCCTAAACCCCTTAGTTTATCATCACTCCTTGTTATATTTATGACTGTATATGCTGAGGTTGGCATTGAAATAAAAAAAAGGTCTGTGCTTGTTTATGAGATTTTAGATATCAAAGCTTCACTCGTATAATTTTCATTGATTTACTATAATTGTATTTATCAAAAATTTATCTTTTAACAGTTGTGTTGGGTTTTCTCTTCTAAATTTTCAGGGAATGGTCTTGACACTGGAGATATAGCATGCGATGAGTATCATAAGTACAAAGTGGATACGCCATGCCTTAAATCATTATAATTCTTCACATACAACTTGAGTAAAATTCAATTATAGTTCATCGTCATTTTGTATATTGAAACTAATTGAATTAGTTATACAACAATAACCAACCAATTGTTGGTTGATTTTGCTTGTACATACAAAACATTGCATCTTGTAGCATAATGATACCTGTGCAATCCATGTGCTTTTTTCCAGGAAGATGTGAAGCTCATGGTAGACACAGGCCTAGATGCCTATAGATTTTCCATCTCATGGTCAAGACTAATTCCAAGTATGATAAGATACTCTTGGCTTTTATGAACCATATAACAATTATGCAATTTTTTAGTCATTCTCACAGATCCTTCTCATTTTATTTTTATCTTTTCTATTTAGATAGGAGAGGACCTGTCAATCCAAAGGGTTTACAATACTACAACAATCTCATAAATGAGATAATCAGCTATGATTGGTTCAGTTTTTCATCACTATTGATAGTAACTCAGTTTCTTTGCATATATTTAAGGAAAGTACTTCCACTATCTCCAATATACCCCTCTTGTCTGAATCAAGCAGGAATCCAGCCGCATATCACATTACACCATTCTGATCTTCCTCAGGCATTAGAAAATGAATATGACGGATGGACTAATTGAATGATTGTGTATATTTCTCAGTTCCTTGTGGTTTTAGCTTACCCTTTTGTGCTTGGTTAAATAACCAAGTCAATTAAAGTGTTAATGACCGTGTTTGTATTTTCTCTATTTTGAATGCAGAAAAGACTTTACATCCTATGCAGACGTATGCTTCAGAGAGTTCGGTGATAAGGTTTCATATTGGACCACTTTGAATGAGCCAAATATATTTGCAATATCAGGTTATGACTTAGGAATTACACCACCTAAACAATGTTCTCCTTCAATCAATAAATAATCGCTCAGAGGCAATTCTTTCTTGAGCCATACATAGTAGTTCATCATCTCTTGTTGGCACATGCATCGGTTGCAAGATTGTATAAAAAGAATTATCAGGTAATATCCAAAAAATTTTCATTCATATGCTTTAGTATTCCATCTAGAGTGTTACTTAGTCAATCATTTATCCTTTCAGTTATTTAAATTAAGTTCAAAAGAAGTATTTGGCTTCAGCATCAAACATTTGTAGTCTTTCTTATTAAAATAGAAATTTTGTGTCTGTACATTACTTCCTTATATGTTAATTTTTTCCATTGCAATATCTCATATTCCTTTGAGTATATGAGAGAAGCCTAGTACTTAGAAAGGGTGATCCACACCTTAATTTGCAAGACGCATTCAGTGGTTTATGGGCACCATAAGAATAAATCCGTAAAGACTTAGTATCAAAACAAACAATATCTTGCCCAATCCAGGTTGAGTCATACGTGATGGCATTAGAGCCATTACTGACTAGAAGTGTGAGAGCTAAAGTTCTGAGCCTGGTAGGTTCTATGTGCTTAGCTATGGGAGAAACCTAGTGCTTGTAAAGGGTGATACATACCTTAATTAGCAAGACACATTTTGGGTGTATCGGTATCTTTAAAAAAAATTTATCACAGCTTAGGCCCAATGCAGAAAATTTCTTGTCAGGGTTAGATTGGGTCATGACTGCCATGTCTAAAGAAAATTGGAAAAATCACGGCACATGGTGATGCAGGACAAGCAACATGGGTATATAGGACTAAACATTTATACAACTGGGATTCTTCCTTTTACAAACTCAAAGGAGGATGCAATTGCAACTCAAAGATCCTATGATTTCCTAATTGGTTGGTATAATAAGAATCTATATATCTTGAGTTCTCTATTTGGTTCCTCTTCCATATAATGTCACTTTTTCTATTAATCTAATTATTTTAAATTTCAGCTATAGCTAATATTTATATATGTATTGAATTTCATGATTGCAAATCCGTTAGTGTACGGAGACTATCCCAAAATAATGAAACAAAATGTTGGCTCAAGACTTCCAGCCTTCACTAATCGTGAATCCCAACAGATTAAAGGTTCAACCGACTTTGTTGGAGTGATATACTATAATAATTTTTACATCAAGGATAATCCCAGCAGTCTGAAACAGAATTTCAGAGACTGGATAGTGGACATAGCAATAAAGGCTATTTGTATGTTCTCTACATATCATTAGCCTTGCTTTGCTGATAAATGGCTGAATTATACATGAGTTCATTTCTCTTTGACTCAATCAAGTTTGCCTAATCAAACTCATCTGTGACTTAATTTCAATCTAGAACTTACACATAGTGGTGCTTATATGCTTACTGTCTGGTAACTGTGTAAGCTCATTATACATACCAAGTTGACAAGCCATTTTTTTCTTTCAAAAATAATTTTCTGCCGAATTGAGAAACTAAAAAAATTGACTGATTGTGGCAGTTGAACTGGATACCGTGCATCATCAAATGAGGTGGGACTTTTAAGTAGATAATCAAAGCATTTGTTTAATTTATTTGATTTAGTTCACTACATTCCTAATTTTCTTTGTTTGACACAATTTCCAATACAGCCCTTAGGCCTGCAAATAGTGTTGGAGTATTTTAAGTAAGTTTATGGCAATCCTCTCATTTACATTTAAGAAAATGGTTCTCTCTTTCTCTTTGTCTCTCTATCTATTTGTCTATCTATCTATTGATGATCTTGATGACTAACTACAGTAAGTAAACTCGCATATGCTTATATTCTTCTTTAACATATTTAAAAAGGTAACATATGAAGAATCAAATAGCTGAAATCATAATTGTGTTAGCTGATCAGCTACTTGAAAAGAATTTCGTGCTCTCTTTATTTGAGTATGCTATAGGATATGGTAGTGGCTAATTGCACATAAAAAAGTACCTTACAATAGCATGCATAAAAGGGGAAAAAAAAAAAGGGTAAGAAAGCCCTGCAATTACAATAGCATGTATAAAGGGGAAAAAATAAAAAAGGAAAGAAAGGCCTATAGTGACTATTCTCGTGGTGGCAATTGTGGTCTTGCATTAAAAGATAGTTGCTGTCATATGCAACATTAATATGATATGGTCAATACTTGTTTCACTATTTTTTATTTTCTAATTTGTTTTGCTTTATCATCAAATAATTTTTACTAGGTCTAAGCACCCTAAGCAATTCATCATTGGAAGATATATCCAGGGTTAAATATTTGCATAAATACATTGGAAATGTGCTTGATGCTATGAGGTATGCCTATTTTCTACCAAAGTAAACCCCTTGAATGTCTTTTATATTTTCCTGAAGGCAAGAAATAGCTCATACACATTCGACTCAAAATATTTTTAACAGAAAATTTTTGTATTATGGAATGGGTTTGACTGTTGGCATTATGTAAATGTTGAGCTTTTACAAAGTCCATCGTTTCATCTCCTTTTCATTTTTCCTGAAATGAAGTTGCGTGATCTGTGTGTATGATCTAATTACTTTACCGTTGGCATTTTATTCTTGGAAAAATGGAAGAAATGGATCAAATACAAGAGGGTACTTTGTGTGGTCTTTCTTGGACTTATTCGAGTTGTGGGGTGGCTATAAATCAAGCTTCGGCCTGTACTATGTCGACCGAGATGATCCGAATTTGAAGAGATATCCTAAGCTCTCCGCACAATGGTATTCACAGTTTCTAAAGGGAAGAAGCGTGAGATCAAATGCCGTCTTCACTCTGGAGAAAAGTATTTCAAGTCTTTCTTATGATCTTGACTTTCAGTAGGCTAAGATCTACGCGCAAATAAAGGATTGCATTGCTTTTATTGGGAAAAAAAATAGATTTGGTTCCTTGTCTTCTTATGATCTAACTCTACAATGAGAACCAAAATCTACAATTATAGTATCATGATTAATAAAGTTCATAAGATTTCTTTTTAATTATCAATTTATTTCTTGGGGAACAATATACATTTTTCTGCTGAAAAGAATTAGATTATTTTATTATTTTATTTTCTAGTTTTTGTACAAGAAAACTCATGGGAATACTCTCAATATTTAACTCTCTACTCCAAACAGTCAGGCACAAAATAGAAATTTATAAGAGGATACAAATACAATTGCTCCATTACATAATTGACAACAAGTTCAGTTTCAATTAATTTTTCTACAGCCAGAGAAGGAAAACCCATTAAGTACATGCATTGCCAGCTAGAAATTAACTTTGTATTAGCTGTCTTATCTTTGTTAGAAGAATTTTGAGCGTGTAACTCAATAAGGTAATTTAAAATCCGTGAATGGCAGTAATTAACAACTCGAATTTGTATAATTATGGAAATAATTAAATTAATAAAATTGGACATACGTTTATCTCCATTTGGTATTTTGATTATCAAGTAATTGTTTAATTTAGTTTCTTTGGCATTGTATAATATTTATTCACTGTTATTTCAAACAAAAAAATTAATTTCAGGCAGAGATAACCGATGGGCTGGGTAAAGACCAAGCCCAAACCCTTAAAAACCATGTCAAAATTTAGACGGAACGTGTTGGGCCTGGGCTTCCCAAAGAACCGAAACTCATTCAAAAAAGTAGCTTACATGCATAGAGGCTGCAGGGAGCAAAGCGAATTTTAACAAATATGAGACGCAATTAATCAATTATGAACATTTGAAAAAAGTTTTTTAAAACATAAAATCATAAAACCCGAGGGATTTATTGTATTGATTTTACAAACGTTTGGATTATTTGGTTTTTTCTCCAAACAGAAAGAACTGCAATGAAAATTGAAAAAAAATGGGAATTAGAAGCAATGAACCCGAACTGCCAAACAAGATCTAGCTCTGCAGCACTATCACTCTCCATCTCCCATGGCCACCGGAGGCCACCACATCCACCTACAAAACAACCGAAAAAAATCCTCACTTTTGCCCTTACTCTCGCTTCTCATTTTCGCTTCTATGTTCCTCGTGCTCTCTCTCTCCAGCAAGACCTCCATTTCCTCTTCGTCTTCAGTAACACTTCGACTCGAACGCCCATCCGAACCAGACCCGACAAACTCCTCTTCCCGATTCGGGGTGTGCAATTGCTCCGAGGGCAAGTGGATCTATGACCCGAAGTTTAGATTCAATCGCAAGTACGATAGCTCGTGTAAGGAGATTTTCAGGGGATGGAATTGTCTACTCAATAATAAATCCAACGCTAAGGAAATTGCCGCGTGGCGATGGAAACCTCATGGCTGTGATCTTCAGCCCTTGGATCCTCTCCAGTTTCTGCAGACTTATAGAGATACGAACATTGGTAATTATCAAAGCTCATTGAATTAGTTCATTTTTTTAAAAAAAAAAAATTTACTTTTTAAGTACTTTGAGCTTGTCTACTTACACCAAAGTGCTTTCGAATAAAAGCACTTGTAAAGTTTGGGATTTAGAGTGGACGTAGGGTCTGTTTGGTAGAACTTATTGAATGGTGTTTTTTTTTAGTAGAAAGAGCTTTTAGTATATGTTTGGTATGGCTTTTGTTGAGGACAAATGTTCTTTTATTATTCTAAAAGCCCTTTCTGTTGTGAATCTATTGGTGGCTTCACCACTTCATGTTTTTTCCCAGAATCCCACGTAATAAGTGTGTGACTTCCGTGGCCGTTAGCTATGTGTTGAAATGGTATGTACCAATATCAAGGCTTTTAATAAGCCACATAATGAGGTGCTTTATTTAGTGCCTTGTGTTTAGTTCAGTTTATTTATTTATTTATAACATGTTATTAGCATGACAATGATAGGGGAGTGTTGGAAATAATGGTGGCTTCACCGTTTGTTGATTTTTTTACTAGAGCAAGTCCATATTAGCCATTATACAAGGTTTTTAAAAAACTATCTCTTGAGGTTTCTGAAAGAAACTATCTTTCTTGGATGCCAAAATGCATTTACAAGCTAAGGGTAGTGGACGTCACACTCTTCCGAAATGGGATTTTGGGTAAAAACCATTAAATGGTCAAGCCACCACTTGATTCACAACACTCCACATCGTTTTCTCCTTAATGCTTTTGCCCAAAATCGCACATCAGAAGTGTTTGAGCTGTGCAACCCTTAGCTTGCCATACACATATATATATATGTAGACACACACACACACACACACACACACATATATGCTACTTTTTGAAATGATATGTATCAATATCAAGGCTTTTAATAAACCAAATAATGAGGTACTTCACTTGGTGCCTTGTGTTTAGTTTCTCCTTTTTTCAAATTTATAACACTTTTCAATAGGTTTTGTGTCACTTGATTATCTCTTGAGTAAAGCTTTTTTTTGTGTTAGTTTATCAACATATCGTGTAAAATTAGGTATCATCATTCAATGACATTTTTTTTTTGGTTTTAAACTTTGAAGTTTGATGTGATACTGCTTTGTTTACCTCTTCTCCTATGGGGATATCAGCTGCATGACATTTCATGGATATGTACAACCTATGAATAATTCAACATGACATACAACATATAATTTTTTTAATCTTTGTTGTTACATGATTTGATTCACAGTGTATGGGAGAGTGAAAGCTTTTTGATGTTTGTGTTGCATTTAATATAGACTGGTACTCCTGTTCAAAGCAGGTGGTTAGCTAATGCTTATGGTGGTGAGTTGTAGGCCCTTGGATATAAGGAGGGATATAGAGTTGATGTTGATATTCCTGACAGGACATGGGCAAAGGCTGTAAGCTTCCATGATATTCTAATATTTAACACAGGACACTGGTAAATTTCTTTTCTTTATGCTATAAAAAATTGTTATTAGTTTGATGTTTCGCTAAACGGTCGGATCAAATGCATGACTATCATGATTGACACCCTTTGGATATGTGTTTTTTCAAGTTTTCTGGCAGCTTTTGGAATGTTTCTGTGGCAAATAGTAAAATGTAATCTATATTTCATTGACACATTAACCAGTTTCCCATTAACGCCAAAGTTTTTGTTCTTATTATGAAAAGTTTCTTCTGTGCAACATATTTTGCTTATCCATTGTACTTGGAATTTTGGTTTTTGCACATAGGTGGTGGGCTTCTGCAAAATTTGACCCTGTGAAGTCACCTATGCTTTTCTTTGAGAAGGATAAGCCTGTTGTCCCTCCTGTGCAACCCAGTGTTGGTTTGGATATGGTCTTAAAACACATGGTATTACATTGAATGTATTTATTTACATAGTAGTTGCCCCTTAGAAAATCATAAGCTTGGATTGTGAATGCATGCACTCTGCTGATACCGGATATTCTTGGGGTTGGATAGGCGAAGAAACTCATTGCTTTAGAACAGATTAATGTTACCTAATGTTGCTGATGTTTACAGGAAGCCATCAGTGTCCTTTTTTCACTCTGCATACATCATTAGTGTGTTGATATATAAATTGGAGTTATGAGTATATCCTCGGTTAGATGTGTATATTTTCTCATATGATACTTATGATATGCTGACAGATACATTATGTTGAGAAAACTGCACGTCCAGGTTCGATCAAACTCTTTCGTACACAGTCGCCAAGACATTTTGAGGGAGGTGATTGGGACCAAGGAGGTTCATGTCAACTGCTACAGCCTTTATTGCCTGAGCAAGTGAGTCACATTTAACAGCTTTAAGTTAGATTGCGTATAATAATTAGTTAAACTCTTTGCATACTTACAATTGAATCACTAGGAGCATCAATCTCTTTTACACGACTGTGTTTTATTAAACTTTTGTTACACAGTGTCAAGAAATGATTTAAGAGGTTTTATTTCATTCTGTTTCAGGTTGAAGAACTTTTCTCAGTGCACAATAATGGAACAAATGTAGAAGCGCACCTGGTGAATCAGCACCTGTATGACGCCGTCAAGGGCTCAGATTTCCAAATTTTGGACATTACCCACATGAGTGAGTTCAGAGCCGATGGTCATCCCTCTACAGCTGGGGGCAAGAAACACGATGATTGCATGCACTGGTGCCTACCAGGAATTACAGATACTTGGAATGATTTGTTTGTAACAATTCTGAACAAGGTTAAGGTTAGAACCTGATGTATGAATTATTTATAGTCTGACTATATTGTTTTTGGTTATTTCGAAGTTCTTTCACAAATACAAAAGTGATCAAAATAATTAGAAAAATAAAAGGAAATAAAATGCCATTACAATGTCCTAAAATTACACACTGTAACATTGATCTAAACAAGGATTAATTTATCGAAACTTGTATATATTAATTTAGCAGTGTCATTTATTGTATAATACAGTAACAGTGGTGTAAAGAAACTCAATCAAGCTCGACGGTCCATTCCATCTTGTCCTCAATGCGGCCAGTTTGAATTCCTGATAGCATTTCATATAGCCTTTGCCCCACAGTCCCTTCTCCTCTTTTGTACTCAATCCTGCGTAATTTCACACGATTCGAAAATAAATAATGTTGTAAAACTTTAATTTAAACTATGATAATATGTAATTAGCATGCCATATTACACACCTTTTATCCTGATAAGTTATGCTGCTAACAGAATTAACCACCACTGCAGTTCCTGTACAGAAAACTTCTTCAGCATCAAACAATTCCTCCACCGGTATGGCACGTTCTTTAACCTAATAATAGTATGGTTAGTTGACAAAACCTTTTATAATAGTATAAGATGTTTTGAGAGCAAATCTCGTTCACTTAAGCGATTTAGTAAAAACAATAATAATAATAACAAAAAATGAAGAGATACCTGGTAACCCAAAACGTGGGTGATTAAGATGATACTTTTTTGAGTGATTCCAGGCAGAATAGTTCTGCTCGTTGGTGGAGTTAAAATTTCATTTCCCTGAGCAAATTATTTCAAAACTAAATTCTTTATTTAAAAAAAAATCAACATAAAGTGAATTTATCTAGATGATAACTAATAAAGACAAAGTTATCTTACCTTTACGAGAAAAATATTACTAGTAGAAACCTCCTCGATGTATTTTTCGGCATTAAGAAACAAGACATTGGCGAACCCTTTGGCCTTCGTTTCAGCAATTGGTTTGTAAATGTACAAGAAAAATACATGGTAGGATCTCAATTTAAATAGTGATAGTTCTAATTAGTAAACAAAAATTTCCTGGAAGTCGCAAAGTTGAAATGTATGCTCACCGTAGCATAATTGGTGACAGCCTTGACTCCTCCAGTTCCTCCAGGAGTAGCTCGACGAAATTTTTCCTCCACAACCAAATCTAGTGCACCCTGTTACATAATCCGAAATGGGTTTCAAGGCCTTATTCTTTAGATTATGTAATCTTTTTTTTATTAAAAAAAAATAATGTGTTAAAGATGATCAAGAACCTTACCTTATGATATTTGCCCACAGGGGAAGCATAAGTTATGAACATTCTTTTTGCACCTATATGTATTCATCACAATCCATGCACAAACTTTTAAATCAGCAAAATTTTAGACAGGTGACAGAAAAATTAGAGTATTAATTAACTTATACATAAAACATTTTTGTCAAAATTAACATTACTTTACCCATCGCTTGTTGGAATGTACAGTTTGCTTTACTGCATTAACAAATTGTTCAACAGTGGGTGCCTGCATGAACATTCTTTTTGCACCCATTTTCATCCGCATGGCATTTTCTTCTGGCCGAAACAGTAGAATACGTCCATTTGCTCTCCTCTGTGGCTTCAAACCTTCGAACAAGCCCTAAATTCACCCACCGTCTATATTAAATAAGAATTCATAATTACTGAATATAAATAAATGTATTTGTTTGCTAACCAAGATCGTGTTAAATGATGGATGCTAATTAATTATTACCTGTCCATAGTATAAAATTCCAGATGAAGGGTTCATCTCTATCTTTCCAAATGGAGTGAGAGTTCCTTGTGAGAAGGGTTGGTCTTTAGAACAATTAGTTATGTACATATAATCAGTTGGAATTAGGCCAAATCCAAGGTCATCCCAATTGACATTTGCATATTCTCCATTGACATGGCTGCTGAAGACAAGTAAAAGAAAGAAATTTATTTTGATGTGCTGATTAAATTTGTTACTTTGAAACCATAAGTATATGAATATCTTCTCCTGATGGAAGCTTTTAAAAGTCCTATACATTATACACGTTATTATTTATTTATGTATCGTAAAGTTTCATTCCTTTCACTGCTATTATATCTATTGTGTTAACAACTAGTCAATAGCTTAAACTATTTGTAAGAAACTAAT
This sequence comes from Luvunga scandens, assembly GCA_030449905.1. Classification (NCBI taxonomy): domain Eukaryota; kingdom Viridiplantae; phylum Streptophyta; class Magnoliopsida; order Sapindales; family Rutaceae; genus Luvunga; species Luvunga scandens. Next base: position 1,850,986 of record JASUUG010000714.1, read on the forward strand.
TAACACTAATATTAAGTTAAATCTAATGACATGAAAAGGAGAAGCGAATGGAAAATAAGAACACAACTTAAGAGGATGTTACTAATCTTTTCCAAAAAAAAACAAAAGAGGATGCTACTAATAATAAGGCTTATAAGAAATTATAGTCTTATAGGATGGGAAGGTCTGCCCAATCAAATCATGCCATGCATTTTAATTTCTTTTTCTTTTGATTTTATAATTGAATAAATATAAGTGTAGGTGTCAAAATTTTAATAAGCGAGGTATTATGTCCGTTCCAGTTAAGGCATTCTTAACAGTTTTATGAAGTGGTGGGGGCTATGTACTATAACTTAGAATTTTTGAACTTTAAATGTGGGTGTAACTGAACTTCCGAACGACGCTGAAACATTAAATGTACAATTTTAACTTCTGAACGGCACTCAAAAACATTTAGAAGGTTGGTGCGTGGGCCAACTGACAAATTTAAGACTGAGACTCTGAGAGTCAGACATAATGCATGAAGAAGACAAATCAGCCATGATTGATTGCGACAATAAACTTCTTTGTACTTTTAATACCTATCAACACTTGGTTCATTGTAACCTTCCACTGCTGCTCGTGTTGTTCTACAATATTGATCTCTTGTCTGTTAACACACACACACATATATATATATATATATATATTAACTAATGTTAGGCCCCTGATTTAGGAAAATATCTAATAACATAAACACAAATATATTCACCTTAATACCTACTAATACAATTAAAAGAACAAAAAAGATAAACCACAGTAGTTGTAATAGAGTTATTATCCCTCTCAAGATTGAGTACTCATTTTAATGAAAAGGGAAGATAGTTGCTTTTCAAGAGGATAATGGGGTATTATAAAAATTATATGGTGTAAGTGGTAAAATCTCCCATCACGGTGGGTGAAGACAATTTTTCAGATAAAACTAAAAGAGTTTTAAAATAAAATTTAAGGGTGTGTTTAAAAGTAAGATGCTGTAATTTTTAAGATGCAATTATTGTGGAGTAAAAGTTAAAACTATCATATAAAAATAAGAAAAAAACCTGTTGAACTAACAAAAACCCAGCTGCAAGGTGTTACTAAATACCTTGACAGCTGAATTTTCATAGCCCAATTACCACGCATCACTCTCAAACGCCCTTTTAATTAGTTTGGCACACATGACATAGCTGGGCAATTAATCTTGCATGTTAGTGAGCATCAATGGGATTGTCTGCATCGGCTGCCATAAAAATTATGAAAGGAAAAGAGATAAAAAGTAATGGAGTCTACTAGCGAAATAATCAATTGGGAAGCCAAAAATAATTTTTATATTGAACCCACAAATAAAAATCTTATGACATTCTGTTCCTCCTTTAAAATGAACAGATAAGGATAAAAATCAAAGTCAGAAAATTTATCTACAGGGTGAGAGGGAGGGGGGGAAAATAAAATAAAAAGACAAATGATAAGACTTATTATTCATAATCATATATCTTAATATGATTAAACGGTTTTTTGTTTTTGTTTTATTTTTGGTTCGACTGAAACTCAAAGCTTGATATATATATATATTATCATTTGAGTATTGAAAAAAGAAGTCACAAAAAAAAAGGATAATGAAGTCGGAGAAACAAATACAAAAAGAACATGATGAATTTCCTGGAGAAAATAATTGCTTATTAAAAACAACGAGCCCAAAAAGGAGATTATATTTCATATCTTGTGCATTACTTCTTTCTCAGTATTAGAGCGATCATGAAGAAGAGATATAAATTTGAGATTATTGACACACCTTAGACAAAATCGATCCTGCTATTCTTGAAGTTATGCTCCACTTTCTGAAATAATCACTTACTTTTAACATGTTTGTTTGTTTCCTGAGAAAATTAGAGAGAGCAGAGTATCTAATTACAACACAAAAAACTCCCTCTATATGTGTTGAAGCTGCATGCAAACCGCTGGTTTGTCAAAACCAGATGAGCATTTTCAAATATATATTAAAGCATTCACTCAAGCCAAACTATTACAATGACATTTTTATTCAAGTTAAAATTTGTTTTACCATTTGATTCTCTAATAAGTTTCTAATAACTTATTTACTTTTGGTATTAAAACAACAAGAGAGAAAATAGTTGATTTATTTATTAAAAAATTGTATTTCTTATGCTACTATTTTAACGCTAAAAATTAAAATAGAGTTTTAAAAATTTTATCAAAAACCCCAAGTGATACGAACAACATCTATTAGGTACCAAAGCTTCATTCTCCCTGTTAATAAATAACGAATATGGGCTAATTTTAATTCACATGTGATGTTTGAGGCCCCATCTGTGGTCAGATACCACAAATTTTGAATATCTAACAATACTTCACTAATTTTATATTGGTTGGCTCTCCAAGGGATTTCATGCTTTTTGATTTTTCATTTTGCATAACTTTCCCGTAGTAATTGATAACCATACTTTTAATAATTTTCAAAGAGAAAAATGTCACACGACTTAATTTTCTCCGATTAATTGATAACCATACTTTTTAATAATAATTTTCAAAAGAGAAAATGTCACACGACTTAATTTTCTCCTTTTAATTGATAACCATACTTTTTAATAATAATTTTCAAAGAGAAAATGTCACACGACTTAATTTTCTCTTAAATCTACAATATTCTTAAAAAATTTCACATACAAAAAATATTAAAAAAACAAATGAAGTTTTTAGATTTCAAATCTACAATTTTTATCGTATAATGGCATATTTATATAGCCAAAACTTATTATATTGTTATTTTATTATAATTTACAGTTGTAGTTGTAATTGAAATTGTTATTATAATAATTATTAAAATTGAGTAACCCATCTACTAGATGGTGAACAAGTACTTTCTAATAAATGAACATCTCACAATAGCTGGGACTTAATTTTGTGATCACTCACATTTTTATATATGTGTCAACATCACAGATAGCACATCATTTATCAAAGTCTTTGAAAACCTTATAACTACAACATCAAGTCATTTTTATCCAAATTATAAACGAATGGTCATCTAGAGTATGCATCAGCGCATACTATTTACGCATGGTGGTCGTATAAATGATGTATGTCGGCATGAGCTGTCAATTATTGAATTGATTGATTTTGTAATTATATCTGGAAATCTGTTAGTTGACCAATCTTGTATTTAAATATAGAAACAATTTGTTTCTTCCTTTTTAGGATGTAATTATCTTCATATATTTCCTCTGATTTGGAGAAGAAAAATACAATTTTTTTTTCTGCACTGAAACCTTTGTTTGACATGGTATCAGAGCAGGTTCTTCACCAAGAGAATCTACGTTAACAATCGAATATTTTCTTTTCTCTCGAAACTCGTATTCGTATTCTGAATATTTACTGCCATTGTGAACTCTATGGCTGATATAACAGGCGTATCAACGGATATTATCCCAGTACCAGCACCACAAGTTGTTGTTCATCAAGACAACTCGGCATTTCCATCTGGAATCACTCTGGATGAGACCAACTACTCATTATGGTCTCAACTCATGGAGATGCGGATTAGTGCTCGCAACAAAGCTAATTATCTTACTGGAGAAACGAAGAAACCAACACCTGGAGATCCTAATCTTGGATCATGGATTACTGAAAATCAGAGAGTCAAGAGCTGGCTAATTGATTCAATGAGTCCATCGCTGATGCAACGATTTATTCGTTTGCCTACAGCCAAAGATATATGGGAGGCTGTATCGAAAACCTTTTATGATGGAACCGATGAAACATGTATTTTTGAGCTGAATCAGAGATCTTTTTCTATCAAACAGGATGGGCGACCATTACCGACGTATTACAATGAACTAGTTGCCATTTTCCAGGAAATCGATCACAGGACTACCACTCAAGAAGGCACAGTTGAAGGGGTGTTACTGCTGCATTCTGCAATGGCTAGGCTTCGAGTTCATATTTTTCTAAGTGGACTTGACTCGGAGTTTAATCAAGTTCGTGGAGAAATATTGCGAAAAGACCCAAAGCTTGATTTGGAAAGCACATATGCTTATGTTAGAAGGGATTACCAGCAAAGACAAACAATGGGAGGCTCTCATCCAATTTCTGAGAACCTTGCCATGCTGGTCAGTCAAAATAAAAATGGATCTTCGAAAAACAGGGGAAATCAATCGTCTAGCAAAGTCAACAACCTTGTGTGTACTCATTGTGGAGAAAATGGTCACTCACAACAACGCTATTATGAAATCATTGGCTATCCCGATTGGTGGGATTTTTCAAAAAAGCCCCGTAAGAAAATATCTGGGAAGGCTATGGTGACAACAACAAAGGAGGAAGAACAACAACCACCGTCAGCAAATGTTGCCCACCAAGGTATTATTGGTAAGGCATCTGTATTTTCTGTAACTTCTAAGAATAGAATGTGGATTATTGATACAGGTGCATCTGATCATATGACTAGAGATTCTAGCCAATTACAATCTGTTCTTCCCTCGTCTCAATCTGTTATCTCCACTGCAAATGGTAGTACTTCTTCTATTATTGGGGAAGGATCTATTACCCTGAGTAATACTCTTACATTAGATACTGTTCTTGTTGTCCCATCTCTTGAATACAATCTTTTATTTGTTAGCCAAATTACCTCTACACTTGTTTGCACTGTAACTTTTTGGCCCACCTTTTGTGTCTTTCAGGACATCCTAACTCGGAAGATTCTTGGTTATGGTGTTAGACGGGGTAAACTCTATTACTTGGAATTGACAGGAAATGAGGGACCAAATATCAGTCAGGCAAATCAAGCTACTAGTGAAGATAAAACTCGGGCAAATGTTTAGTTATGGCATCGGAGATTATGACACCTTTCTTTTGGCTATCTAAAAAAATTACAGCCTCATCTTTTTTCAACTCTAAATGATTTAGATTTTCATTGTGACATTTTTGAGATGGCTAAGAGCCATCGCACTTCTTATTTACCAAGTTTGAATAAAAGCTCAGAACCTTTTGAGGTGATTCATTCCGATGTTTGGGGTTCTGCAAAAATTTCTTCCTTTTCTAAAGCTCGGTTTTTTGTGACATTTATTGATGAATGTACTAGAATGATTTGGGTGTCTTTACTTATAAAAAAAAGTGATGTATATCTAGCCTTTCAAGAATTTCACAAAATGGTAAGTACTCAATATTAAAAGCAGATTCGTGTACTTCAATCTGACAACGGTACTGAGTATATGGATGCCTCTCTTGAAAAATTTTTAAACACTCATGGAATTTGTCATCAGACCTCATGCACTTACACCCCACAACAGAACAGACTAGCGGAGAGGAAAAATAGACAGCTTTTAGAGGTAGTTCGTGCTTCTCTTTTTGGCATGAACATGCCTCGTTTTTATTGGGGAGAAGCTGTAAAATCTGCAGCTTATCTCATTAATTGAATCCCTTCACGAGTGCTAGATTTTCAAACTCCCCAACAAAAAATGCAATCCTTACTCTCAGTTTCCCATCTTCCTAATCTTGAACCCCGAATATTCGGTTGTACAGTTTATGCTCATATTCCAAAAAGTTTACGAACTAAACTTGATCCGTGTGCTAAACGCTGTGTTTTTATTGGCTATTCTGAACTTCAAAAAGGTTACAGGTGCTATGATCCACAAACATAAAAATTACATGTGACTTTAAATGCCTCTTTTCATGAATTAGAACCTTATTATTCAGAGGGAATCTCTGACCATTCCCTCCAGGGGGAGATTTCTGGTGAAGAGAATGGTCAACGACAAAATGAAGGAGGAGGTGAATTTGTGGAACTAGAAGACATAGTCGAAAAACTTCAAAATGGTGATGGAAATGAGGTTCAACAAAGGTTTGATAACATGACTGAAACATTATCAAGGCCACCGGAGTTACCCATGTCTACATCATTAACTGAAGAATTAACCGAAAGTGTTCTTCCTCAGGTAATTTCAAATCCATTGTCTAATGAGTCTAATGAACTACCTGTTTCTGCAGAAGACATGAATCCTAGATATCCACAAAGGTCAAATAGAGGAATTTCAAAGAAACAATATGAACTTGATCCCAAAGCCAAAATAAAATACCTAATCAGTAACTACATGTCATCTTATAGGTTGTCTAAATCATATGCACTTACTATTAATCAATTATCCACTATATCTATTCCTAGTAGTGTACAGGATGCTTTGGAGGATCCCAAATGGACTAAGGCGATAAATGAAGAGATGGAAGCTCTACAAAAAAATGCCACTTGGGAACTTGTGTCACTACCTAAAGGAAAGAAGACAATTGGATGTAGATGGGTATTCACAGTGAAACTCAAAGCAGATGGAAGCATTGATAGGTATAAAGCGAGACTAGTGGCAAAGGGATATACACAAAGGTATGGAATAGATTACCAAGACACTTTCGCACCAGTAGCCAAGATAAATACCATTCGCATTATTATTTCTATAGCAGCAAATCGAGATTGGCCCTTGAAACAGTTCAATGTTAAAAATGCTTTTCTCAATGGAGATTTAGAAGAAGAAGTTTACATGGAGCTACCTCCCTGTGTCAAATGTAGTTCTATGCATAGAAACAAAGTATGTAAGCTGAAAAAGTCCTTATACGAACTAAAACAGTCACCCAGGGCGTGGTTTGGGAGGTTTTCGGCGACAATGAAGACAACTGGTTATAAACAAAGTAATTCAGACCATACTTTGTTTATAAAGCACAAAGAAGGAAAAGTAACAGTGTTAATAGTATATGTTGATGATATGGTATTAACAGGAGATGATCCGTCTGAAATGAAAACACTACAAGAACATTTGGCTGCTGAGTTCGAAATGAAAGATCTTGGGCAGCTTAAATATTTCTTGGGGATCGAGGTAGCAAGATCAAAAAGTGGAATTTTTCTATCACAACGAAAATACGTGTTAGATCTTCTCACTGAAACCGGAATGCTTGATTGTAAACCAGCGGAAACGCCTATAGAGATGAATCACAAGCTCGGGATTCTACCAAATCAAACTCCAACTGATAAGGGTCGTTACCAACGGTTAGTTGGGAGGTTAATCTATTTATCCCACACAAGGCCAGACATAGTGTATGACGTAAGTGTAGTAAGCCAATTCATGCACTCGCCAAGTGAAAAACATATGGATGCAGTCTATCGAATTATTAGGTATTTGAAGTGTGCTCCTGGAAAAGGTTTATTGTTCTCAAAGAATAATGTCTTAAACATTGAAGGATACATGGACTCTGATTGGGCAGGTGACCAGACAACAAGGAGATCAACGTCAGGTTATTTTACATTTGTTGAAGGCAATCTCGTCACTTGGAGAAGCAAGAAGCAGAAGGTTGTGGCAAGATCAAGCGCTGAAGCTGAATTTCGCGGAATGGCGCAAGGTGTGTGCGAGATGTTATGGATCAGGAACATACTGAAAGATTTAGGGATTGATTATGCAAAACCCATGAATCTTAACTGTGATAATAAAGCAGCCATAGAGATTGCCCAGAATCCTGTACAACATGATCGCACGAAACATGTTGAAGTAGATCGTCATTTCATCAAGGAGAAGCTTGACGAGAAAATTATACAATTTCCATTTGTTCAATCTGAAGATCAGTGGGCTGATATACTCACAAAAGCAGTATCAGGAAGGGTGTTTCATGATATAATTGACAAGTTGGGCATGATAGATATTTATGCTCCAACTTGAGGGGGAGTGTCGGCATGAGCTTTCAATTATTGAATTGATTAATTTTGTAATTACGTCTGGAAATCTGTTAGTTGACCAATCTTGTATTTAAATATAGAAACAATTTGTTTCTTCCTTTTTAGGATGTAATTATCTTCATATATTTCCTCTGATTTGGAGAAGAAAAATACAATTTTTTTTCTGCACTGAAACCTTTGTTTGACAATGTAGACAATAGATCATTTTAATTATTAAAAAAAAGTCAAGTAGGATTCTTACATAACAATAAACGATAGGTCATATATAATTTTGTGTCGATTAAAATAATTTAATATTTTTATTATCATTGCTATTGTCATTATTATTGTTAGTATTTTTAATAACAATAATTATTATTATTTTATTTATTATCATTAATTATTTTTATCATTATTATTGTTATTATTATAATAGATAATAACAACACTAAGGATATTTTAGCAACTTGTGACACTCTATTCCAATTCCTGGAAGAAGTAAACACGCCAATGGGAAAATAGCCTATTCTAATTATAATTTCTACAGTTAATGTAAATAACTTATTCGAATTTCAATTATAATCCATCTTGATTGACAATTGATTCATGCAACATTAAAATATTGAAAGTAATGTCTTTGAAAAATAGACGACTTATTGTCTCTGATGTAAAATTTTACAACAATTGCTTTTTTTTTCCCCCAAAAGTAGCATTGATTGGCAAATGCTAATTAGGGGTAGGCCAAGGATCGGTTTGTTGCAGTATCAAGCTGAATTGAAATTTTCAATTCAATTTAGTACTGAATTCTAAAGAACTAATAAGAGTAGAACAAAAAAAAAATCAAATCTAAACCAAAATTTTCAGTTAGATCCTTTAAATACTTACAGTTTTTTAATTTTTTTTACACAATTTAACTTTTTTTAAATTTTTTTATTCTCTTATATTTTGTTCAATCATGCCACTTGGCATTATTTTAATATAGAAAAATGTTAATGATTTTTAAATTTGATTTCAGTTTTAAGAAAAGAAATACTAAAGCAAAACCTAAATTTCATACCAAGTCGATTTTTTTGCCGAAAAAATGTTTAGAATCTAATTTGATCCACTCAATTCATTTGATTTATAAAATTCGATCTGTAAAAATATAATCTGTGGATAAATTGATTGGATTAGATTTAATATTTCAAAATTGCAATAAATGGATTCGATATTGATTTACTTCTATAAATCCACAAAAAAATTGATTTAATTAAAACAATTAAACTTGTAAATGTGGCATTCCTATTTACTAATAAAAAATAAGTTGAAATTTAGTTATGTTAACACCATATTATATTTTATCCATAGTAATATAAATTAAAAAAAATAACAAATATAGTTTCCTAAACAATTAATTTTTATAATTTTAGTTAATTTTTATGTAATAAAAATTTGAGATTTTTTTTTCGATGAGTTATACTTAGAAACTTTGAATGTATTATTCTAGCTTTATTTAAACAATTAATTTATTTAAATCTTATTCAGTTTGAATTTGATCAATACTAAAATTATTTTTAGATTATATATTTTTATTTAATCAGTTTGTGGATTTGACAAAATTAAAAAATTTTAACCTACAAACTAATTTGAAAATTGGTGGATTGAATATAAATTGGACCAAATCCTTATCTGATCCATAGACACATGGAGTGGATTTGGATTGAATTTCACTAATTCATGAATTGGATTGGATTGAAAATTTATAATCAGCAAAATTATGAATCGGATATGCATTGATGTCCAATCTGCAAAATCCGATCTGCGAACACCCCTAATTTTCAGAACACATTAGCTCTGGCCTACCATAATGGTAATCACATAATTTTTTTAATAATATTTGTCTCTTAAAGAGATTTCATACCTTTTTCTTTCTTTTTTTTTTCATTTCACACCTAAAGAATTTCATATACAATAAATATATAAAAAAATGAAATTTGTATATTGCAAGTCCACAGCATTATCATAAAATGGTATATTTATATGGCTGAAGCTTATTATATTGTTATTGCACCATAATCATAATTTATAGCATTAGTTGTAATTGGCATTGTTATTATAATTATTATTAAAATTGAGTAACCCACCTATTCGATGATAAATAAGTAATTTTTGTAAATTATACTAATCATCTAATAAATGAGTGACCCACTATAGTTGAGATTCAAATGTTATAATCACTCATACTTTTATAAGTGCATGTGTGTGTGTGATCTTTTTTTTTTAACAATCACAATTGTAATGATTAAAATCATTTCGAATTCGACATCACAGATGATGTGTCGTTTATTAGGAAAAAGTGTGAACATGATGTCATCGTAAAACTTATGACAACAATGTCGGTCGTTTTTCTTTTCTAAATCATAAATGACAAGTCATCTAGAGTGTGCACCGACGCATATTCTTTACACATGTTGATTGTATGATTGGTGCAGACAATAGGTTGTTTTTATTGTAAACCATAAAACGTCATGTCAGAATCTTACCAAAAAATAAATGACAAATTATCTATGATTTTATTATTATTGTTGGTGGTGGTGTTGTTATTTTTATAATAATAATAATACTAAGGATGTTTTGGCAACTAGTGACACTTTATTCCGATTCTTAGATGATGTGAACACACTAATGGGAATACAACCTATTCTAATTTTGATTCCTACAATTAAAGGAAATAACTTATTCTAATTTTGATTTCAGTCTACTCTAATTACCAATTGGTACACGCACCATTAAAATATTGAAAGTTTTGAAGTAAAATTTTACAATGATTGTTTTCTTCAAAACAACATTGACTAGTGAATGCCAATTAAAGGTGGGCACGGAGTTAGTGTTGGATTTTTTTTTTCAATTTACAGATATTTAAGATTATTTTCTGTAGAAATAAAGTTTTTAGTTTGTTCACACTCTAATTTTAGTATGGTTTGATCTTAATAAGGTTTAAGGTGGACTGGTTGGAAATAGACATGTTAAGATCACATTGTATGAAATTTTCATCCTATACATCCTCATCATGATCTATGTCATTCAGTTATATTGGCATAGTTGTTGAGTACTAGAAAGTGTGTATTTATAGTGGAGAAAATCATCATTTTACACTCCAAGTCTTACTAACATCCTTATTTTTATGTCTTTAAGTCCCTTGTAATTTAATTATGTATGTTTTATTTTAATTAAGTATTTTATGTATTTTAGGGGATATCATGGTCATTTCACAATAAACGAAAGATCAGATGAAAAAACGGACAGCACTTTTGAACTCAGGACAGTCGAAAACCTTAGGAGGAGCATAAAAAGAAAAATGGTACTGTTCACATACGTATGCATGATCGTTCACACATACTGATGACGGTTGATATATACGCGATCTTGTACGCGATAATCGCATTCGCGATCGATTGTTCACCTATATCGTATCGTGGCATCGCATTATGCGATGACGTGTCACTATACGATGACGTGGCAGCATTTGATTGGACGAATGATGTGGCGTTGACCGCTTATGTGGCATTGACTGATGATGTGGCGTTGACTGATGACGTGTCACGATCTTATTGGACCAAAAATGTTGACCGGTGACGTGGCAGAATGTTAGTGGATCAAAAAAACGTGTGTACGGTACATGCATATACATAGAATAACAACACTGATGATGTGTTCCATCCAATAGGAACTTGCCACGTGGCGCAATCCTGAGCGTCCAAATTGTTTTAATCCAATGGCCATTATTTACTCAGTGTATCTATAAAAAGGGGACTCCCCCCTTAATTTGACACCCCTGAATCCATTTTTGAGCTCGATTTTCTGTAATTCCATCTCCATCTTGTATTTTCTATGTATTTTAATAAAATTTTCATTTTACCCCTAGTTCAAATATGAGTGGCTATTTTCCTTTCAAGTTTGGGTTGAAGGTGAAGTCTCAACATGCTCCATGGGCTTAATTTGGTAAATTTACTTTTTCTTCCCCTTTAATTTATGTGGTTGTTTTGACTTTTTGTAGACAGATAGTAATATTCTTGTCTAGATATCTTTGGAATAACCGCCTCCATGTAAGGCAAGGTTATTCTTATTTGGCATGGGAAGCCCTTAGCACCATATCTATTAGAGTGTGGTTCATGAGGAGTGAAAAATCCCCTTTCATGATTTAATTGGTACTAATAATGAATATTAAGCCGATGGTGCATGTTGAGTACAGATCCGGAGATCCAAGCATTTCATTTTAATAGTTTATTCCAACAGCTTTAATTTAAATTAATACATTGCCTACATAATTGTCATTATAAATCCAACCACCAACTTAGAAAATTTATTCTACACATAATTAAAATCCACCTCCTCGTGGGATCGACACTCGTCACCATTAATCTATTCTACAATAGATTCGTGCACTTGCGAGTTCAATAAAATTTGCACAACAAGTTTTTGGCGCCGTTGCCGGGGAGGTAAGTTATTTTAATTCGTAGAATTTTTTTTTTAATTTCTTGATTTAATATATTTTTTTTGTTTCCTTGTAATATTTTTTTTATTATTAAAAAAAAGAGAGAAAAAAAAAAGTGAATTTACATTTTGAAGTAGGTATTATTTTCTTTTCTTTTCTTTTCTTCTTTAAATTTCTGTAATTTAATTTTCATGTTATTTTTTTTTATTTTGTGAAATCGGCAGGTTCAACCGCCTCTTAATTTATTTTAATTTGTTTCACGTATTTTCTTTTCTATATATAGTACTTGAGTTATTTTCATAACAAATTGTAACAGCGTGATAAGGTTAGTATTGTAATTTCTCCCTCTTATTTATCTTTATTAATTTTGTTATCATTTTTTTTATTTGCATGCATGGTCGTAGGTCTCAATTACCTAATCTTGAGCCTATAGACTTTGAATTAGAAAAAACACTTCGCACACACAAACACGTTGAAATTAAAAATAAATTTGAAATGGATTTGCAACCAGCACCACAAGAGAGGCCATTTAAGGACTACTTCAGTCCCTTATCTAACTTAAGCACATCATGCATACGATATCCAAATGTAGCTGCTAGGAGTTTTGAATTAAAACCTAGTGTGCTAAATTGTCTCCCAACATTCTATGGCCTAGAAAATGAAGATCCATATAATCATCTGAATGATTTCCATGCTATTTGTCAAACTTTTAAATATGAGAATTTTTCAGTTGATGATGTTAAGCTTAGATTATTTCCATTTTCTTTAAAGGATGGAGCTCATTCATGGTTCAATGCATTGCCTGCTAATAGCATTACATCATGGGAACAAATGGTAACAAAATTTTTGAATAAATATTTCCCAAAGACATAAAACCAATCTATTCGCAGGAAATTTCAGAGTTTACCCAAAGAGAAGACGAGCAATTTTTTGAAGCATGGGAGCGATTCAATGGGCTACTCCTAAAGTGTCCACATCATGGATACGAAAAATGGCACCAATGCCAATACTTTTTGGAGGGATTATTACCGAATGTGCAAGAATGGCTAATGGCAACAAGTGGAGGAGAGCTAATGTCAAAAAGTGCATCAGAGATTTGGGATTTCTTCCAGCGACAAGCGGATAATTCCCAACAACGGAGTCGTTCGCTCAGGAGTACTAGAAGAGTTAAGGGAGTGAATGAGGTTCACATTGGCGAGTCAAGTTCAGAAATTAAAGAAGTCAAAGACACAGTTGAAGGTCTTTCCCGTCAAATAGCATCGTTAACAGCTGCTAAATTAACAGAGCCACATGATCAGGACTCATACTCAGATCAAGCCAATGCCATAGATGTAATGAGAAAGCCATCAAACTACAACCCTTACTCCAACACATATAATCCTGGATGGAGAGACCACCTCAATTTTTCATGGTCTCAAGGATTCCAACATAATGGACCAACAGCTCCAGCTCTAGTTCCACCAATGCAACCAATTCCTCAAAATCCTCAAGCCTCTCAACCACCATTTAGACCATATAATCAGAACCCAAACCATTCTCAGCCTAGACCATGGGAGGATGCATTTCAAAATTTCAAGAATCTTATTCACTCCAAAATCGAGCAACAAAACCACACCATTGATGAACTACGAAATGAGATGAGAGCGGGTTTCAACTTTCAAACCCAATCAATTTCAAACCTTGAAAAAATAGTGGGACAACTTGCTTCTTCAGTTCAGACCTTGGCAATGACTGTTGAGAAAGGTAAATTTTCAAGTCAACCAGTGCCTAATCCTAAAGGTGTGTATGAAGTAAGTACCAGTTCACCTCAGCAGCATGGAGAGATCCAAGCCGTCATGACCTTGCGAAAAGAAAAAGAAGTCGACAACAAAGTGGAGATGTCGGTACCAAAAACAACTCAAATTGTGCTGGTAAATGAAGAAGACCCATCATCAGAGGAGAAAGAATAAACCAATCCACGAGAATACGTTCCAAAAGCTCCATTTCCCCAGAGGTTAGCTAAAGCAAAGAAAGGAAAATCTACAAGTGAGATTTTTGAAATCTTTAAACAGGTAAGTATTAACATCCCTTTGCTTGATGCTATAAAACAAGTGCCATCTTATGCCAAGTTTCTTAAAGACCTTTGTACTAAAAAGAGAAACATTCATGTTCAAAAAAAGGCATTTTTAACAGAAAACGTGAGCTCTATACTCCAACACAAACTTCCTCTAAAAATATAAAGACCCGGGCTCCCCTTTTATCTCATGTAGTATAGGGAACCACACAATTGAGAATGCTTTGATGGACTTAGGAGCTAGTGTAAATCTGTTGCCTTACTCAAGATTTGTAAAACTTGGTGGGAGAATTACACCAAACTCCGGTGGTGTTGAGATCGGTCCATGAAAAAACCTTGTGGTATTGTGGAAGACGTGCTTATACAGGTAGATAAGTTTTATTTTCCTGTTGATTTCATTGTAATTGACACTCAACCAGTCCAGGATTCAAGGAAGCAGATCCCCATTATCTTAGGACGACCTTTCTTGGCAACTGCCGATGCTCACATTCAATGCAGGACTGGAAATATGCAGTTTTCCTTTGGCAATATGACGATGGAGCTAAATATCTTCAACATTGCCAAACAACCTCCCAATGCAGATGATGAAATTGTTGGTGTGGATTTAATCGAAGAATTAGTTGATAATGCTTTTCTTTCAAACCTTAGTGATGATCCTTTACAAACATGTTTAACTCACTTTGGTTTGAATTTTGATATTGATAGATCAATAGATGAGGTTAACGCCCTACTTGATTCAGCACCATCCATGGACATTAACAAATGTAAGTCAAGAGTGGAACAACTAGTACCATCAGAGAAGAAACTGAGTCCATCATCAGATTCACCACCAGAACTTGAGCATCGTGCATACTGGGCCATCAAGAAATTCAACTTTGACATGCAGCAAGCTAGCTCAGAAAGAAAATTACAGCTGACAAAACTTGAAGAAAGTCGTAATGATGCATACAAAAATGCCAAGATTTACAAATAGAGAATGAAAGTCTTTCATGACAAGAAAATTATGAGAAAATCTTTCACACCAGGTCAGAAAGTACTTTTATTCAATTCTCGCTTGCGCCTATTCTCAGGTAAGTTACGCTCTCGATGGATTGGTCCCTTTATAGTCCACACTGTTTTTCCATATGGAGCAATTAAAATTAAGGATCCAAAGAACGGTGTAATTTTTAAAGTTAATGGTCAAAGATTGAAGCCATATCTAAAGTACCAACCACGTGAAAAAAGGCACCGAAATAAATTTGAGTAACCCACAAAATTTTGATTAGGTCTTTGTTTTTTTTATTTATTTATTTTTTTAAAATAATTTATCTTTTTGCTTTCACTTTATTGATTGAATTGTTTGACTTTTATTTACGCGTTATTATGCTTAAGTGTTGAATTATTGTATTATCTTTTCTTTGTACATCATGACAACCTCGATGAGAAAATATCTTTTAAAACGTCTTGGAGAATTGTTACGAGTGAAATTTCACTTGAGACGCATGATACAAAGTTGTAAATCACATCCAATTTGGGATCAAAGACCACCAACATTTGTGTCTTATGTTGAGGATTTGGAAAATCAACTCAGAGGAATAGAAGATAAGATATATAACTTCCAATTAGAGCTTGAGGTTAACTCAATACGAGGACGAATGTAAGTTCATTTTTCTTTTTGTTGTGTGTTTTCTTATTTTATTCACTTTCATGTTTGATTCAATTTTACAGATTTGATTTTCTTTATTTAGTGTGTTTTGATTTATTTTCTCGTATAAGTGGCGGATAACGATACTCAGTGACAATCAAAGTCGGTTACTTTAGTTTCCCACAATAACTAATATTCTGAGAAGAAGGTATGGACAGAAACGCGATTCTAGCAAAGCTTCACAAGCGATTTCCTTCACTTCCTCAGAATGCCCTCCTTACGATCTATAAAGCTCGGTTCGAACGCATGCGATTGCTTATGAGAAATAACATCCCTGCTGAAATCCGTTGGTTAATCGAGGCTAAAATACGTTTAGCAGGTGAGTTACCTCCCAAATTTATTGCATACATGCCTGGTTGTGGTAAAGGAAATTACTCAAGAAAACGAAGAGCTGAAAAACTTCATGTTAATTGTCATAAGTGTGCCAGGATGAAATGCGATAAAAATCCTTGTTCTTTCGGAATGATGTCTGATAATAGGGAAGATAAGATTCAATTCATTAGGGATGGCTTGAATAAAGAGTCATTGGATGATATCCTTTTGTCTTTTGAAACGCATCCCAGTGGATACATACAAAGAGCAATTCTCCAGTTATGGCCATTATTTCAGAAAGAACGTGTCCGATATAGTCTTAGGAATCTGACTATAAACGACCATGTTTGCCAGTTTATAAGAAAACTGGATGGGAAGCCTATCCTCGACCCATAGAGGGCGTTCAAGCCGTTACTGGACGTAAAACCAGAGGAAAATGTGAGTCACAATCACAACTACCTGTAAATATCATTTTACTGTTGTTTTATTTTACTGTTGTTTTATCTCACTGTTTTTTTATCAATTGCATTATTGTCTTTAATACTTGAGTGCTTTTTCTTTTACTATTTCCTTTTTGACTCTCGAGCCATGTGCTTTACGAGTTAATTGACATAGACATGCTACCTCCTATACAGCTGTAAATCATTGTCACCAAGATCCTTGATATATGATCATTTTCTTTTAGACTCACAAATTATTTTTGAAAAGCATCCCAATGGCAGCTACTCCCAATAAACAATTCAAGAACATTTGTGTGCTCTCTGGATTTAACTATGGCAAACATAAAGAGTTCGTTGAGGCAGCCATCGATCTTGGTCAACGCATAGCAGAAAGAAATTTGCATCTGGTTTATGGAGGAGGTGACCGAGGGTTATCAAAACTAGTCTCTGAAGCTGTTTATCTCAGAGGGAGCCAAGTGTTAGGCATCATCCCAAGAAGCCTCAAACCGTTAAGATGTATGTCGACTCACCATTTGAAGAAGAGTTAGTTGTCTCAGGTATGCAAGAAAGAATAACTGAAATGCTAAATCATGCTGATGCTTTTATTTTCCTACCAGGAGATCTTGCAACTCTAGAGGCACTAATCACATTAGCATCTTGGGCTCATCTGAATATTCATTAGAAACCCATTGGTTTGTTAAATGTCAATAACTTTTATGATGGCTTCATCGCATTTTTTAACCATGCAATAAAAAACCATTTCATCCCTTTCACAGCGAAAAAAATCTTTATTTGTGCTTATACTGCTAATGAATTACTTGATGATCTACAAGCTTATAGACTGAGCCGCGGATCCCAAGACCCTTGTGTTGGAATGACCAACTAATGATGGTAACAGTAGCCGTAGTAAGAAGTGCAAATTAGATTTAACTCTCCGTTTGTAAATATTTTCTTCTGTGATACAGTACTCAGGTGATGTCTTCTAAACCCTATTTTCTTTCAACATTGAGGAAAATGTTTCGTTCTGGTTGGGGGGAGTGAATAGTTGACAATTGTGGAATATCTCAATCTTGGTGTAGTTTTTTTTGTAGAAACTAACTTTGGCTAAATGTTTGAGTCGAAGATGGCTGAATATGGAGTGTGGTAACTCTAGAAACGCATCTTTTTATTATTAAAAAAAAAAAAAGCATTTTGTGTGATCTTTTCATAATTAGATGACATGATAACTTTCAAATTTTAGTATTTGTATTATCTTTGGTCTTTAGTTATGTTACACCATGTTTGTTACTCTACATGTTGATGTTGGAAACAAATTTAAGTTGCTTGAAAGAATGCACATGTCATAATAATTTCCAAGTGAGTTTTTGAGCCTGTTATTTTTCTTGGAGAGTAACCCCTTTTTGCCCATTCTTCATTCAAATTTTTTTAGCGGTTTCGCTTTATACATTATCTCTAGTTCAAAAAAAAAAGTGTGTGTTGCCACATCTGAAGGTCCATCTAACTAGTAGATATGGAAGATTATTTAGAACCCTAAAAGATGACAGAAAAGCTATCTTTAGTCCGTTTGAGCCTTTCTAGCTAACCCTATTAATATGTATCCATAGTTAACCCCTTTGAGCTTTAAAAAATAATAATAATAATAAAATAAAAATAAAGACTTTTTCTTTGGCAACCTATTATTTTGTCCCACTCCAATGTGGAGTATCACCTTACATTTTGTATTTCTCACCACCCATTTATGTTTGAAAATAGAGATAATTTTGCATTCACAAAAAAAAAAAGGTGCTAAAAAAAAAGAGAGAAAAAGAAACAAAAGAAAAAAAAAATATGTATACAAATAAATAAATAAATAAAAATAAAAATAAAAAAATCAAGTGAAAAGCACTTTACAATCTCCAAAGTTCTCTATTTTTCAAACATATATTTTTTTTTCCGATTATCCTTTCTTTGTTAGCTATGTCCCTAACCTACGTTACGTCCTAATAAAAGTCCTTCTTGATTTTAGGGAACTATAGTCTGAAATAGAAACTAGTTATATGGGTTGAAAAGATGTGGTAATGCATAAAAAAAAAAAAAGGATGATGAATGTATTAGTTTGATTAGCATTTTTAAATTAAAATCGTACTATTTCTAAGCTGAGGGCATATTTTTGTCACCTTGGTGAGAGTGTGTGATATTATTTCTTTATTATTTTCACTCAATTTACCATTCACTGGAGTGATTATTTTTGGGTTTAATTTCTTTGTGAGAGTATCACTACTACCGCTGAGATTTTGGGGTTTGATATGTCATTCTTGAAAGTGACTCGACATCAAGTTGTGACAAAGTTTTCTAAACTGATTCATGTGGAGAGTTGATGTGGGAATGATATTTCTTTAGACTGTAGATAATACTTATACTTTTATTTGATCGTTAACATTAGTCTGATTGAATAAATACCACAGTTAAAAAAAAAAATTGACTTTTGTTTTCGCTTAATTTGCTAGGGACTAGCAATAAGCTGGTTGGAGGGTGTGTTGAGTACTAGAAAGTGTGTATTTATAGTGGAGAAAATCATCATTTTACACTCCAAGTCTCACTAAAATCCCTATTTTTATGTCTTTAAGTCTCTTATAATTTAATTATGTATGTTTTATTTTAATTAAGTATTTTATGTATTTTAGGGGATATCATGGTCATTTCACAATAAACGAGAGATCAGATGAAAAAACGGACAGCACTTTTGAACTGGGACGATCGAAAACCTTAGGAGGAGCATAAAAAGAAAAATGGTATCTGTTCACATATCTTGATCTTCATTCACACATACTGATGACGGTTGATATATGCGAGATCGCATACCGACACGCATTCACTTCGATCTTTGTTCACCTATATCTTTGTATCGACGTGGCACTGTACGATGACGTGTCACTATACGATGACGTGGCAGCATTTGATTGGACGAATGATGTGGCGTTGACCGCTTATGTGGCATTGACTGATGATGTGGCGTTGACTGATGACGTGTCACGATCTTATTGGACCAAAAATGTTGACCGGTGACGTGGCAGAATGTTAGTGGATCAAAAAAACGTGTGTACGGTACATGCATATACATAGAATAACAACACTGATGATGTGTTCCATCCAATAGGAACTTGCCACGTGGCGCAATCCTGAGCGTCCAAATTGTTTTAATCCAATGGCCATGATTTACTCAGTGTATCTATAAAAAGGGGGCTCCCCCCCCCTAATTTGACACCCCTGAATCCATTTTTGAGCTCTATTTTCTGTAATTCCATCTCCATCTTGTATTTTCTACGTATTTTAATAAAATTCTCATTTTACCCCTAGTTCAAATATGAGTGGCTAATTTCCTTTCAAGCTTGGGTTGAAGGTGAAGTCTCAACATGCTCCATGGGCTTAATTTGGTAAATTTACTTTTCCTTCCCCTTTAATTTATGTGGTTGTTTTGACTTTTCGTAGACAGATAGTAATAATCTTGTCTGGATATCAGCTGGAATAACCGCCTCCTTAGGCAAGGTTATTACTATTTGGCACGGGAAGCCCTTAGCACCATATCTATTAGAGTGTGGTTCATGATGAGTGGAAGTTCCTCCTTCATGATTTAATTAGTACTAATAATGAATATTAAGCCGATGGTGCATGTTGAGTACAGATCCGGAGATCCAAGCATTTCATTTTAATAGTTTATTCCAACAAATTTAATTTAAATTAATACATTGCCTACATAATTGTCATTATAAATCCAACCACCAACTTAGAAAATTTATTCTACACATAATTAAAATCCACCTCCTCGTGGGATCGACACTCGTCACTATTAATCTATTCTACAATAGATTCGTGCACTTGCGAATTTAATAAAATTTGCACAACAATAGTAACCATTGAGGGTTGAGTTACGATAAATGTAATGAAGACCGCTTTGATCCTATGTTGGTATGATTAATGAATCTGATTGGTTATAGATACATTTTAGTAATAACAGTAAAGTTGAGTTCATATAGTTATTTTTGCAAAACATAATTATAAGGTTTCACATATAGCTCAAGTGGGAGATTATTGATTTTTTAATATAACATTGTTGGATTAAGAATCCAACATTGGGCCTAAAAGTGATCTATTAAGGTTTTTAGTATTATGGGCTTTAATGTATCTAATAGGGTGTGAGCCTTTAATGTGTAGAAAACCAATAGTATTCTAATTCTATGATGAGCAGAATTAAAAATACCCAGTGACAACAGGAAACAGTTGTCTATATAAGTGGTCATGATCCCGAGGTCATACGTAGGCTTTCTATTCTTTGTGAAATCCCATTTTTAGAGAGAGAGCACAGAGAGAACTAAATGACTCTTTAGGAGAACGTGTAGTCTGGAAGGCCAACCATACAACCTTAGAGAGGAATTAAATGTTATGAATTTAGGTATGCTTCCACATATTTTTCTTATTGATTTTTGATGATACAACATGAATATTACTGAATTATAGGTGATGGTTTTCACCAAAGGTTTTATTACCCCAACAGTTAGTTCTTTTTAGTATCGAGCTGAACCAAAATTTTTAATTCGGTTCGGTACTGAATTCTAAAGAATAAAACTAGAACTAAAATTTTTGGTTTGGTCCTTCAGATATTTATAATTTTTTAAATTTTCTTACAAAATTTAATTTCTTTTTTTTTTTAATTTTCTTATGTCTTGTTAAATCATATTGCCAGCACTATTTTAATAGATAAAATGTTAATGATTTTTTCAATTCGATTCCAGTTTTAACCCAAAAAGGAAAGGAACAGTGAACCAAAACCTAAAAATTGAAAAAAAAAAAAAAGGGTTTGATTCTGTCCTACCCTAATGCTAATCGTATCATTTTTTTAAATAATATTTGTCTCTAAAAAAGATTTCATTTTTTTTTCATTTTGATGTAGGGTGTTGTCTTCTAGAGGCCATAACTTGTGTTATAGGTGTCCATTTTTGGCATCTAATAAACTGTTTCGAAGCTTCTGATAAGACGAACAAAACCCAAAATCACCTAAGCTATTCTACCCTATAGTTGAGCAAAAAATTCCGCTTCTTTCATGGTCATTTTCTAATTTTAAGATTTTTTTTCTTATTTTTCTTGATTCTTCTAGGATTTTTATCTTTTTTTAGAGCTATGATTTGAGTGTCATTTTTTTTTTCTTTGGTTATTGTAAATTCGCAATATTTAGACTTGTTATAAAAGAGTCTCAAAACCATAGTTTTATTCATTCAGACTTTCAATAAGATTTATCATTATTCAGAAACCTAATTTTTTCTATCAAGCAAACTCAATAACGCCTTTTGTTTCGTCACATTTCATGCCTAAAACTTTCCCCTGTTAATTGATATGCATATTTTTTTTAATAACAATTTTCAAAGAGATTAATAACCAAACATTTTTTTAACTCAAATTACGTGCCACCATACCACCATGGCAACATAGCCTGATGTTTTATAACCGGTGGTACTTAATCTCCAACTAATATTTATTAGTGCATGTAACGGTATAGTCCATTACAGTTAATTTTTTACCCTTTAATAGTATATTGACATTAGAAGATTAAAAAAATAAATCTCTTGCAATCCCTTTAAAAGAATTATCACTATTATTCACAAAAAAGATGTTGATATTAAAATCATTTATTTATTATTTTTTAAAGAGCAAAGTGGCAGATTCCCTCACTCTTACATACATTCTCATTCATGATTATACTTTTAATAGACAAACTTAGCGGGACATTTCCACCGCCAATTTCATCATATATAGCGATGTATTGGGACGATTCAATCCAAGCTCGCCATTTACGAGACAAATGGGGGGATCTGCCAGCAAAGTATAAATTTTAAGAGTGGGTCAAGCCATTGTCTCACACAGATTTGGACTATTGTTATGTTAATACGATGATATGGTGGGATTTTTCCATCTCAGCTAGCTTTTATTATACTTTTTTTAAAATTATTTAATTTCCTTTTTAATTTTTGTTACATTATAATAAACTTGGAGGAAAAGTTCAATTGAGCTCCACAGTCCATCCCATCTTGTCCTCAATTCGACCAGTTTGAATTCCTATAAGCATTTCATAAAACTTTTGAGCCACAGTCTCAGGTCCTGTCTTGTATTCGATCCTGCGTTGATTCACACGACAAATAACCTTAATTTAATTTGCAAAATCCAAATGTTACACACACAAACACACTTTTAGCTAATAATCACTTGTATTTAATTAATTGGTGTACCTTTTACCCTGATACGTTATGCTATTGACAGGATTGACTACCACTGCAGTACCTGTGCAAAAAACTTCCTCAGCGTCAAATAATTCCTCCACCGCCACAGCTCGTTCTTCAACCTGATAAAAATTTTCAATCGTAAAAATATTTATGGAATTTTCCATGAAAATTTATTTTGAATTGATAATTATATTCCGCTGGTAAAATCTCTTAGATAAGAATAACCTAAGATTGAAGAGATACACACTTGGTAATCCAAAATCCGAGCAATTTCAATGACACTCTTTCGAGTGATTCCAGGAAGAATTGTGCCGCTGGTTGCTGGGGTCGAAATGACATTTCCCTACAAAAATTGTTTTTAACCTCAATAAGTTATGCATAAATTAGCATTTAACATGCAGGTTTGGATTCTCCACTAATTTGATCTTATACGATCAATATTATTAGATAAGAATTTAGAAACAGCTAAATTTAATCATATAGTATGAATACATACGTGAGACAGGATCTTATAAAATCCTTGGCGTAATTGCGTTCAGTAAAAGACTTAATTCAAACATTAAATTGACTAATTCACCCTTCAAATGTTTTACCTTGAGAAAAAAAATATTGCTTGTAGAAACCTCCTCGATGTATTTTGCAGTCTTTACATCTAGAAATAGGACATCGGAGAACCCTTTTGCCTTTGCTTCAGCAACTGGTTTGAAAACCTGGACAGAGGCAATTATATAAGGAGGACTGTATTAACGTTGAAGTAAATTAATACTCATATAATTAATTAAGAATGCCTAATTAATAGCAAATCTGGATCAATTATTCTTACCGTTGAATAGTTAACGATCGCTTTGACTCCTCCGGTTCCACCAGGAAATGCTCGATAAAACTTTTCCTCAACAACCAAATTTAGGTAACCCTGTGATGTTGAAGAAACATAATATTATTATCAAGGATAATTTCCCATTTATGAATAGCCAATACAAAATGGATAAAAGTCTGTTATATACATATTTGGATTGAAAACGAAAAAAAAATTCCAATTATTCAATGATAATTTGCCAACACCTTGTGATAGTTGCCAACGGGAGAAGCATATGTTAAAAATGCGTAGTCAGGCGCCGGCGTCGCACCCAGAATTGGTCCACTTCCCACGAGCAATGGTCTAATATACAAAGACCCCTTTCCTTGAGGAGGAACCTATATTATATAATAATTCGCAAATGAAGCAAAATCAGTGGCCGAGCCTGGATTTGGTTCAGTGGGCCATCATAAATAAGTTATAAATTTATGAGGCCGTAAAATAATAAGCAAAACTTTCTTAGACATAAGATAATTCTCATTGAAGTCCCTTGAACACAGTAGGGTTTTGAATTAAGCAGCGAGTTAATAAGCAATAGCGTCCTTATATTCTTGTATAGATTATTAATAATAAGCAGCATCGTCCAATAAATGTCGCCGCTCATATATATCATCGGGATGAAATATTTATATATGATTACCCATTGCTTGTTAGCGACAACAGTATGCTTAACCGCATCAACAAATTGCTCTGTTGTTGGCGAGGGCATGCACAATCTGTCTGCACTCATCTGCATACGCAAGGCATTTTGCTCAGGTCGGAACAGTAGAATACGCCCATCTTCTGTCCTGTAGGCCTTCAGACCTTCAAATGCTCCCTAAATACATACCATTTAAATTGTTGTCACCCGTAGTGGTTATATGAGCTGCAGAGTAAATATAAATTTAAGTATCATAAGTTCGCAACTGAATAACCATATTATTACTCAAATAGTAAATAAAAACATAAATCTATTCTTGATATAACTATATTTGTTCAGCTGCAAACTTGTGATACTTAATTTATATCCCAATTAATGAGATATAACATTTGTTATGTCGTATATGTATTTTATTTATTTCTTTGAAAGTTAATATAGGTCCATTATAAACTTTGTTTATTAACTATTTGATTAATGACACTCACCTGTCCATAATTTAAAACTCCGGACGAAGGATTCATTTCCAATTTTCCAAATCGAGTGAGAATCCCATGCGAAAAATTCTTTTCTTTTGAACACTTCATTACATACATGTAATCTACTGGAATCAGACAAAATCCAAGCTCATCCCATTTCAGATCGGCATATTCTTCAACAACATCACTGCTTTTCGAGTCATTAAAAATAAATAATGAAATTGCAAAGCAAAGACGGATACAGAGTAACTAGCTGGATAGCATTAAAATTTGAGAAATCGACAAGGGACAAACGGACATTTCTCATGGCAAAGAATATTGTTGATCAAGTTATTCATAGAATAATGGATAAAATATAGTAATATTTATTAAGTAATTAAGGGAAAATGAAGACCGCTAATTCAATGCATGCCCAAAAATCTAAAGTGGTTGCTAAAGTATTTCTTAATTTTATTACCTGCGGTCATTACTCAATTCACAATCATTCGTGGCAGATTGAGGGCTTGCCTGTAAAGAATCAATATGATTAGGGCCTCAACGGCAACGTTATAAAAACTTTCGTCCCTATGTAAAAACTTTACCACTCTCACCATTTTTTAACACCTCATTTTATTGTTGGAAAGAGATATTTTCACCTCACTATTTTTATAAATCTACTTAACTTGAAAATAAATAATAATAATAATAATAATAATAATAATAATAATAATAAGATTTCATTATCTTTAAAATGAACAAATCAATAAAAAGTTAAAATGAAATCCTTCTTGTAATATATATTTTTTTCATTTAGGTATTTTTGACCATATCAGTTGCTTAATGGTTGCTTTCAAATGAGTCTTATTTGATTGCTTTATTTTAATAACATAAAATAATCAAATTGACCCAAACATGAGCTCTTTATCTAATAATTTAGGTCTTTAATTTTATTTAATTAAATCTATAAACTTCTTCTTTATGTGTAACTTTTAAAAATAATGTGAACTTTTATTGTTAGTTCTTGGGAGTGGGGTTGGTTTAAAAAATTTTGGAAAAAAAATATCACCACCCTTAGTTTTTTCCCCAATTAAAAGACAAAATAGTCAAATAACTGTATTGTTTGTGTAAATTAATTATTTCTCACCCGCCTCGTGTTTCAAAACTCATCTAAACTCCCTATAGTTAAAAAGATTCTACAAACTTGCAACTTTTTGTGTATTTTACTATTTTACCTTGATGTAATAAATTCCATTAAGGAAAATGACACCTACACCCCTAAAGTTTGAGAAAATAATTATAAAGACTCCCCAAATTTTCAATAAATGACATTAATACCTCCTTTTGACTATAATACTCTTTGACTTTATAAACCTAAGAAATTTGACCAAAAAATTTTATAATAAATAAAAATATGGAATTAAAATAAATGTAATAATATATACATTTTAAAATAATTTTAATATATACATTGTAATAAAATACATTTTATATTTTACAATCTATTAGACCTATTTTATTATAATTAAAGCAATTTTTAATAATAAATAGAAACATAATATTAAAATAAATAAATTAAAATTATTTTTGAATATTATGTAAAAATTTATTTTAATATTATTAATAGGGATATATTTTTTTAATCATAAAATCTATTTAACCCAAGGATTTTTTAAAGTCTTTATAATAAATACAAACATATTATTAAAATAAGTAAAATAATTTAAAATTTTAATATTATTTTAAATGTTAAAAATAATTTAATATTATTAGTCTACTTGATAGATTACACTATTTATTTTAAATTTGTATTAATTAAAAAACTTTAAAGTCAATTTTCTAATTACTAACTTCAAAAGTTATTATAGTAAAAAAATATTGGTGTCTTTTTGTAAAAATTTGAGAATTTTTGTGACTATTTTCCCAAACCTTAAGGGTGTAGGTGTCTGTTTTCCATCCCATGATAATAAAAATTCATAAGGATACAATAATAAAAGGTACAAAAAAGTTGCAAGTTAACAAATCGGGCAGCGAAGTTTTCATGGAAGGGTGAGGGGTGGAATGATTAATTTTGACGAACAACAGTGGGTTTCGATCATTTACTTAGATACAAATCGAAACTAGTCAATTTCTATGTTAAAATACTACCACATTTTTCCTTGAGCAAATTGATTTTCTTGTTAATATTTTATCACTATGTCAAATTTTTTTCTAATATCAATTTATAAAATAAAATGCGATGTTTGCCTTTACTGGTGTCATCCTTATGCTTGGGGATGACAAAAATGCCCAATTCGAATTTTGGCGAATTGATCCAACTCGAATTTTTTGAGTTTTAACTCAAATTTAAAGGTAAAAAATAGGACGCGGGCTTAAAAATAAGAGCCCAATCAAATTTGGGTCAAAACTCTGGCCTGACCTACCCCAACCCA
Organism: Luvunga scandens; assembly: GCA_030449905.1. Taxonomy (NCBI): domain Eukaryota; kingdom Viridiplantae; phylum Streptophyta; class Magnoliopsida; order Sapindales; family Rutaceae; genus Luvunga; species Luvunga scandens. Next base: position 1,878,282 of record JASUUG010000714.1, read on the forward strand.
ACAACTTAATAATTTAAAAAAATGTGTATTTTTATTTGAATTTTGTGCTTTTATTTGAATCAGACATAATTTTTTTTTGTTTATATTTAGATATTTATATGATTTTATGGTTGAGATATTGATTAGAATAATTTTTATATTTAATTTTAATATATTAGGGGCGATAAATTTAAATTATTTAAATATTAAAAAATTAAAAAATGCCCAACTCCAATGACCCGAAGGTGAAAATTCAAGTTTTTTATCGGGCTTGAGCCCTTAATTTATATATTATTGGGGCTGAGCACAACCCAAAAAATTACCAAGCCTATTTATGCTTACATTTTAATGAAATTAAGTAGAAAAAAAAGGAGGGAGGGGGAAGACATGCGGTAACATACCTCGGTATGAATCCTTTTGAAACAATCACTTGCGGGAAGCATGGTCTGTCTTTGTGGCGAACGAGAGAGAGCAAATGATTTGCAAAGTGGAAGGAAACTCTATTGGATAATAAGAAGCAGAAATTGTAATTGTTACTACTAATTAATTAACTCAAGCTGCATCCAAACCTACGAGCTTTATATATAAGCTAATAAGTACGTTGATTAAAGGCGATTCCTTAAATGTTGTAAATCAAATCAACAGTCCAATTCCTTTCATATGCACATATAAATTATTATTCTTGATTGAGAACTAATTGCTTTTTAAATATTTTTATCCTAGACTGAGAAATTGATGTCTATATCTGTTAAATATTCTTAACCGCACTCAGAAATTAAATATTGAGAATAACTTTACCTTTTTCAAAGGAATGGGAATAAAAGTTATTGATTATGGGAAAATTTCATGGTTCACGTTGCAGGCAAGTATTACATTGTTATGAATCGTGATATGATCAAACGAATCAAAATTTTACAGTTTTTGTCCCCACTGCGATATGAAAAATACTAAATTCTTTCATCATACGCGAATAAGCTTCGTGTTGTAATTTTTTTCCACCTTTTTCCATGAAATCATATCATGCACGATTAAATTACGTATCCGATTCTTATTTGTGTACAATAGATTAATGAAAGAGAAAGTAAAGATTAGAGAGCAAATTAGTTTAATTGGTAAAAAGATTGGCGTTCGAACACTCTTCAAGAGAGTGTTCCAGAAGAAGGAAAAATAGTCAGTTTATTTGGTGAATTTCTTTGTTTAATATTTGATTGCCTAAAGCAATGAGTACTAGATTTCACATCAAATTTTCTGTTTAATTAAAAGATACTTAATGCTTATTACCAGTCCATTGCGTACATTTCCAGAAGAAGGGCTTAGTTCCTCATTTCCAAGCTCATCCCCGTTGAACTTTGGGTATTCTCCATTGATATGATATCTGTCAGCCCAAATAAGAAAAAGATTCTGAAAAAAAAAATAGTGCAATTCCATGGGTCGACGGCTCGAGATTTGATCTTTTTACAGCTTGCTACTGATAATTAAGTCTGATAAAAGTTAAATTTGTTGTAACTTATAACCCAACCAAAACATACAAAAATAAGTAATATGAGAGGTGGGTTAGGTTGGCAGTATGCGATTTTAATTGGAAGATAAGCTATAATAAATGTAATTTATTAGGACCCTGATAATGAGCTTGAAAAAAGAATAAGATTAAATGTACATGTATACACTCTTCTCATACAGATGATCAGATATAATGAAATCATAGTATATGAGTATGTATGTATCATACAACCCCTCCCACTTTTATAATTAGTCCCTTTTCTACGTATAACATTCAAATTTTTCATTTTGGATTGCAAATTAATATAAGATAAAAAAATTTAATACATACGGTCAAAAAAATAGGACGTGTGACAAAAAAACAAAAGAGGAGATATACCACACATAAAAGTGGGTTATATAGTAACGATACCACTTTTGGAAGAGTGAGAGTATTGGTGCCCCAAAAAGTTCGTACAAAATATCAATGTTGTATATTTACACATTTGACCTTGATTAAAATTGAAAAAACTCTTCACACCCTAGAGTATTTAAAAAACAAATTATTTATATGGTAATGGTACCACTTTTGGAAGAGTGAGAGTATTGGTGCCCCAAAAAGTTCGTACAAAATATCAATGTTGTATATTTACACATTTGACCTTAATTAAAATTGAAAAAACTCTTCACACCCTGGAGTATTTAAAAAACAAATTATTTATATGGTAATGGTACCACTTTTGGAAGAGTGAGAGTATTGGTGCCCCAAAAAGTTCGTACAAAATTTTAATGTTGTATATTTACACATTTGACCTTGATTAAAATTGAAAAAACTCTTCACACCCTAGAGTATTAAAAAAAGTTATTTACTGAAAAAAGAAATAAAAAATGAATTGAGCCATCAAACATTCGAACCTAAGCAAAGGAGGCATAAATATTTTTTTTTCCCTTACATGAAAAACTAGCAATCAAAGGGGTATTTAATATTTCATTAAAATTGGAGAGTAGGGTTAAATTAGTCACGTTGGCTAATTCTTCAAAGTTGGTTTACTGGTTACGTTTATTGAGTTCTAGATCTAGTCGATCACCCAAATGTTACTGTTGCCCCTGAGATTTTTTTTTTTTTCCAAATTTTTTTAGGTTGCAATGAGAAGGAAAAGGGAAGGGTTATCTAAGGAATTAATATGAATGGTAGTGGTAAAAGAATAATTTTAGTTCTTTAATTGATGGATACGTTTCACAATAGGAGTTGTATGAGAGTGTTAGACGGGTGCTAACAACCCCACTCGTTTTAGAAATTGACTGGATTTGGCAAATAACTAGGCTAAAAAAAAAGCCTAATCCTATACAAGTGGGCTAAGGGACCTTGTTTTGGCCCATGATATTAAAAAAATTTATATTATTTAAAAAAATAATATTAAAAAAAATCTCTTTGAGCATTAAAATACAAAATACGCTTTAAGCATTAAAATACAAAGAAAGATAAGCCTTATACAATAATCATGATTAAACTTCTAATAATTTAAACTTCTAATAATTGAAGTTATTTGTATTAGTTGGCTTACCTATCGACGTTTGGTTCATAAGCTTGCACAGCTCTTGTGTCTCTGGAATGATGCCTTATCTGTAATGAAGCAAGGTGAAAAATACAAATCTTTGAAAAAATAAAAATAAAGATTGTGGGAGAAATATTTATATATCAGCGAGGAGACAAATAATCTTTTATACAGGGGCTATCTTGACTTTCTATTTCTAATCTAATACAAAATCTGATTACACTAAGAATATAGAGACACAAAATCTGCGCATCCATCATTCTAACGAAATTAAAAAAAAAATCAATAGCAAATAATATATAGTTATCTACCTTAGATAAGAGCGATCCTATTCTTGAAGGTTTGCTCCATTTTCCTGGAAAATCGGTTGCTCTGAACATGATTAGGCTTTGGCTCCAAAGAATATAGGAGAGAGCATGCACTTGATCAATGAGCTGCACAGGAGGGCAACGGCCGATTTAATATTAACACTTTAATTGGTGCCTGTCAATTTTTGACGCCATTATTTTGTCTTTAAGATAATGATGGTCAATGTCAACCAAAGTCAGCAATAAATATATAAAATTTTATTCCAAACGCGTATCACCAATTAATTACTGTTATATGCTAAGTGGTAGCTGGCATTTAACATCATTATGAATGAGATAATTTTATAACATTAATGAATGAATAGCGAATCAACTGTACCTTTGAGATACAAAATTTCTGTACAAACTTTACAAATGTATCATATGTTTATTATGTTTATTTTGAGATCACAGTATACGGCTTCTTTAATATTTTTTGTCAGAGTCTCAACTTATATCTTGTGTTCCGTATATCTTGTATTAATGCATGTAACAAATAAGATCTTGAAGGGACCCAATTTTTCTTCTTCTTCTAAACTCACTCAATTTCTCCATTTCATCAATGGCCATTATCCTCACTCTCAAACCCATTGTCACCCACCAATTATCAATGACTCTTGAAATCATTTCCACTCTTCCCCAAATAAAATGTTTCTCCATTTTTTCAACCCTTCAAAAAGATCATATATCAGCTTATAAATAAAATTTCAGTTGAACACCTAAAAAAAGGGAGAAAAAAACATTTGAAGTCTTGTAAATTTCAGAATAGTCATCTCATAAAATAAAACGTTTTTCATAAGAACTTAACTAAAATTAAAGCTTCATGGACAATTTAACGAGGACATCATGCTAAATTCAATAGCAATAAATGAATTTTTAAAAGACGAAGATGAACACGTGTCAACGTAAGAAACCAGCGAGTGAAGCAGCCTGCTCAAAAATTTGAATTTAATGTAAGTGGCGAAAATGTGATTGCTGGACATGATTTATAAAGTTGATTGCTGGACATGATTTATAAAGTTGATTGCTGGTGAAACGACCTTTCATTGCTGTGCACTTTTCCTTGAAAGACACGGAAAACGAGTTGCTGTCTCTCCACGGCAAAAACGAAAACATTACTGTACGAACGCCATCCAACTATGATCGCATTCTGATTTATTGTATATATTTTTTGATTTGACAGGTCTGATGGGAACACTGCTGGTAATTTTTGTTTGGGTCATCTTACCACGCAGAGACAGCCGCTCTTTCAACCTGAACAACCGGTAAAATAATTTTTTAAATACCAGTGGTTCATTAAATAATTTTAAAATTTGATTTTTAATGCTGGAAAAAATATATAAATACAATGAAAAAATTAAAGAAATTTTTAAATAATTAACATAAAAAATATTTTGAATGAAAAAAATATTTTAATTTAAATGAGTATTTTAAAATAATCATACATCAACTCTTTTGTTAGTGTGGCTAGGGTTTCTAAAGAAAATGTAAAATATGAAGTATTTATATTGTGGTTAAAAAAAATGAATTTTATAAATATTACAAATAAAATAAAGTGTTGGGAGAAGAAATGGAAGGTTAATATGAAAATGCCACTTGTCAATAGAATTTAAGGGTAGTTTCGAAATGTTATACCTTTTAAAATAATGGTTGTTAGCTGTGCTGTAAAAATAATTAGTTATAAAGAAAATCAGTTTTCAAAAATACTGTGAGTTTTGAAAGCTTTTATTGGTGTGTGATAAATTTTACTGTTAAACTGCTGCAAGAAAATAAATTACTAAAATATGCATAATGTATAATGGAATTTACTTTCACATATAAGGACATATATATATCCAATATTTTTAATTATATATTATAATAATTTTAATTAAAAATAAAATTTATACTATATTGATTTTGTTTAATATTGATCTAAAATATTGATTTTATTTCTAATTGTGACTTCAATTGATTAAAATATTGATTTTGTTTCCAATTTAAAAAAAGATAATTTTGGGTTTAGGTAATAATGATAATGATATTTATGAAATTATATTAAATGATAAATTTTTTTGTTTTAAGGTAAGGGGGCGTGGGCAAGCCCAAATATAATTTTTACCTCCCTTACCACCCCTAAGGATCGAACCGGGGCTTGTAAGGCAACAGATTTACTGCCAACTAACCCGACCACGACTTTGGGGGCGATAAAGTTGATTGTCAAAATCAAAATCTAAAGGTTACTCTTTTCCTGCTTTTCAAAATTAATTGTAGGAGGAGTTGATTTTAACAAAAGTGATTTTGATTTATTTTAACCAAACATCAAAATCAGCTTTTAGATTTTCAAAATCATTTTTAAACTTTCCAAAAACAATCCCAAATAAACCCTTAGTAATAAAAAAGCCACCAAGAGGAAGATAGCTTATACTGGGTACTTTAGAAATTAAGATAATAGTCAGACTCAACCATATTGAGAGTAGAAAAGGATAGAGAAATTGTCCAAAATAGCCAGCATGTCGCTACCAATTATCACTAAAAAGAATATTGATTATTTTGCTAAAGATAAGGCATCAATAAAGAGACAACTTGTTTAAAAAGAGTGCGTGGTAAGGTACTACGCCTGCAAAAGTCAAAACGGCTCATCCAAAATAATTGAGACCATTTGTCCTCATTTAACATGCCAGTAATTGCAGGGCTACTCTTGTAAAGGCAGTTAGACCACTCTGTTAAAAGTCTATATGTGTACGTGTGAATAAATTGCATGAATAAAGGACCAACTTATTCCCCAAACCATGCTCCGAGGGGCCAAAAATGGCCATACGCATAAAAGAATGAGAATCCCCTTGTAAAGGCAACAAAGAGCACCAATGGAATTGCACTAAGTGGTATGTTGATAGATATACCCCAAATGCACTTCATTCATAACACTTATGTTTTCTCTTTCATTGTAAACAATACACAAACTAAAAAGGGCTCTATTTCAACCAGAAGCCAAGGTGATTGTTAAGGGTTTGCTAACCCTTGACACTCAAAACAACCATCCTAAAACTAAGCGTCGAAGTATGGTCACTAGCCACTAATGGCTCCATCTTGAACGTCTCTTCTCCGTTTTTGCAGGATAAAGTAAGTAGCTAAAACCACCTTTGCCTAGATCCAAATTCTTCTTAGCAATTTCACCTCTTTTGTTCTTTCTAAACTTCACAAACAGTCCAATTAAAGGGCACTCCTCAATTACATTAGGCATCATATTCCATCAAATACAAATCTTTTATGTTATATAACATTTATAACCTAATTTGCATCCAACTGCATATGTATCATTCATCTTTTTTGGGATAATTATGTCCAAATAATATACATTTTAGTCATATAATCAAAGGACATAATTGTTCAAAGGTATATATTATATTAATGAAAATAAGGAGAGTTCTTTATGATCATTTTGTCAAATCAAAAGTGTGTTGTTGTCCTTTCCATAAACATTAAATAGCCTATCTATTTAACTAAATTCTCGAGTTAAACTGATATGGGACATAAGAGTAAAATTTTATATTTGGACTCTCCCACCCCTTACTTTTATAATAGTAATAATACAACATTATTAAAAAAATTAATGTCATATATAGACAACATACATATTCTAATAATAAACACCTCTTAGTGATAATAAATATCATAATTATGTTTATTTTAATCAATTTAAATAGGCTAACAATTACGGTTATTAACAACATAGAACATAAAGTTTAATGTTATAACTTTATTAATCACAATACCACTAATAGTAATAGATCAAAAATTGAAATTATATATGCAAGTGTCATTATAAGAATTTATAGAAATTGTTGTGACTCAAAGAAAATAGTGAATAAATGTAATAAAAAAATAATACAACATAAAAGAATAAATAAAAGAATTAATTTCACATAAGTTTGTATAAATTAATTTGCCCAAGAGATTGTTTATGAGTATTATTTGAGGGTCCAGCTAAGTTGGATTAACTCCATGATGGAACGTCAATGATGACCACATGATTATACAGATGAATATTAAATTTACACTTATTGTTATGATCTGATAGTTATCATCAGTGCTCCACTGTGGAGTTGGTCTAATTTAGCTATTGCCATTACTTAAAAATATCAAACATTAGATACTTTACATTTCTCTAATATAGAAATATTTTTTAAAAGATATACATATAACATATTGCCATTCATGTTAATTAAAAAAAGAATAATATTTTATGCATAATTATAATGTTTGGTACTCTCAACAAGTAAATCTTTTGATCCAATAGTTGGATAAAAACTACCCTTATATTAATAAGTAGAGATACGAATCACTCTATATGCATTGTAGGATTGAATTTTTTTTTTCCAAATACTTAAAAATAAATTTAGTTCAAAATGGGTCTCGATATTATGATTGCACCACATGGTCAAAAAGCTCATAAAATATTCCTATAATTTCTTATGTAAAATAATAAAATTTATAATGTTAAAACAACAAAATTTATAATGTAATATTAAAAATTACAATCAATTAATAATTGATTTTATTTAACTTATATTTAAATATTGTTCTCATTAGTATAAATGTCTCATATTTGTAGTATATTTTCATGTCATAAAAGAAAAAAATAAAAAGTACATTTTCATGTAAAGTTGAGGAGGTATTCAATTGGTAGTTTTCTACTTTGGATTAACAAGTTTAATATTTACTTAAAGTGAGGGTTGCTTTATGATAGTTACCATTATTATTTGTTGCTTTAACTAATTAGAATGAGGTTAATTGGTGTTATCTCTAGATGTACTGTTGGCCTTGGTGCCTTTGGTATGAGAAGAAGGAAATGGTCAAAAAGAGATACTAGTTTTAGCTAGTAAGCCAACTTTAACGCTCAAACTAATAATAGAGTTTTTTAAGATTTACACTAGATTTTGAGACAAATAATAATATTTGAGAGCTTAAGCATATATATAGAGATGAGAGAAAATAAGAGAGTGGTGAATGAATGTGAGTGTTAGGTACCTTACTAAAAACTCACTTTTTTTAAACAAGTTATTGAGATTTATCAATAAGATTTGTTATAATCTCATTTGTTGATGAAAAAGATAAAACAATGGGTAATGATTATTGTTAAAAATTGTATGTTCATAAAGGGGTAAAAATGTCATTTTATTCCTCTTATATTATAATTTATCTTGAGTAATTATTTATTATATTGTAAATTTATAATTATTTTTTTAAATATTTGATTTTGTGTATTTTTGTGTGTTTATTAGATAAAAATTTAGATTCTAAAGGTAAAAATGTCAAGTTATTTCATTTTGTGAGGAAGGATTATTTTTTAAACATTTGATTTTTGTATTTAGTTGTGAAATTATAAGTTTTTACCACATTAAGTGTGGTAATTATGAAATTATAAGTTTTTACCACATTAAGTGTGGTAATTGTGAAATTATAAGTTTTTACTATGTTAGGTGTGGTAATTGTTAGTTGAATAAGTTAGGTGTGCTTGAGTGAATTAAGTTAGGTTTATGTCTTGTTAGTTTGACAAATATATGACTATGATGTAATTAGATTTATTTATGTGTGTTGTGTGGATTAATTATGTATTAGCATAAATAAAGAGGAGGGAACATACCTCTCTACACTTTTTCTTCACTTCTTTACCCTCAAATTCTTCTTCTCATCTCTTTTTGTAATATATTTTTAATAAATAAAATTAATTTTATTTTCAATTTTCAAATACCATTTTTTAAAGGAAAATTATCTACCACCACTTATTTTTTTTATGTTTTTTCAAAAATAAACATATCTTTTTTTTTTCGGAGTTCCACTTGAAATATTTATCATCTTGCATCTGTCTGCTCCCATCTACCTAACGTTAAGAGAACTAATGGAATATTAGACAAATGACGTTTTTAACCCCAAAAATAAAATTACAATCTAAAATAAATCTAAATATTTTGCTCAATCTAATTTTCTCCCAAAGTTTCCAAACCCAAATGCCTGTAACTTGGCTAAACCCAACCAAATGCATTTTCCCGTAGCCACTCATCCGAATCAAATTCCAAACAAACCAAACCACTGCACGCCCAGCTAGTAGCCGTGATTTGTACGCCTTATCGCTGCCTTAAGCGTCACACCCAGCCTCTTGCCACGAACAAACAACCAACCGCTCACCACCAATAACAATCAACAATTGAGAGAGAGGGGATGTTGAGCTAAAGATGATGATGTGCTTAACAGAGTTTAGTTTTGAGAGGGAGGAGATAGCTATTTGCCAGGTTTGTCACTTATAGAGACCGATTCGCTGGAAACGATACTACCCACCACTGTGTAGCCCTTTTCCCTTTAGCTGCGGTTATGGCGGTCACCATTTTCGTGGCGACTGTTATTCCCAGTAACTATAAACAACAAAAAAGAAAAATTATCAACTATTTTTGGTAGCCCATTTCCCTTTAGGGATGACGATGTCCTTTGTAGCTTGATGTGCTCTAACCACTTTTGCCTTTTTTTTTCCTTCCTTTCTTTTAAACGACGTTGTTTTTTCGCTGTGAAGGTGAAATGACAATTTTACCCAGAAGACATCAACAAGGTTATAACAGAATACAAACAGAAATGGAAGGGTGCAAGATAATATAACTTTAGGTGGAACTTAACAAAAAAAAGAAGAAGATATGTGTATTTTTGAAAAAATAGGTGGTTTGTGGATAATTTTTTTTTTTTAGATTATGTATAATTTAATTTTAATTATTATTTTTTCAATTATGCTTAGCTAAATATTAATAGTTAGGGGAAAGTGAAACTTTTAGTAAAAAAAGTTATTTAAGCAAATTCTATTTTTAATCATAAAAATTAAATTATTTTCTATTTAATTTTATACATATTTTATATTTTGAAAATTTAATTTATTGTAGACAAACAAGGGATTTTGGTACAATAAATTCTTAATATCTTAATATAAGGTATGGTAAAATGGTATTTTTATTTATTGTAGACAAATTAAATTTTGGCACAATAAATACTTAATCCATAATAAAATTAATGGAAAAATAATGATAATTTATACAATTAATCTTTTGGATAATAAATCTAAATAAAAATGGCAAAAATAATTTATTAAATTTTATTTACTACTAAAAGTGGGTCCATAAACATAACTAATTTAATTTCATAGTTTCATTTAAATTAAGTTACATATATTCAAGTTCTATTTTTATTTTTAGATAAAATAAAATAAATAAATTAAATCTTTTCTCTGTGGATCGACCTCAGACTCACCGAATTATAATATAATAAGACACTCTTTTATTTGGGAGTTAGAAATCACTTTTAAGTTGTGTCAGATAGAGATCAATAACGATCACCTAAAATATTTTTCCAAGATAAAGATTATCTCATGTATTTTTCTTGATGTAAAGATCACATTAGGGCCTATAAAATGGTTACCTTGGTCTTGAAGATATTTTCACATTTAGATATTGAGTATGTTACCACATGTCCTATTTCTTTGATATCCACGAATGGCATATTTTTTAGATATAACATTACCGTTAGTGAAAATTATTACTGAACAACATATTAATATGCACAAAAAATTTTTGGGACAAAAGAAAGGAAAAAATATTCAAATATTTTCTAAGTCTCATACTCAAATTCATAAAAGATACTAGTTGAGGGATTAATATATCAAATTTTTTAATATATAATAATATGATGAAAATTTACAGATAAAGATAAAATAGTTAAAGGTTTTGATAGTTCATAATAGGCAAAAGGCTCAATTCATGAAAAGTGATTATAATAAAAAAAAAAAAAAGAGAGAAAATAACACAATTAGCATAATTTGAAAATAAAGATTTACAAAAATTGAATCGATCAATCTTCATAAATCTATACCAATGATAGAGACAATCAATGATTTTTATTTATTAATTTATTTCCATCATTATTCCATTCTTCTTGTAGAGAAATTTTAAAATAAATTAGAAATAGTACACTTAATTAATGCATATATATTACGTGCAGTTTAATTAAATATAACTACTGATTTTACATGGTAAATTTTCAAAATAAATGCACTTATGTATATATGCATTAATTGAGTATAGTATTCCTAATATACTTAGAATCTCCCATTCCTACTGTATGTAGTATAATAAAAGAGAGAAAGAAACTTAATCAAGCTCCACTGTCCATCCCATCTCGTCTTCAATACGGCCGGATTGAATTCCTGTTAGAATTTCATATAGCTTTTGACCCACAGTCCCTGCTCCTCTTTTGTACTCAGTCCTGCATTCGGAGAAAATAATTATTATTTGTTGTAAATTAATATGGATTCAATCTATAATCGCATGTAATTAAAACACTAATAATAGTGTTTTAAACCTTTTATCTTGATAGGTTATGCTATTAACTGGATTAACCACCACTGCGGTTCCCGTACAAAAAACTTCTTCAGCATAAAATAATTCCTCCGCCAAAATGGCTCGTTCTTCAACCTAATCAAAGTTGAATGTGATTATTGAGTTGATAACATCTCTTTGTACATATATAGAATCTAGTTCATGTCAAAAATTAATAAATGAGAAATAAAAAAAATAAAGAGATACCTGATAACCTACAACCTGAGCAATTTCAATAATACTTTTTCGAGTGATTCCAGGTAGAATAGTTCCATTAGTTGGTGGAGTTGAAATGACATTTTCCTAAACATTGTTTTGAAATTTAGTATAGAAAATAAAAATCATAATGTGAATTTATCAAGGTGGCAATGTGACGATAATAACATAAAAATTTATAAGTTATTTCTAGGTGCAGACATTTGCACTTATAAAGCATGGGCTTATCCTTTATGCAAGGCCTATATTTTAGGTTTAGAAACCTAAAAAAATAAATTTGTGTGTTATAAAGTATAGACGTCTGCATCTCAAAATTATTTAAAATTTATACTTCATTGTTACATTTTCTTACCTTCACAACAAAAATATTGCTAGTTGAAGCCTCCTCAACGTATTTTCCCGTCACCGCATCGAGGAATAAGACATCGGTGAACCCTTTGGCCTTTGCTTTGGAAATAGGTTTGTAAATCTACAGCCAAATTAATAAAATGATGATAATTCACTTATTTAGCAATTTATATATATATATTATGTAAATGTAGTACTATTATTGGAATGGAAATATTTATGCTTACAATTGCATAATTGGTGACAGCCTTGACTCCTCCAGTACCTCCGGGAGTAGCTCGACGAAACTTTTCCTCCACCACCAAATTTAAGACACCCTACATAGGTAAGTCCGTTCAAACAAACTCATTATGATTTTTTTTCTTATTTGAAGTTTCTTGTTTTTGTTCTTGTTCTTGTTATTATCAATATCGGAGAATAATAGTTTGGTCCTTATTATAAATTATTTTACCCCTTGGGTTCTGATGTATTCAATATATAATCTTATTTTATCACTAAAGTTCAAACTAAAAAAAAATGTTGAACAATAAAAGTGACATTATAACAAATAAATAAATTAATTTTAATACGTGGAGATCTCAGATAGTCAATTTATATATGAAAATGTTGTGTGTGTGTGTGTGTATTCTTGTGCTACGCTACTATTTTAATACCAAATGATGAAATTCGATTTGAAAATTTATCACGGACCCAAATAATAAACATAAATTCTAATAAGGATGAAAGTTTCATTCAAGAACAGAGATGGCATCAGATTTTAGATTTAATGAATATCTTAACTCAAATCTAAATTTGAAGACATCACACTTTTTGTTAGTTTTTAACAGAAATTAAATTTTTCGGATTTTTTTTTAAAAAGGAAGAAGATAATAATGTATTTACGAGCACCTTGTGATAATTGCCCACGGGAGAAGCATAAGTTACAAATGTGTATTCGGACGCCGGAGCAACGCCAAGATCCTGTCCATTTCCCATCAGCAAAGGCCTGATATACATTGTTCCTTTCCCCGGAGGAGGTACCTATATATTCCCAATCCAAAAACAAAGTTACTAAGAACCAGTGGCATAAATTAATATTATGATTATCATTTTTTTATTTTTTAAAGAAGTTAAATCAATTGAATTATCATTTAATTTCATTCTGCACGCATCTGAAAACCGGGCTTCGAACCCTAGATTCTTGGTATCTATAAAAAAAATCTTACTAACTAAACTAACAGGAACTACGAAACAAAAGGGTGAAATTATGTTTAGGTTTTTATTGAAATTTAACCTCTTTACTTAAAAATTTGTCTTTTGACTTTCTTAAATTTATTTAATATGGTATGGTACTCTCAAGTCTCAAGTTTGATGTTTCTATATTATGGCTCTTGGAAAATCAAAATTCTGATTCCACCACTTCACAAATAAACACTAATAAATAAGTAAATATGTATGTCATGATTAATAATAAAAAATTTTCAACCTATTATGACAAAAATATCAATATTACCTTAAAAATGATCGGAAATTAACTGTATTTAAGCCTAGCTGACATATGAGACTATGTAATGAACGAATAAACTATTATCCTAATTTTTAAGTGTATTACAAACTTTTCATGCAAAATTACTTACCCACCGCCTGTTGGAATGAACAATTTGCTTGACAGCATTAACGAATTGCTCAATGGTAGGTGAAGGCATGCACATTCTTTCTGCACCCATTTGCATGCGCATGGCATTTTCTTCTGGCCGAAATAGTAGAATACGCCCATTACTCGTTCTGTATGCCTTTAGACCTTCGATCAAACCCTTTAAAAAAAAATTACATTGCTTTGTTAATCAAATTAATTGTGTTATATGATGGATGTGCTAATTAGTTAATTACCTGTCCGTAGTTTAAAATTCCAGATGAGGGGTTCATCTCTGTCTTTCCAAATCGAGTGAGAGTTCCTTGAGAGAATTTTTGGCACTCGGAACAATTCATTACGTACATATAATCAGTTGGAGTTAGGCCAAATCCAAGCCCATCCCAATTGACATTTGCATATTCTTCATTAACGTGACTGCTGTCAACCCAGAAAATAAAAAAAAAAATTATATTTATTAGTTTAGTAGTTTGACACAAAAGCCTAAGCATTTAATTAAGTATAAAAAAATGAAATTGGAGTCACAAGATATTGCAAGATATTTCTTTATTGTAATACCTATCACCATCAGTACTTGGTTCAATGTTATAAGCTTCTGCAGCAGCTGTTGCAAATCTGGAATACTGAAGCCTCGGCTGAAACGAAGCAAGGAAATTAAAGAACAATATTCATAAACTGTTAAAGAATTCAACACATTTTAATTGCTGAAGATTGGAAAAAAAAATATGGAGAAATATTCTATAATGGTTCGGCCGGTAGTATAAGAGAATTTTTTCCTTTATTATTGTGACAAATTCCAGGATGATTGAGAAGAAAAGAGGTAAAAAAAATGGTAGATTAATTAACAGACCTTAGGATAAATCGATCCTCTTATTCTTGAAGGAAAGCTGCATTTTCTGAAAAATAAATCACTTGCTTTTAACATAGTGTGTTCGTTTCCTAAGACGATTTGAGAGAGCAGAGGATAATTTACAATACACTGAACTTTCCTTTATATATATACCAATTAAACTGCAGGCAAGCTGCAATATCGTTGATACCACGATTTCATAGATTAATTACTATTATAATTTTGATAATGAAATATTATGTTTTCAACTGATACTATGCTTAAAAAAACTTAAACTAATAGATTAAAAAAACTTAAGCCAATAGGCAATATTAGCATATGTTAAAAAAACTAAAGGTAATAGATAATGGACCAATGCTAATATACGTTAAAGACACATGTGTAATAACCAGAGGTGCCTGCCTGAAACTGGATTCCTACATAGTTAAAAAAAAGAAAAAGGATAGGTCTACGTAATTTCAAATTTTAAAAAATCATATACCTGCCCATAATTTAAAATTGCATCCTTCTGTCCAAGCTCATCCCGAATGCAAATTGTATATTGTCCATTAACATGACTGCTGTAAGGCCAAACAAATTTTTTTAAAAAAATGTGATTCATGGTTATCTCATAAGTAATTAAAAGCTTAAATCATATGTTATTTTAAGTATACAGATCGCACAAAATATTTAAAAACTTATGCATAAAACTTTAATCAATATGGTATCATTATGATTTTAGGGCTAAATGGATCCGAAGAGATACAAATGGGCATCAAGTTACAAATCCGGAAAAAATAATTAGAAAAACAAAAACAAACAAAAAAGCAAGTGCAAATTATCTCTCTAGGGACTGGCATTGTAAACATTATATCATTTTCAGGGATAGGGCAACCATAGGTTTTTGTGATTTATTCTTATCCACTTCCTACTGCAAGTATCATGATATTATTATTATTTTTTTAATTTTTATCACTAATTTCAATTTATGCCCGTGCAATACAAAATTACGGAGTATGAAAGAAAATTTGGGCATGGGTAGTATCGGATTGTATAGTATTTCACGTTAATTACTAGTAAACAAGTGGCTAGGCCGGTTTATGATCCTTGAGTTTCATTATTTAATTAGTAAATACGTCTTGGATTGCAGAGTCTAATAATAACAACAGTGACAATATAATATTAATTTTCTTTAATCTGCAACCATGTAAAACATATGATCGGGATACAAGACTATATAATAACACTAAAATATAATTTCTATAACTCTATTAAACGTATGACGATGAAGAATTTGATCATGTATGCAACAGCATGACGAGAAGCCTGATGAATTTTTACTATTGGAGCTGCGTTGTGAACCCCACAATTCCACCAATTAAGACGCACCACGCGTCCAGTTGGATACCATATCAGTCCTACGAATGATATAATAATGCCAAACGGATTGTACAAGAAAACTTCGTATATGTAATTATCGTTTCAGAGCAAGAAAGAATTGTAATGACGCTAGTAGCCCAGTCCAAATTGAAAGTTTAGTCATTTGTTTTGGCCCAAATACTTCGTCATGGTTCAGATGAAATTGAGTGAAGAAAACTGCATGACTAAAAAATTAATAATTAAAAAAAGAAAAAAAACAAAGTCACAACCATGTGCATTGGTTTAAACTGTTGATGGAAGTTACAATATTAAACTAATATCCGTCGAAAAACGTAGCATAAAATACCTTATTACCTGTAGGCACTTGCTTCAATAGCTTGCAGTGCTCTTCCACATTTCGACAGATGCCCAGGCCTTAGCTGTAACAGAAACAACGGAAAAAAAATTACATTAAAAATAAACAAGTCAAGGTTTGGCATCTTTATGATTTTGGTTAATTGCTGAAGATCTCATTCAAGGTTATTTGGGGTGAAAAGAAAATAATCAATGGAGACAAATAATCTTTTTTGCAGGACCAATATATCATGAATTTTAGTCATAATAATGGAATTTTCTGTTTACCAGTGATCATATATAATTTATAAAAGTTGGAAAAATGAAGCTAAAAGCAAAAATTAACATTATTTATAAAATGGCATTATGAAGATATAGAATGAAAATAAAATACAAATGCATATCACATATATATAGATTAACCCCCATTCAGGTTTTGCCTTTATACATTACAAAAGATAAAAACAAATGGTATCTCAAATAAAGTAGTGCTAATTCTATTTAATTTGTTGACTTCATCTGAGGTGTGAAATTAGAGAAACAAATACAAAGGAGTATTAAATTCCTAAAGAAATTAAGGAATTGCTTAAACAATTATATATATGTTCCGAAAAGTATAATATTATGATTCCACTTTTTTTTCATCCATTAAAAAAAAAAAAGAAAAAAAATTGAAATTGCAAATTACTTGACATACCTTAGACAAAAGCGATCCTCTTCTTGATTGTTTACATAATTTTCCAAGAAAATCACTTGCTCTGAACATGCTGATCGTTTGCTTCCTGAACCAAAAAAATAAGAGAGAGCAGTTGACTCACGCACAACACACACGGCCCTCTCCCAGTCTCTCGACACAAGTTTGCATGCACAACTGATCGATGGCTTTTTTATAAGCACTTATGATGATGCGTGTTGAATGTGTGTAGTGATGCCATGCGCGGTCAACCATAGCAGGCGATTTTTTTTTTTTTTTTTGTTTTGTCTTGTGATCTCATATTTAATTACTAATGTGGAAGTACAATCGGGTTGATTAGCACACTTCCCCATGATGAATCGGGATCATATATATTTTTTAAAACTTGAACGCAAAATTGATCTGTTTGATTAATTGTGTAACGTACGCGTTATAGTGACACGACTACGAGTTCAGCACGTTCCTAGATCTGCCAATGAAGCTGTCCGTTTGTTAGCTAAGTATGTATTAGCAAGCAAAGATTCTGTTGTCCGGTTGGACTCTTTTCCAGCTGATGGTGCTTGTATTTTCACTTTCCTATTAGAAACAATACAAGTGACACAACTACGACAAATATATAATTTGTGGTATGCACAATGGAAACAGTTGGCTCATGCCACGACCGATCGAGTAAACAAGAATATAATAAAATACTTGTTTTGTGTTCACAATAATACAAGGGAATCAAGATCTATACAAGCATGATACGAAAAATATAAAATATTTCTCTTTATAGACTAGAATATTGTTTTGAAAGGGAAAAAAAATTAAAAAAAGAATATCTCATCTTGTCATCTGATGCATTAACATATCTTTCAGGCTCCCAAAATCTTGTTGACTTTCTCCGAAATTATATCTTGCAATGGGACATAAGCGCTATTAGGCATGGTTCATGATATAATAATACTAGAGTGTGGAGGTTCTAAACCATCTTAATAGAAGAAAATGGAATATAAAGTTAGGGATGATGTGAACCTTCGAACTTGCATGCATGATAAACCTAAGAAAACAAAGAGAGAGCAGTTAGAGACGCCGCTGGTCTGCTACTTGGGACATA
Source organism: Luvunga scandens (assembly GCA_030449905.1). Classification (NCBI taxonomy): domain Eukaryota; kingdom Viridiplantae; phylum Streptophyta; class Magnoliopsida; order Sapindales; family Rutaceae; genus Luvunga; species Luvunga scandens. Next base: position 1,896,562 of record JASUUG010000714.1, read on the forward strand.
TTGGATACTACTGTTCTTTTGCTCATCAACTGGGTCAGCTTCTGATTGATACGCTATCACATTGAATTAAGGTCTTGTTCTAGTGATATTAACGAGCATTCTTAGGGTTCATATTTGAGTTTGAGTTTCAATAAGTGCGTGAGTTATTAAAAAATAAAAAAAGGTATTGTATAATCGTATATCAATATCAAGGTTATGACTATGATACCTCATAAGTATATTACCCAACAATTTGGATACTATTTGATGATTAGATTTTATTTACTTTTTGACCATCCAGAGATCCTTAAATTATTGAGTATAAACCCTTGGGATTTCGTAGTTAGCTCAGTGGAAACCCTTATAACCTCAGACTTTGAGGTTAGTGGTTCGAGTCCCAGTATAAATTAATTATAGATATCATTATAATATTTGTGAGGTAAAAATCTAATTGTATTAGAATATTTCCAATTACAAATATTAGCAGATTGTCAATTGTAATATATATGTGTTAAAACAATTAATAGATTGTATCTTTATATTTAAATCTAAAGAAAAGTGTTACGGTGAGTTGCTCATTTGGGCAACGGACTCACTCGCTTATTTTTAAATTAAACAAGTGTTAAGTTTTAATTTTTGTTGGGACCCACATAAAATACTTTTAATCTTTCAATAATTCATTTGATAAAACTTACCCATCACTTTAAACATATTTACACTCAAATGCAATTTACTTATCTGTTCAAATAATAAATTATCTCCTCTTTTTATTCATAAGTAAAAAGTTCTAAAAAATACACAACCCAAACCATTACACACTAGCACTCTCAACTATTCAACTGAAACAATTTCAATTTATAAACTTCATTGTCTTGAATAGTTCTTCAAATACAATTTTGTTTCAAAAACGAGAACATTCAACAAAATTTATAATTACTTATAATGACACAATTTTGATCAGAGAACATTAAATACAAAAATAGTTCTTCTTTGTGGATTGAACAATTTCTACATTGGGGAACAAAATATTGCCCTGAAAACTTTTTAATTTATAGTTTGAAAGTGTCTAGAGATCTTATTGTTTGAACATAAATATGCTCCAACATATACACATAAATAAATGTTAACTATATTAATAATAAATTATAATAATCAGTAAGTATTTAAAGAAGATATTACCATCATTAAGCATTATTGATTTAGAACCAACATTTGATAAATATTCACTAGAAAAATTCTTCAAGGATTCGTAATTTTCCTACTAGACATTTTAGATTTATTCAATATAAGTTCCAAGAAGTACAAAAAATTGATATATGATAAATTACAATTCAATATGCGTAAAATGTAAAATAATATACTTAACATACCATTTCTTGCAAGCAATCTTTTGTATTATAAAGATCATTAACATTTTCATTCCTTAAGTTTGAATGTTCCGGGGACTAAAGCTCTTAAATTCAAGTAAATTTCTAATAACTACAAAAAAATATATAAAATAAAATTTTATATACAACAAACCATTATTTGAGAGGAACTTTTGTCCCAATGTTCTTTAGAACCTCAAAAAAAAAAAAAAAGAAAAAAAGAAAAAGTATGCTATCATTAATAAGTAAAAATATAACAATTTAAACATGTCACTAATGTGTGTGTGTGTGTAAAAATTTGGTGTTGAGTATTCTTTTCTTACATTTCTTAATTAAACATTTTTTGTTCACTACCTACATAGATATAATGAGATGTGTGTGTTAACATTTCATCACTAATTTGGTGTTTTGAGTATTCTTTTTTACATTTCTTAATTCATTTCTTCATTTTTTATGTTTGAGTTCCTTTTATACTAGATGTTTGTGGATTTCAGAAGAAGTTTGTTGATAAGGCGTGGGCGCGTGCTATCAATTGCGGACTTACGTTTTTATTTCTTTTTAAACGTGTTTTATATTTTCACCACTCTTGTAAGTTTAGATAAGATTTTAGATATTTTTATCTTTATCCTTTTTAAGAAAACTATAAAAGAGGAGATAAAGAAGGATTAGAGGAGGATTAGAATTGGATTATCAATTGTTTTCATCTTTTTTGAGAGTTTTCTCTTTTTCTCCATGAGGAACTAAACTCAATTTTCTGGTTGAAGGTTAAAATTATTGTCATGATTATCTTTGTTAATTAGATAATTGGCCACTATTTAATTATCAATTTAATCTATTGCCAATTGAAAGATTCATCGTATGAAGATTTTGATGTTTGTGGCAAATAACATAGCAGTGCGTTGTGTTATGGGAATAAATAATCTAATTTAAATGAACCATCGTATCGTTTGTTAATTAGGATTTGGGTCTCTCTAGTTTTTTTTGTCAATTGATTAAATCTTATGATCGTATCTAGGATTGTCTATTGATTCGGTCGCATTTTAGCTATAACCGGTCTATTCATAAGCGTGTAATGATTTGTAGTTGTATCGATTGGTGTCGAATCAAAGCTGAATTAATTCCTTCAACCAGAGTTTTCCCATTTTGAATTACACCTTTAATTTGCATTCTTATTAATTTAAATTGATTTTTATTATTTTCAACAATCCCCCAGTTTACATTTTCATTTTTAATAAGGATTTAATAATTACAGGTCTTTTCTGGAATTTCTCAATCACTATATACAATCTTGTTTAGAATAGGTATTTATATTTGCTGGCTTCGACACCCATCATCATGCAACAAACTACCATCAATATTTTCCTTGTCAACATTATAAGCTCCATCCAATTCAACGTAATATTCTTTGAGAGAATGATTCACCCTTGTACACTTTTCCAGTGCATCCTGTAATGCACAATATACAATATTGAAACTTTCACTAGATAAGGAGCCTTTCTTGTTCAATTTTGTAGCTTGATGAAGCAATTTATCAGAACGTTATGTTTTGGATTGCATTCCCTCTGGAATATTACTTGTAGAATCCAAACTCTTTGCATCCTTACTCCATCGCTTCAATATGAAATGAGGTGGAACATTAAAACCACCAAGAGATTGAAGAACACATATTACATACCTATAAAAGAAATTAGGATTCTCTTCTTGTATTTGCATAAAGTCGTTAATTGATGTTCTTTATCCAGATGGCTTCTAAAATCTTTCTCTATATATAGCCGACATTTTCATATCCTCCATCTTTTTGCAATCGCAGCAAAAATCGTATTTGTACCAACACCAACAGCATGTAACATATTAATAGTTTGTTTATTAGAAATTGCAATACTTTTATGGCATAGAAAATAGTGTTCATGGCTAGGATGAAGTTCATGGTTATGTTCTGTTATGAAATTCTGAACATACCACTAGCCACAAGAGTTTCTTTTAAGATGCAACAAAGCCTTGCAATCTACTTTCAAACATGAGCATTAATCGATAGCACTAGTTTCTTGTTTTATCCCATACCTTGTACATGTGAACTTTGCATCAATAAATTCTCCCAATAACTTGGATCTATGGCTAGATTTCTTTGAGATGCCGAACTCTATATACTTAGCATACTTTAGATAGAAATAATATGCATCAACTTGTGTATCAAACTTCTAGTATAAGGCTCTAAATTCTTGTCATCTTTATCATCCACCATGTCTTCAATCACCACATTTCCATCAATCACTTTCCCGCACTCATCCAAATTTATATTTAAATCAATCTGTAAATTCTTGACTATTTAAAGACAGAAAAAGAAAAATATAAACAACATTGCATAAATAATTTAGCAGTGTAACTGCAAGCAATCAATTTTCGTATAAATTTACTGATTATTCAAACATAATTTTAAAGAATTAGTTTTTTTTAATAAATAAATACCAATTAGCTTAATAATTTTCATAATATAAATAGAAAATAAATACACAATTTTTTTTCTGTTATTATACGTTAACGATAACAAATCATCATGACACCTAATCTATATAGCAAAAATGATAGTATTTTTAATTTTAAATAAATAATAAAAAAATCTAATGTTAATGTAATTTAGGTGATATTCTAAAATGTTGTTTTATAAAGGAAAAGTTATTAAGTGAATTTACCTGAATCAATTTCGCCAAGCAACTCATTTGTGGCGGCTAAGATTATATTTGCGGATTAAAACTTTCAGGAACAAATGCTCTGCAATGCATGGAGATTTTGAAAGTAAGAACTGAAAACTAGGTGAAAAGATAGGCTGTTAAGGAAGCTTCTTAAAAAAAGCTGGGCAATTTAACATTTGAATAGGGAAGTAAATGGCATTTTAAGTGTAAATACCTTTAAAGTAGTGGGTAAATTAATATTAAGGAGTTGGTTAAATTATAAATTACGTAATTTATAGATTCAGTGACTGCCAATTTTATTTATATACTTTTTCTCTTTGTTTAGAACACGTAACTACTAACTATTGAGTGTGTATGTTACATAAACTTTAACATAGCATCTTCCTAATATTAATTGACTTATTGAAAGAATGGGACACAGTTATTATGGTGGGTCTCAATAAAAATGAAACTCAATATTTGTCTAATTCGATAAGTGAGCGAGTCGATCCCAAACGAGTGACTAAGCCTAACGGGGAAATTTATAAAAATAGCAAAAAAATTTATGTATTTTTCAAATTTAATCTAACCGGAGCACTCATTAAATGCAGAGTGCACCTAGTTTCTCTATTTAAAAAAATGGTGTGTGCACTTAGCCAATTAATTTGTGCTTTGTACCAGACCACACCCAGTTTGTTTCAGCTGCTCGCCCGCAGCTTTTGTTGGCCTTTGCCATTGTATTGGGCTAGGTCTGGCCCATTCGGCATGCTCATTTTCGGAAGTTTTTGTTCCTCGCATGACATCATAAATGATTAAATCCCATAATAAAAGCCAGATGAAAGAAATTGCTAAAATCAATCCAAAATAATAATGCGTCGTGGATATTGGGGCAGAACAATACTGTATTTAGATACGATTCGATTAAAGGTTTTGTTTTGAAATAAAAATTAAAAGAAAAAGAAGGAAAATTAAGAGTAAATTTTCTTTGTTCTAGTTGTGAATAAAGTTATATAGACAATTGCATATTTGCATATTGTCCGAGGTGAATATGCCCCGTTTGGTATTTGCAAATTTAAAATAGATTTTGGAGCAGCTAGTTAATTAACTTGTGTTTTGTACAAGATGCGCCTAGTTTATTTTGTAATTGCATATAATTTATCGGTGATCTGTTAAAAATGGGTGGGTAAAGTTAAAAGCATTCTTGTTGAGATCCAAGTCAACTTAATTGTTACTTAATATTTTTCTTTTTTCTGAAAGTAAATTTAACAACATTTATAGGATGAAGATGTCATCTGAGGAATGATTTGGTTTGTCGCGCAATAGAAGAACTAATTTGGTGTGGATCAGTTAATTAGGATCATTTTATTTGTAATCTGAATATTATTTTATATTTTTAAGAATAAATTCAGGTAAAAAAAAAAAAAGAAATTTCAAAAGAACATGTTAACAATTTTGGTACAATGTAAGCATGATTAAACGTACACGCCATCAAAATCTTGACCAACGTTAAATTTGTTAATCGCCAACAAAATGTCAAATGTGGCCCCAAAAGTCATCAGCCTGAAAAAGGAAATCGAAAATTTGTCGACTGTAGGTCCGTGAAATGCTGAGTCTCAATCATCTTGCGTTGATGTGCCATTTGGCTATGTATACATTCATGATTCATATTATTTATTTTTCTAGTCTTTTCCTATATATACAGAGATGACAAATAGACCAAATTCATTGTTAGTAGAACAATCGGCCGATACTGTCAATTTAAAGGGAATCTAGGAGTATTGGGTACATATCTTGCGAAATTGGAATGAATTATATATTATTTAACAAATGAAATTAACGATAAATTCACCCAATTTTATTTTTTTGGGTCATCCCTTCTATAGTTTTATCAAATCCAGTCACCTTTTAAGGGCAAAACTATAACAAAAAAGAGTGGATGTTTTTCTGTTTATATTTGTATTTTTTTATAAAATATCATTGTCGCTACTTCTAGTAGCACTGTCGTTTGTTATTATTATTATTATTATTATTTTAAATTAAGAATACCCAAAAACTAATCACAAGAAGACTGTTCCTTCTCATGTTAACTCTTATTGATAATAGAATAAGGTATTTATAAAAGCCATGCACAAACAACAAATTCTGACCATGACATTGATTTTCGCTCACTCTGGTAGCGGCCATTTGTACAGAGTCACACAAAAAGATACACAATCCTTATATTAGAGGCATGTGGATCCTAATATTTATTCCCATAATTACTTGCAAAATCAATGAGCCTCTTCTTTCCTGTTGTAGATAATAAAATTAAATAACTTTTAATAATAATAAAAGCAACCTCACACAATCATAGCCTTAATTTTTGCCAAGCTTTTCTCTTTATATATGCCCTTAACGATATTACTAACTCAATCAAGAAAGTTCACGTAGCGTAGTGAAATTAAAATGTTGCTCAACAAATTCATTTTAGCCATCTTCTCCATTTCTCTAACCCTGGCTCACCTCATCGATGCACAAAGCTCCCACGAAGACATCGTTAATGCACACAATGCAGCTCGTGACGAGGTCGGCGTCGGTCCGATGACTTGGAACTACAGCGTTGCAGCCTATGCACAAGACTATGCCAATCACAGAATGGGTGACTGTAACTTGGAACATTCAATGGGGCCTTATGGAGAGAACCTGGCTGAGGGCTATGGGAAACTTGATGGAGTTGATGCTGTAAAATTTTGGCTTACTGAGAAGCCTAACTATGATTATGCTTCAAATTCATGTGTTGGTGATGAGTGCTTGCATTACACTCAAATCGTTTGGCGCAAATCTGTGAGTCTTGGCTGTGGTAGAGTCAAGTGCAAAAATGATTGGTTGTTTGTTATTTGTAATTATTATCCTCCGGGGAATATTGAAGGTGAAAGACCATATTGAATAATTTTACTTAGTTGTGTAATGAAAAATTATTGTTCTTGGGTTTGTTCGATTTACGATGAAAAAGAATTTGAATGTGTTGTTGTGGCCTTATCACTCAAAAGTTTAAATAAAAATTTTGTAAGTTGATAGATTTTGCCACTGAGCTTTTAAAAGCTGAAAAACAATTTTAATAGATTTTATGACTGAACTTTTAAAAACTCAACAAGAAAAATTGACAATCCCTAAATTTAAAATTACTCATATTATATATTCTAATTGATGTACATTTCTTATGAGATGTGATTAGATTTACTATTTATTATTTTAAATAAATAATATTTCAGAATTCTTTACTCTTACGTTTCTATTTCTAGAGAATATTTCAGAATTTAACTTTTCAACACTAAGATGGCTCCATTTATTGGGGTATCCTAATATTTTCGACGCAATGGAAGTGCACATTTAGTGCTAATGCAGCCAGCAGCCGGCAGCCTATCTATTTCCTAACAACCAAATTTTCATCAACAAGTACTTTTGTTATATATCGATTACAAAATCTTTGGACTTATCAATAACAAATTTGACCAATTCTTTCTATAAAAAAGTAGTTAATCAAGCAATCTAAACGTTATAAAAACAACACTGTCGTCCAAGCTCAAATTTTCCAACATGTGATTTTTATTTTTTTTCAATCAAAGCATTATTAGAAATTAAATTTACTCCCTACTCTACCAATAGAATTCGAACTTTAAACTTTTTGTACCACTCAGAAAAGTGACAAATTGACACCACCCATAATTTTGTGACATTCAATGACTATTTGGTTGATTAAATAAATAAGTGATCATTTTTCCTCTAACTTCAAAACTTTTTGAACCACTCAGAAAAAGTGACAACTAAATGAAAAATGTAAAATAATGGAGAAAGACAAAACTACAAACTTTATTTTACCGAAGTTGCCGGCGGATAAAATCACATAAATATGCAAAATGTTATAAAAGCAATACTTTGTTTGTACGCAAAATTCAAGCGGATTTAACGGGAATCCAAATGCACTTCATCCTGATGTATTATGAAATCAAATTTTGAACTTCGAAATTATGATTATATGTTACTCTGTCGCAGGGATGAAGAATCCATCGCAGGGAGTGTTCAAAACTTCAAATGAGGGAAATGAGGTAAATTAAAACAAAAAAAACAAAATTACTAATTCTTGAGGACCGATTTAATAAAGAGTAATGATGGACATCCCAAATTCCATCCCAAATAATATGTTATTTATTGATTGGTTGATAATTTTTTACAAGATTTAAGTGAATTAATTGTATTATTCTCATTAACTAATTGATAAATGCTACATCATTTAAGATAGCTTTTTAAAATAAAAAATTTGAGATATGTAGTACTACTCTTTAATAAATTAGAATATGGAGTTGAGTTGTTTTTCCCCCCCTTTTTTTGCTGAACACTAATACGGACAATTCAAGATTTGATTTTCAATTCTCCTATATTATACCCATTAATGGTACTCAATAAAAAAAAAAAAACTTAGCACTTAATCCTTGTCCTTGATTAACATATTCAAATTCACTAAAATAACAGCCTCTATCTAAGTTTAAACTTTTACGGTCGATGGAAAATGGATGGCGTCAATTTTGATTTTGACCAACTCCTAGATCTTTTAACCATGGATAATAATAGTCAATTCTTCATCTTTATCAAAACAAAGTATTTAATTAGTCAAATTGGACATCCACATAGTCTATTTAGTTTTCTACTTGAAATCCTGAATTTATGCTCAATTTGTCCGATAATTAGCGATACACATTAATTAACAATAATCCAACTTTCTAGATGAATGTATTTTCATTGAATAATTTTAAACGCCCTGGTGACGACGCCGTCTACAGAAATTAATTTTTTCACATACTTAGTCATGAAAATAGTTTTTCCTATAGAGATGTGGGTAGGGGGGGGGGGGGGGGTTCAAATCCCATCTATTTTTAGGGAAAAAAAAATCATATTCCAGTTATTCATTGGAGATAGTTTCAGCTCATTTTGAGCTAGACATCCATCTTGCACCATAACAAAACTATTTAGACAAGGTCTTAATTGTAATGTAAAAATAATAAATTGTGATATGATATACATTAAAAAAAAAATTACAGGTGACGCATTGTTACCAATGAATTCTAAGTCAACTTTAAACAAGGCCATTTTTGCATCGTACATATGAGAAACATGGTCAAAGGAATTGTTATTTGTAATGATTCAACACCGCAATTATTGTTAAACGTGGCATGAATCATGGAAGGCAGAAGGAGACTGGGATCACGAATCTTTGTATTTGGTTTTCTAAAAGAGAGAGTAGGTATGAACTCTGAATACATGTGATACAAATCCTGACATGAAAAGTAAAAAAGAGTTAAATTGTTAATAATGGATGTGTTCACGCACTGTCTCTAAAGTTCAAAGAAAGGGAAGAAAGTCTTGGATGAAAAGGATGTGCCACTTTATTCATTTAAACTATTTTCTTTTGATATAAATTTGCGAATTGTGGTTATAATTATAGTGAATGAGAAAGAATATATGGGATCGTTTTTATTGTGTCAGCATATTTTGCAATATAACAGTCTGAGGAAATTATAACAAATAAAGATGAATCAGGAGAACTTGTGTATATTATTATTTCAACTGGCATCTGACAGGTCATTGGTTTTATGAGCCTTTTAAAACTCTTATGCCACGTAAAGGTATATGTTTTAAGATTTTATTTTTCTCAAACATATTATCTTGACCATAGAGTAGATCCATGACCTTAAGTTTCGAAATTAATGGATCAAGGAAAACTAGTTAAACAATTTAATGAGGATTAAATCTTATGTTATTTTAAGAAACCAAATTCTAATGATTAATTCTCTTCCCATTTCATGTCGTTAGTTAGAGTAATCTATAAGTCGCAACTTCCTAAGAATAAAATAAAAGGAGGAATTTGATTTTAATTGGATCAAAAGAGTATGCTATTAATCAACTGTATTTTATTAGAAATTTAGCTAAAGGTGACGACAATAGTATAATTTTCTTTTATTTGTACTAGATTTTTTGCATTCTCAAGTTCCCTAAACCCCTACGCAATCTTGTTTTTAAACATTCTTCTTAATTTGCCTAATTTTTTTCCAACCCTTATCTCTATAAATACCAATCATACCATCCCATTTTTTCATCAATCATCTTGCAAAATCTTTAATCACAAAAATTGCAAAATAAAAAGACAAATGGGGTTTTCCAAGAGTTCATCACTAGCTCTTTTTTGTATCTTAGGGTTAGCCCTAATTCTCTCTTCCCATGCACAAGACTCACCCCAAGACTATGTCAATGCTCACAACGCAGCTAGGGCACAGGTTGGTGTTGGCCCGGTGACTTGGGACGACAGAGTAGCTTCCTATGCCCAAAACTATGCCAATCAACGTATAGGCGACTGCAATCTTGTGCATTCGGGTGGACCGTATGGCGAGAACCTTGCATGGAGCAGTGCTGGGCTTTCCGGCACAGATGCTGTGAAAATGTGGGTGAATGAGAAAGCTGATTATGACTACAATTCTAATACTTGTGCTGCAGGCAAGGTATGTGGGCACTATACTCAGGTGGTTTGGCGCAATTCTGTTCGCATTGGGTGTGCCAAGGTGACGTGCAACAATAATAAAGGAACTTTCATAGGATGCAACTATGATCCCCCGGGCAACTTTGTTGGGGAGAAACCTTACTGAATATTATATATAAAAAATAAAAGCTTGCATGATTAAGTAGCTTGCAACAAATGCATGAATGAATAAGGTTTGAATTTGATGGTTATCAATTGACAAATTTGAATAACCAAAAATAAATGACAATGAATAAAGTTTTTGTTAATTTTTGGATACTTCCCAAGATATCACATTTGATATAATTTCCTTATTTCAGCAGTTTCTTAATTTCCGTTGCATCTTTAATTAGATCAAATGTTGGCTGAAAATAATTTTTACCCAAAGCGACATTGTTTTCGAATGATTACTATAATTTGCAAATTGTAGGAGATATTAAGGCCCTATTTGCTATAATTTTAAGCTACAATTGTTGTGGAAAAAAGTTGTAACTATAAAATAAAAGTTAATAGTATGTAGTAAATATAATTTTTAAATAATTTTTTGAATAAATTATTAAAGATATAATATATTTTTTATTATACAAGTGTAAAATCAAACTAATTTAGCTTCTGAACTATAATAGTTGGTGTTTTACCAAATATTTTAATACTGTAACTTTTAAACTACAGCTGTTCAACCTATATTTTAAACAGGGTCTAAGTCTTGAATTATTAAATAATAATAGCATACACCACACTTGGGGCTTTAGTGATATTTACCAAACAACAATGGGGTTTTGTTGTTAGTAGAGTGAGACTTTTTAGAAATCTGACCACTAGAGCTACACTTTGTTACTTATTAAGTATAGTTTGTATGCTATAGTAAATAAGTTTTGGATGACTCTCAATTCATGAGCTAACTTTTGAGTATGAGTTAGGCTCATGAGCTTCAAATGGTATTAGAGCCAACTCATACTACACAATTAGGGTCCATGGTACCTTCCCATAAGACTATAGAAAAGAGGAAAAATTTACTGGCTTGCATGTGGCAGGAAATATTTCTTGGGCTAAGTATATTAGTTTGGAGTAACCCTCAATTTATGAGATAATTTTTAGTTATGAGTTTAAACCATGAATTTCTACACTATATATTAGACTGATATTGTGATTTTCTTCGAGTTAGCTTGCAAGGACGTTTTAAATGATATATTTGAACAAAGGATAAGTGGTTTATTCTATGAAAATTAAAAATTATAAGTGAATTTGGTGTTTCAAAAACTACTAATTTTTGGAACTCCATGTGGAGAAAGATATAAATCGTCACCTTTGCCTAACTTGCATGTATAGTATACTATATTCCTTTGGTTGCCTAATTTTGTTGATATTAATAACTTATATTTCCTTCCACGCAAGTCTAAGCCATGAATTGAAAAAAAAACTTGCGGGTCAACTATTCTCATATCAATCGTTAATATTTATACATCAAATCCTAAATTTTTGTTCAGTCTGTGCCATAGTTAACGGTTAGCAACAGCCGCCCAATACAATCAGTAAAACTTATTAGATGCATGCATCATACAAAATTTTATATATATTGAAATAACAATATTAATATTATACCTGCATACTTGTGATATTTAGTTTGTATCATAAATGCTATATCACATATAGTAATTATCATGTGTTATGTATTGATTTTGAATTAATTATTTATCATTAATGTCTTAGTTTCGCAATTACTTCTCACTTATTGGTAGGGAGATATTCCTACATTGGTCAGTAAATAGTTCTCAGGCTAAATATATACGCTTAGGACAATTCTAGATTTTTAAACTAGTTTTTTATATGAGTTAGCTCCAAGGACTTCTATGTAACAACATCAAAAGCAAACTCACTGTTAGAATCAGTCAAAAAGACCAATCTGCAAATGACAAAAGGTGTTAAATGGATAATCACACATCCAGCAAAGCAACCCTCAATCTTGCACTAGTACAAATTGTATAGGTCGATCGCAAACAATTTGAGATACAAATTATGTTAAGTGTATTACTCCAAAAATAATCGTTCATCTTTTCTTGCTTCACATCACGAGATTCGTTTTCGATCTTTCAGCTATTGCGAATTTGATAAAAGATATTCAGATCTTGGAAACTAAATATCCCCAGAAGGCGAAGAAGACTAAGACTTTCTAGAGCTGCCCAGATGGACTATTAATCAAAATTCTTGTACAGATAATGAAACACGATCTGGACCAAAGATTTAATACACAAACTGCTGTTTTTGAGTGTAATGTAGGCCATATGTCGTGAAAAATCATACTGTGTATAACATGGCATGTCATGAAAAGGACGATGATTTATTAATTCCTTGTAATTGAAGGAACTGAATATTAGCTAGGTTTATGTTCAAGACTTCATCTGCACAATTTTGTAATGACGTTTGTAGGAAAGAATATAATGCCATCATAGGACGGTGTGAATTTCGGCTTTAATTTAAGCATTGTGATTGTTCAAGGAGCAGTAATATTAAGACAGGCAAATTTAGTAGAACATTGATGGAGATAGTGATAAATCTATATCAATTTACTCACTTAATTATCAAATAGAATAAATAAATGCCGGTTTATTATTAGTTTTATGCGCGCTCTGTCAAAGTTCTACTTTAACATTTTTCTAGTCAATGCCTACAAAAAAGTGGGGGAAAAAAAAAAGAATGCTTTAATGTTGCAATTCCAATGCAACTCTTAATATCAGAAGGTGGATCATTTTTAAAAGTCATTTTAATGACTTGACTCGACTTCACGGTTTTCCAATTTATAAATTGATGATAATTACAATTGTTATTATTATTATTATTTTTTATTTATTACAATCTAAGATATGTAAAATAAAATATCTAGTAGACCAATGATCACTTTTATTATATCACAGCCAAAAGTTTTAATTTATATTAAGGTTTTGTTTGGAATTGAGGTTGGGTTGTTGTAACTTAAAAGTTACGGCATTAAAGTATTTAATAAATATTGGTTGCTATAACTTTAAAATTGTCTTAATAATTTTTTTAAAATTATTATTTAAAAATTATATTTATTACATAATATTAACTTTTACTTCATAGTTATAATTTTTTTTTGTACAGTAGCTATAACTTTTAAGTTATAGAATCTCAATCCCAAATAAGATCTAAAATATATATCTCAACTAGTATTACGTTAGAAGTTGATTTAAAAGGAATATCTGTCCCACACACACATATATGTGAGAAACTTTATTTACTCTCACCCAATTATGGGAGGAGAGTGGGAACTCGAACCACTCAAGTTATTGCACTTTTTTTTAACTTTTTTTTTTTAAAAGTTTGCTTTTAAAGTATTATGAATTGAAATTAAATCTCTTTGATTTTCACCTATATGAATGGGTTCAAACCCTAAACGTTTTATTCTATCACAAGAGATATTAATGCTGAACCAACTTGCACGCAAGAGTATTTATCCTACTTTTTTCACTTCTTAACCCTATAAATAGCCATTGAAGCTTCCCAAATCTTCATCAGTTACCAAAGATACATTTCACTTTGTAATAGAAAGAATTGCAAACCAAATGGCATTCAGTAAGGATATCCTATCACTAGTTCTTGTCTGTCTCATAAGGTTAGCCCTAGCTCTACCTTCCCATGCACAAGACTTACCACAAGACTGTGTCAATGCTCACAATGCAGCTAGAGCACGGGTTGGCTTTAACCCTGTGAAATGGGACAAGAGCATAGCTGCCTTTGCGAGAAGCTGTGCTAATCAACAAATTGCCAGTGGTAATCTTGTCCATTCAAGGGACAAGTGTTACGGCGAGAACCTTGTCAGGAGCGTTGGTATCCTTTTGGGTTGTCAGATTGTGGACGAGTGAAAAGGCTAATTATGATTACAATTCTAATAGTTACAAGTGAAAAGGCTAATTATGATTACAATTCTAATAGTTACAACATAGGCAAGGTGTTGGGCACCATAGGTACCATAAGACTTGTGTAGCTGCTTTTCAATGATTTACTTATGGATTACTTAGATATTTGCCCAATATCCCAGTAACATACGTTATATTCGATCATGTACAAACCTGAGTATACATTAGACTTCCTATTGTTGACGCATAAGGAATTTTTTGCATTTTCTTCTTTTTAAAATCATTTTTAGAGCATTGATTAAAACTAAAATTGTCTCCTTTAGCCACAGATGTATCACCTGGTTTACAATCTTGTATGCCATCTCTTGAGAATTTTTTCAATATAACTCTTTTGTGATAATTCCATAATACTTCGAGAGCGATCCTGGTGTATCTGTATGTCTAAGACAAAAGAGGCGTCACTAAGATCTTTCATCTCAAAGGTAGATATCTCTTGTTGTCGTGCAATAAGCCTATATTGCTGTTGGCAAGTAAAATGTCATCGACATATAAAACTAGAAAAATATACTTATTTCCACAGAACTTATGGTATATACAATCATTGACCAAATTCATCTCAAAACCAAATGAGATGATCACTTGATGAAACTTGAAATACCATTGTCGAGATGCTTGCTTAAACCCATAGATGGATTTCTTAAGTTTGCATACTGTTGTGCAAATTTTATTGAACTCGCAAGTGCACGAATCTATTGTAGAATAGATTAATGGTGACGAGTGTCGATCCCACGAGGAGGTGGATTTTAATTATGTGTAGAATTAATTTTCTGAGTTGGTGGTTGGATTTATAATGACAATTATGTAGGCAATGTATTAATTTGAATTAAAGCTATTGGAATAAACTATTAAAATAAAATGCTTGGATCTCCGGATCTGTCTCAACATGTACCATCGGCTTAATATTCATTATTAGTACCAATTAAATCATGAAGGGGGAACTTCCACTCATCATGAACCACACTTTAATAGATATGGTGCTAAGGGCTTCCGTCTTAGAATAGTAATAACCTTGCCTAGGGAGGCGGTTATTCCAGCCGATATCCAGACAAGATTATTACTATCTGTCTACGAAAAGTCAAAACAACCACATAAATTAAAGGGGAAGGAAAAGTAAATTTACCAAATTAAGCCCATGGAGCATGTTGAGACTTCACCTTCAACCCAAGCTTGAAAAGAAATTAGCCACTCATAATTTAACTAGGGGTAAAATGGGAATTTTATTAAAATACGTAGAAAATACAAGATGGAGATGGAATTAGAGAAAATGGAGTCCAAAAATGGATTCAGGGGTGTCAAATTAGGGGGGGGAGCCCCCTTTTTATAGATAAATTGAGTAAATCATGGCCATCGGATTAAAACAATTTGGACGCTCAGGATTGTACCACGTGGCAAGTTCCTATTGGATTGAACACATCATCAGGGCTGTTATTCTGTGTATATGCATGTACCGTACACACGTTTTTTTCATCCACTAACATTCTGCCACATCACCGGTCAACATTTTTGGTCCAATAAGCTCGTGACACGTCATCAGTCAACGCCACATAAGCGGTCAATGCCACATAAGCGGTCAATGCCACATCATTCGTCCAATCAAATGCCGCCACGTCATCGTATAGTGCCACGTCGTCATCGTCATGTGCCACGATCGGCCTCGATGCTGGTGAGCGATTAGTGTCGTGAATAGTATCGTATACGATCAGTATATATCAACCGTATCAGTATGTGTGAGAACGATGACAGTATGTGTGAACAGTACATTTTTCTTTTTATGCTCCTCCTAAGGTTTTCGACTGTCCTGAGTTCAAAAGTGCTGTCCGTTTTTCCATCTGATCTCTCGTTTATTGTGAAATGACCATGATATCCCCTAAAATACATAAAATACTTAATTAAAATAAAACATACATAATTAAATTACAAGGGACTTAAAGACATAAAAATAGGGATGTTAGTGAGACTTGGAGTGTAAAATGATGATTTTCTCCATTATAAATACACACTTTCTAGTACTCAACACACCCCCCCAACAGAACTTGTTGCTAGTCCTAGCAATTTGAGCGAAAACAAAAGCTGAAACAAATATTTTTTTTTTTTTTTATGTGGTATTTATTCAATCGACTAATAATAACAATCAAATAAAAGTATAAGCATTATCTACGATCTAAAGAAATATCATTCCCACATCAACTCTCCACATGAATCAGTTTAGAAAACTTTGTCACAACTTTAGTAATCGAGTCACTTTTAAGAATGACATGCAAACCCCAAAATCTCACCTGGTAGTAGTAATACGCTCACAAAGAAATTAAACCCAAAAATAATCACTCCAGGTGAATGGTAATTTGAGTGAAAATAATAAAGTAATATCACACACTCTCACCAAGGTGATAGAAATATGCCCTCGAACTTAGAAATAGAGACGATTTTAATTCAAAAATGCTAATCAAACCAATACATTCATCATCCTTTTTTATTTTTTTATTTATTTTTTTTAGTATGCATTACCACATCTTTTCAACCCATATAACTAGTTTTCATTTCAGACTATAGTTCCCTAAAATCAAGAAGGACTTTTATTAGGATGTAACGTAGGCTAGGGACGTGGCTAACAAAGAAAGGATAATAAGAAAAACAAAATACATTTTTGACAAATAGAGAACTTTGGAGATTGTAAGGTGCTTTTCACTTGATTTTTTTTATTTATTTTATTTGTAAACATTTTTTTTTCTTTTGTTTCTTTTTCTCTTTTTTTTTTTAGCACTTTTTTTTTATGCAAAATTATCTCTATTTTCAAACATAAATGGGTGGTGAGAAATACAAAATATAAGGTGATACTCCACATTGGAGTGGGACAAGATAATAGGTTGCCAAAGAAAAAGTCTTTATTTTTACTTTATTATTATTATTTTTTTTTTTAAGGCTCAAAGTGGTTAACTATGGATACATATTAATAGGGTTGGCTAGAAAGGCTCAAACGGACCAAAGATGACCTTTCTGTCATCTTTTAGGGTTCTAAATAATCTTCCATATCTACTAGTTAGATAGATCTTCAGATGTGGCAACACACACTTTAGTTTTTTTTTTTTTTTTTTAGGAGATAATGTATAAAGCAATAAACTGCTAAGCTGAATGAAGAATGGGCAAAAAGGGTTACTCTCCAAGAAAAATGACAGGCTCAAAAACTCACTTGGAAATTATTATGACATGTGCATTCTTTCAAGCAACTTATATTTGTCTCCAACATCAACATGTAGAGTAACAAACATGGTGTAACATAACTAAAGACCAAAGATAATACAAATACTAAAATTTGAAAGTTATCATGTCATCTAATTATGAAAAGATCACACAAAATGTTTTTTTTTTTTTTTTTTTTAATAAGAAGATGCGTTTTAGAGTCACTGACTCCATATTGACCATCTTCGACTAAAAAAATTTAACCACGATTAGTTTCTAAAATAAAAATTAGTAAAAACTACACCAAGATTGAGATATTCCACAATTGTCAACTATTCCCTCCCCCAACTGCAAGCGAAACATTGTCCTCGATGTTGAAAGAAAATAGGGTTTAGAAGACATCACCGAGTCTTTGGATTACGAAGAAAATATTTACAACAAGAGAGTTAAATCTAATTTGCACTTACTACTACGGCCATCTTTGTTACCATCATTAGTTGGCCATTCCAAAGACAAGGGTCTTGGGATCCGCTCAGTCATAAGCTTGTAATGCAGATCAATTAACTCGTTAGCAGTATGAGCACAAATAAAGATTTTTTTCGCTGTGAAAGGGATGAAATGATTTTTTATTGCATGGTTAAGAAATGCGATGAAGCCATCATAAAAGTTATTGACATTTAACAAACCGATGGGTTTCTGATGAATGTTCAGATGGGCCCAAGATGCTAATGTGATTAGTGCCTCTAGAGTTGCAAGATCTCCTGGTAGGAAAATAAAAGCATCAAAGATGATTTAGCATTTCAGTTATTCTTTCTTGCATACCTGAGACAACTAACTCTTCTCCAGTTGGTGAGTCAGACATACAGGCCAATGGTTTGAGGCTTCTTGGGATGATGCCTAACACTTGGCTCCCTCTGAGATAAACAGCTTCTGAGACTAGTTTTGATAACCCTCGGTCACCTCCTCCATAAACCAGATGCAAATTTCTTTCTGCTATGCGTTGACCAAGATCGATGGTTGCCTCAACGAACTCTTTATGTTTGACATAGTTAAATCCAGAGAGAACACAAATGTTCTTGAATTTTTTAATGGGAGTAGCTGCCTTTGGGATGCTTCTAAATAACAATTTGTGAGTCTATAATAAATTGATCATATATCTAGGATCTTGGTGACAATGATTTACAGCTGTATAGGATGTAGCATGTCTATGTCAATTTACGAGTAAAGCACATGGCTCGAGAGTCAAAAAGGAAATAGTAAAAGAAAAAGCACTCAATTATTAAAGACAATAATGCAATTGATAAAACAACAAAAGAAAATAAAACAACAAGTAAAAGTAAAACAACAAGAAAAGGATATTTACAAGTAGTTGTGATTGTGGCTCACATCTTCCTCGGTTTTACGTCCGAAACGGCTTGAACGCCCTCATGGGTCGAGGATAGGCTTCCCATCCAGTTTTCTTATAAAGCGGCAAACAGGGGTCGTTTATAGTCGATTCCCAAGACTATATCGGACACGTTCTTTCGAAATAATGGCCATAATCGGAGAATTCTTTGTTTATGCGTATCTTTGGGATGCGTTTCAAGAGACAAAAGGATATCATCCAATGACTCTTTATTCAAGCCATCCCTAATGAATTGAATCTTATCTTCTCTGTTATCGACATCATTAGAAAGAACAAGGATTTTTATCGCATTTCATCCTGGCACACTTATGACAATTAACATGAAGTTTTTCACTCTTCGTTTTCTCGAGTAATTTCCTTTACCACAACCAGGCATGTATGCAATAAATTTAGGGAGGCAACTCACCGCCAAACGTACTTTGGCTTCGATTAACCAACGGATGTCGTGGGGATGTTATTTCTCATAAGCAATCGCATGCATTGACCGAGCTTTATAGATCGTAAGGAGGGCATTCCCGAGGAAGTGAAGGAAATCGCTTGTGAAGTTTTGCTAGAATCATATTTCGTCCATACCTTCTTCTCGCAGTATTAGTTATTATGGGAAACTAAAGTAACCGACTTTGATTGTCACAGTCACCGTTATCCGCCACTTATACGGGAAGATAAATCAAAACACACTAAATAAAGAAAATCAAATCTGTAAAATCGAATCAAACACGAAAGTGAACAAAATAAGAAAACACACAATAAAAAGAAAAATGAACTTACATTCGTCCTCTTATTGAGTTAACCTCAAGCTCTAATTGAAAGTTATATATCCCATCTTCTATTCCTCTGAGTTGTCTTTCTAGATCTTCAACCTCGGATACCAACTCTGAAGGTTGTAGCTTCCAAATACGATGTGTTTTGTAAAATCGTATCTGGCTTCTCAGATGAGATCGTATACGTTGAAGTTGTCTGAGATGTTTCAAGAGGATCTGTCTAATTGAGGCATACATAATTAGAAGTGATAAAAGAAAATTGAATGATTAAATAAACACACTTTCACACAAATTTAAATCACCGAAAAGAAGAAATAAATAAGAAAAAGTCTCAATTCAAGTTTGACGGGTCACTCAAATCGATTTCGGTGTCATTTTCATGTGGTTGGTACTCTAGATATGACTTTAATCTTTGACCATTAACCTTAAAAGTTACACCGTTCTTTGGATCCTTAATTTCAACTGCTCCATATGAAAAAACAGTGTGGACTATAAAGGGACCAGTCCATCGATAGCGTAACTTACCTGGGAATAGGCGCAAGCGAGAATTGAATAAAAGTACTTTCTGACCTGGTGTGAAAGATTTTCTCATAATTTGCTTGTCATGAAAGACTTTCATTTTTGTTTGTAAATCTTGGCATTTTTGTATACATCATTACGACTTTCTTCAAGTTCGCGATTTGTGATTTTCTTTCTAAGTTAGCTTGCTGCATGTCAAAGTTGAATTTCTTCTTGGCGGCCCAAAGTATGCACAATGCTCAGGTTTTGGTGGTGATTGTAATGATGGACTCGATTTCTTCTCGATGGTGCTAGTTGTTCCACTCTTGACTTCCATTTGTTAATGTCCATGGATGGTCTTTGAATCAAGTAAGGCGTTAACCTCATCTATTGATCTGTCAATATCAAAATTCAAACCAAAGTGAGTTAAACATGTTTGTAAAGGGTCATCACTAAGATTTAAAAGAAAAGTATTATCAACTAATTCTTCGATTAAATCCACATCAACAATTTCATCATCTGTATTGGGAGGTTGTTTGGCGATGTTGAAGATATTTAGCTCCATCGTCATATTGCCAAAGGACAACTGCATATTTCCAGTCCTGCATTGAATGTGAGCATCGGCAGTTGCCAAGAAAGGTCGTCCTAAGATAATGGGGATCTACTTCCTTGAATCCTGGACTGGTTGAGTGTCAATTACGATGAAATCAACAGGAAAATAAAACTTATCTACCTGTATAAGCACGTCCTCCACAATACCACGGGGTTTTTTCATGGACCGATCTGCAAGTTATAACACCACTGGAGTTGGGTGTAATTCTCCCAGTCCAAGTTTCACAAATACTGAGTAAGGCAACAGATTTACACTAGCTCCTAAGTCTAACAAAGCATTCTCAATTGTGTGGTTCCCTATACTACATGAGATAGTGGGGGAGCCTAGGTCTTTATATTTTAGAGGAAGTTTGTGTTGGAGTATAGAGCTCACGTTTTCTGTTAAAAATGCCTTCTTTTGAACATGAATGTTTCTCTTTTTAGTACAAAAGTCTTTAAGAAACTTGGCATAAGATGGCACTTGTTTTATAGCATCAAGCAAAGGGATGTTAACACTTACCTGTTTAAAGATTTCAAAAATCTCACTTGTAGATTTTCCTTTTTTTGCTTTAGCTAACCTCTGGGGAAATGGAGCTTTTGGAACGTATTCTCGTGGGTTGGTTTCTTCTTTCTCCTCTGATGATGAGTCTTCTTCATTTACCGGTACAATTTGAGTTGTTTTTGGTACCGGCATCTCCACTTTGTTGTCGATTTCTTTTCCTTTTCGCAAGGTCATGACGGCTTTGACCTCTCCATACTGCTGAGGTGAATTGGTACTTACTTCATGCACTCCTTTAGGATTAGGCACTGGTTGACTTGGGAATTTTCCTTTCTCAACAGTCATTGCCAAGGTTTGAACTGAAGAAGCAAGTTGTCCCACCATTTTCTCAAGGTTTGAAATTGATTGGGTTTGTGAGTTGAAACCCGCTCTCATCTCATTTCGCAGTTCATCAATGGTGCGGTTTTGTTGCTCGATTTTGGAGTAAGTAAGATTCTTGAAATTCTGAAATGCATCCTCCCATGGTCTAGGCTGAGAATGGTTTGGGTTCTGATTATATGGTCTAAATGGTGGTTGAGAGGCTTGAGGATTTTGAGGAATTGGTTGCATCGGTGGAGCTGGAGCTGCTGGTCCATTCTGTTGGAATCCTTGAGACCATGAAAAATTGGGGTGGTCTCTCCATCCGCGATTGTACGTGTTGGAGTAAGGGTTGTAGTTTGATGGCTTTCTCATTACATCTATGGCATTGGCTTGATTTGAGTATGAGTCCTGGTCATGTGGCTCCGTCAATTTAGAAATTTGATTAACGATCTTATTTGTCGGGAAAGACCTTCAACTATGTCTTTGACTTCTTTAATTTACGAACTTGACTCGCCAATGTGAACCTCATTCACCCCCTTAACTCTTCTAGTACTCGAGTGAACAACTCCGTTGTTGGGAATTATCCGCTTGTCGCTGGAAGAAATCCCAAATCTCTGATGCACTTTTTGACATTAGCTCTCCTCCCCTTGTTGCCATTAGCCATTCTTGCACATTCGGCAATAATCCCTCCAAAAAGTATTGGCATTGGTGCCATTTTTCGTATCCATGATGTGGACACTTTAGGAGTAGCCCATTGAATCGCTCCCATGCTTCAAAAATTGCTCGTCTTCTCTTTGAGTAAACTCGAAATTTCCTGCGAATAGCATTGGTTTTATGTCTTGGGAAATATTTATTCAAAAATTTTGTTACCATTTGTTCCCATGATGTAATGCTTATTAGCGGCAATGCATTGAACCATGAATGAGCTCTATCCTTTAAAGAAAAAGGGAATAATCTAAGCTTAACATCATCATCTGAAAAATTCTCATATTTAAAAGTTTGACAAATAGCATGGAAATCATTCAGATGATTATATGGATCTTCATTTTCTAGGCCATAGAATGTTGGGAGACAATTTAGCACACTAGGTTTTAATTCAAAACTCCTAGCAGCCTACATTTGGGTATCTTATGCATGATGTGCTCAAGTTAGCTAAGGGGATCAAGTAGTCCTTAAATGGCCTCTCTTGTGGTGCTGGTTGCAAATCCATTTTAAATTTATTTTTATTTATAACGTGCTTGTGTGTGCGAAGTGTTTTTTCTAATTCAAAGTCTATATGCTCAAGATTCGGTAATTGTGACCTACGACCATGCATGCAAATGAAAAAAAAATGATAACAAAATTAATAAAGATAAATAAGAGGGAGAAATTACAATACTAACCTTATCATTTATTCAATTTTTTTATGAAAATAACTCAAGCGCTATATATAGAAAAGAAAATGCGTGAAACAAATTAAAATAAATTAAAAGGCGGTTGAACCTGCCGATTTCACAAAATAAAAAAAATAACATGAAAATTAAATTACAGAAATTTAAAGAATAGAAGAAAAGAAAAGAAAATAATACCTACTTCAAAATGTAAATTCATTTTTTTTTTTCTCTTTTTTTTTTAATAATAATAAAAAAAATTACAAGGAAACAAATAAAATAAATAAATAAAGAAAAAAAAATTCTACAAATTAAAATAATTACCTAAGAACGCGCCAAAAACTTGTTGTGCAAATTTTATTGAACTCATAAGTGCACGAATCTATTGTAGAATAGATTAATGGTGACGAGTGTCGATCCCACGAGGAGGTGGATTTTAATTATGTGTAGAATTAATTTTCTGAGTTGGTGGTTGGATTTATAATGACAATTATGTAGGCAATGTATTAATTTGAA
Source organism: Luvunga scandens (assembly GCA_030449905.1). NCBI lineage: Eukaryota > Viridiplantae > Streptophyta > Magnoliopsida > Sapindales > Rutaceae > Luvunga > Luvunga scandens. The sequence continues at coordinate 1,920,236 of JASUUG010000714.1, forward strand.
TTAAAGCTATTGGAATAAACTATTAAAATAAAATGCTTGGATCTCCGGATCTGTCTCAACATGTACCATCGGCTTAATATTCATTATTAGTACCAATTAAATCATGAAGGGGGAACTTCCACTCATCATGAACCACACTTTAGTAGATATGGTGCTAAGGGCTTCCCGTGCCGAATAGTAATAACCTTGCCTAGGGAGGCGGTTATTCGGTACCGATATCCGACAAGATTATTACTATCTGTCTACGAAAAGTCAAAACAACCACATAAATTAAAGGGGAAGGAAAAGTAAATTTACCAAATTAAGCCCATGGAGCATGTTGAGACTTCACCTTCAACCCAAGCTTGAAAAGAAATTAGCCACTCATAATTTAACTAGGGGTAAAATGGGAATTTTATTAAAATACGTAGAAAATACAAGATGGAGATGGAATTAGAGAAAATGGAGTCCAAAAATGGATTCAGGGGTGTCAAATTAGGGGGGGGAGCCCCCTTTTTATAGATAAACTGAGTAAATCATGGCCATCGGATTAAAACAATTTGGACGCTCAGGATTGCGCCACGTGGCAAGTTCCTATTGGATTGAACACATCATCAGGGCTGTTATTCTGTGTATATGCATGTACCGTACACACGTTTTTTTCGTCCACTAACATTCTGCCACGTCACCGGTCAACATTTTTGGTCCAATAAGCTCGTGACACGTCATCAGTCAACGCTAAAACTTATACCCACTAGATCGTTTTGACTATCCAATAAAATAGCAAAACACCATTCTTGAGTCTAGTTTTATCTTATTAATTAGACGTATAAGGCCTTGCCTCAGCTGTGTTAATCTTATAATAATGATTTTGATGATAACAAATATTACATGTTCATAATTAAAGTGTTGGGACTATTAAAAAGATTTTTCTAAAGCAATACACTTGTTTAAATCTCAAAAATGATGAAACTGAAAATTACCGGTGAACCATTTATGGGAAACGGTGAACCGATAATTTACAGTGGAGTTTGTTTCGAAAGGTCTGGAAATTAACAGTGAACCGTTTATGGAAACGGCTAACCGATAAATTCCAGTAAGGAGAAACTTTTTAGCCTTGAACCGTTTAGTACAAACGGTAAGCTAAGATTGTGTCAGATGTTCTGGAAATTAACGGCACACCGTTTATTAATAACGGTTAACCGATAAATTCCAGTAAAGAAAAAGTTTTCTACTCTTGAACCGTTTAGCAAAAACGGAGAGCCGAGTTCTGTTTTGCAGGTTTCTGGAAAGAAACAGTGATCCGATAATTTAAACGGTAAACCGTTTATTTGAAATCAAAGGGCAACGGCTAGCTGAAAAGTCAAAACGGCTAACCGATTGAGACAACCGGCGAACTGATTATTATCAGAAAGTCAATAACGGCTAGTTTTCAGCTCCAACTATAAAAAGGCTCAATCAAATTCAAACAAGAGATCCAACATTTTTTATATTTGAGCTTCCTACTGAGAAGCAGTCTTCTTTGAGCTTCAATTGTGTTTTATTTCATTCCCTCACACATTAAAATTTCAATTGTAATCATTTGGAGTGTGTGAGAGATTATTTGTTATTAAATCTCTATCATTGAGTGATTGTAAGTGTTGGGAAACACTTGGGTTGAGAGATTGGGTTTAATCTCTTATTGTAAAGGTCCATTGACACCTTGGAAGTCAAGTGTAAGTAATTTGAAGCCTTTGAGGCTTGCATAGTGGAATCCTCAAGCCCGGTGAGCTTGGAGGCGTGGACGTAGGCACGGTTGACCGAACCACGTAAAAATCAAGTGTTTGATTTCTCTTCCCTTATCCTTTTTAATTTGAGCATTGTTGAATTTATTACTTTTGATTTTGATTAAGACATTAGTTTTAATATTGTGCATTTTTATTGGCTTAGTTTTTAAAACCCAATTCACCCCCCCTCTTGGGTAGCCTAAATAGAATTTCAAGCTGGACATCCCCAAATATGCAAGTGCTTTAGACTAGGCTTTTTACCTATCCAAAGCTCATAAGGAATTTTGACAGTCGCTTTAGTTGGAACCCTATGAAAGATATACACTGCAGTTTTAAGTGCTTTTCCCTAAAGTGATTCTGGTAAGGTATAATGAAAAATCATACTCCTCACCATATCTTTAAGCATTCTGTTTCATCTTTTAGCAACAACATTCATAGCAGGCAACCTGATATAATGTACTGTAGGATAATACCACAATCCTCTAGGAATTTAGCAAATGGCCATGGATGTTCTTTATATGAACTGTTATATCTACCATAGTATTCATCACCATAGTCAAATTTGGCACTTTTAATTCTTTTACCAAGTTGGTTCTCAACTTTAACTTTAAAATTTTTAAACATATCCAAGGACTGTGCTTTTTCATGGAGGAGATATATGTAAGTATATCTAGAAAAATCATTTATCAACATCATAAAATATTGTTGACTATTCCAAGTAGGTACAGAAAATGGCCTACAATGTCCGTTTGTATGAGTTCTAAGACATTTAAAGTCTTGTTGGCTTCAAATCTCATTTTATTTGTTTGTTTTCCCTTAAAATAGTTAACATAAATGTCAAAATTCGTAAAATGTAAGAGGTCGAGAATTTTGTCTGACACGAGTCTCTATATTCTCCATTTGGAGATATGACTTAATCTTCTGTGCCATAACGCAGTCGAAATCTCATTGGTCAATTTTTTCTTTAAACCTTGTGTACTTAATTGTAAAGATTCATTAAATAAAGCAATTGTATCAGGAAAATAAAGATTATCATTGCCTAACAAAGAACCGGAACCAATCAATTTTGAATCATGAAACAAACTAAATTTTCTATTCCCAAATGAACAAAAATAACCAGATTTGTTCAACGCAGAAATGAAAATCAAATTCCGCCTAAAAGACAGAGCAATAAATGTTTCATTAAAATCCAAATAAAATTCGGTCTTTAATAATAATCTATATTTTCTAATTGCTTTAACTTCAATTGTCTTGCTATCGCTGACATAGATGTATCTTTCACCATCACTAGGTTTTTGACAACTTAGGCAATCCTATATAGATACAATGATGTGAGTGGTTGCTCTAGAATCTATCCACCATGTGTATTTGCGTACCGAAGTTAAATTAACCTCAGAACAAATCATGTCATACCGTTCAGCTCTACAAAAGAAACAACTAGTGTTTACTAGATCATTTGATTTCTTTTGTTGTTTCTTTTGAGGTATTGAATCTGCAGCTTCCTTATCCTTATTTATTTTCTTACCCTTGTCTTTAGCCTTATACTTTATTGAAATTAAGCTTGTTAAAAATGTACCAATTTCAGCCTTATTGTTCTTAACAAACCTTTGTTTAGTTTCTACTAGGAACTTCTTAGCTGTAGTTATTTTTTCAGTCATTGAGCCCCTGAATGCTTATAGAATAGCCATCTTCATGACATGATATACATGTATTTTGATTCCTCTCGCCTTTCCATTTTCCTTTTATCATCAGAGGTACTCCCCTTCGTAAGAGGTGAGGGAGAATTATCCCTTAACGCAAGGTTAAAATCCATGACTGCGAGATCTATTGACAGGTTCTCGTGCCATGATTTAAAATTAAAGTTATTTAGCATAGGAATATAATTAATGTTAGTAGTAATATTAGTAGCATATATAACCAAATAGAGAACAACAAACAAATAGAACAAGCTCAAATTAGTTTTAAAACAAAAAGAAATTCAAATAAAGATAAACCCCATCTCAAGATACCGGATACTCCATTAATATTTTATCTTTGGACAAAATATTAACTTGTAAGTGATATCTTGGTGTAGTAATCAAACGCTAATAATAAGAACATGTCAAACAATAAATCTTAATTTGGATCGATTTGTTGTTCACATGTAAAACCAAATAATCATCACGTGTTTATTACCACATGTGCATATGTAATTATATTAAATATGGACATTCTTTTGGGTCGATCAATATTTATAGAAATTACATATACAGAAAATTTTATATTCCAAAATAAATTAATTTCTACGGGAGATGTCATTTTGATAACATGTTACTTCAATTAATTCATCTTAAAATATATGTAAATATACTAATGTATACTTGAATTTAAAATTGCACCAAAAATTACTAAAAAAAATTATGGGTCAAAATTTGGTCAACAGTCAACAATGAAAGTCAACTATCAATGTTGACCGTTTAGTGTTGGACTAGTTCGGGTGACTCGAATTCGATCTTGAGCCAACCCACAGATCAAACCAAGCCTTAATTTTTTTTTAATGGCTAGCTTAATTTTTTTTCTTTTCAAAAGGAAAAGGGGGTGGGTAAGCCTAAATCAATTTTTACCCCCCTCCCCACCCCCAAGGCTCAAACCTAAGTCCATACAAGTGAAGGGCGACAGATTACACTGCCAGCCAATTCGACTACGCCTTTGGGGGCTGGTCTAGCTTAACTTAATTTTAATGGGCTAATTTAAACTAACCCGTTAATGTTAAACCATTAAGCCCAATATTCAAAATTTAAATTTCATTAAGCACAAAGAAGTTTAGGGTTTAAATGAAAATTTTCATAACCATTCTTGTTGAAAAGAAATTTTATAATACCGCAGGGACCTCCAAGCTAATAATCATAATTTCTTCTTTTTCTTTTCTCTTTCTTCATGCGGCAGTAGTCGCCACTTCCCTTTGGCCTTATTCAGCGACCATGGCCTCTGCTCTAATCAAGCCCCCGTGGTGTGGTGACCAGGCCAACTTGCTTGGCAGGAAGATGTCCATCTCTTTTATTTTTTTGGTTTTTTTATTGTTTTCTTGATGGGTTGCCGCTTTAACCATATTAGCCGCGGCCACAATGCTAGCGGTGGCTGGGCTGCCACCAGCTTGAATCCTTAAAACTGAATTTTCCTTTTTTTTTAATTAATTAATCCTTAAAAAAAGGCCTTAATCTATCCCAAATTCCAGATTTATTTAACCACAAATTTGTTCTCAAATTGAATGATACTAGATTTAAGAACAAAAAAAATATTTAATTCTTAATTTGTTCTCAAACTCAATAATTTTAATAATTCTGATATTATTAAATTCAAGAACACTAAAGAATTTAATCATTAATAAAAAATAAATTTAATTCTTAATGATTCAACATGAAATGACTCTAATACCACTTGTTAGGGTAATAAAACATTGGTTGAAAACCATCACCTATAACTTAGAAATATTCATGTTGTATCACCAAGAATGAATAATAAATTATTTGGAAGCATACTTGAATCTATAACGCTGAATAACTCTCTAAGATTATGTGGTTGGTCTTCTAGATCTACATGTTCTCTTAGAGGGTCCTTTAATTCTCTCTGCACTCTCTCTTTGATGATGTGATATAAAAAAGAATATAAAAAATATATGTGACCTGGAGACCATGACTACTTCTATAGACAATATTTTCCCGTTGTCACTGGGTATTCTTAATTCTTATCATCATAGAATTAGAATACTATCAGACCTCTACACATTAAAGACCCACACCCTATTAGATACATTAAAGCCTATAATATTAAAACTTTAATAGATCACTTTTAATTGAGCTTAATCTTATATGACAATTCGCAATATATAATTATTCACATATAACCCCAACGTTGAACTAAGGATCCAATAATACTAGATTAAAAAGTCCAACACTATACACTGGTGGTTTGGAGGAACTTTGTTCGCATTGGGTCCGCAAAAGTTAGATGCAACATGGAGGAATTTTCATTGGCTGCAAGTATGCTCCCCAGGCAACTCGCGGAGCAGGCGCCTTAGTAAATAATTTAATAAGTATGCTTTTCGGCTGGAGAAAGGCATTTAAATAATAGTTTGTTTTGATAAATAAAGCTTCTTCTGTTGTTTGCATGGGTGGGTAAAAAATAAATTACAATTATATTATGAATAAGTCTGGAATTATGCTTTGCAAAATGCTATTTTTACTAGGGATTCATGAACTACGACTACTTTACGAACTAAGAACTGATGACTCTATGTGTGTGTTTCTTCTACGAATATAGGGCTTACTTAATTTGTTATCTAATTAGTTCTATTCTACGGCTGTTGCCCGTTGAACAAATTAGTCTGGCAAAAGTTAGATTGTAAGTATGCTTAAAATTTATGTTAATTAATTCTCTAATCACATAAAAGTATCATCCCGGTATTTGTCTGATGAGCTAACATATACGAGTCCAAAACAAGTTCTAACGTGTAAAATTAATATCTATCGTGACTGGCAATTAAGATTTATCGATTTTATTTATATTAAGTAACACGAATCACATCCATAATTTTGTTAAAACGAAGAGATATGTTTAAGTTTAAATTTTGGATGAGGAATGTTTTCTAATCTAAATTTTTTTCTGAATAAATACACTTATATCATTGGTAGTTAACAAATAAGAATATAATAATTAAGTAAATATTGATTATACATGAATAAAAAATGTACGTGTCAAAAAAATCTTTCAAAGATCTTAAATTTAAGGAGTTTACCAAAATCCACATTCGATGATGCTCTTTCCTTTGGCATCTTTATAGCTTTATTTATATGTTCAATGCTCATTGTTTTGGCATCTTTATTTTTTCTTATTATTACTTCTTATTCTGGTTATCTCTTTGCCATCTCTAAAATATGGCTATAGCTGCACTCTATTTAATTAGCTCAAAACAATCAATATGTAGGTTTAGGTTCTCTTCAACTTCATGGAAAATGATTTTTAATTAATGGTGAATGACACTTAACATCTCTCATAAAAACGATTTTTATCACTTAGCTAGATCTCTTATAAATTTTTGATAGATTAATTTATTTTTTTATGTTATTAAAACATTTAAAAGAGAAAAACAAATTGTTAAAAGGTACATGCTTGCCACCTTAATTTCACATTAATATGGATTAATATATTATAAAGATAAGTAGATGGACGATAGTACATCCTTTTGGTTAATCAAGCAAAGACTAACGACACATGCAAGTGCCTTGACAAAAGACATTATTACAATAGCAGATTTTATGTCATTAATTTTGAGAATGATATTGCGACATATATTTAATTTATTGTTTAAACTCTTAATTTGAAGAAACTGAGTAGATCGTAATTGACTTAATCAGCTTAGTAAGGTTTCTGCCCAACATAATTGCCAGGAGGATCATAGTTGCAACTGACAAACCACCAGCCATTGCTACATTGAACCCTAGCACATCCAATACCAATCGAATTGCGCCAAACCACCTGAGTATAGTGCCCACACACCTTGCCTGCAGCGCAAGTATTGGTACTGTAGTTATAGTTAGCCTTCTCCGCCACCTTCAAGCTCACGGCAGCTGTGCCGGTAAACGTGCCGCTGCCTTTGGTTAGGTTTTCACCATATGGTCCGCCAGAATGAACAAGATTGCAATCAGCAGTTCTGGAGTTAGAATAGTTTTGTGCATATGCTGCGACTGTGTCGTTCCATATGATGTTGGGGGCGTATGCTGCTGCTCGAGCTGAATTGTGAGCATTGAGGTAGTCTTTTGGCGAGTTTTGGGCATGAGAAGTTTGAATCAACAGGGCCAATGACCCCATGAAACAAAGAGCTAGTGAAATACTAGACATCTTCATTTTGTTGGCTTCCTGCTATTATTAACTTATCTCATGGTATTTGATGGATGCTATATGAAGTGTATTTATAGAGAAACCAAAGCAAATATATAATCTTAAAGTTGCATCAATTGTGATTGTTTTAAGGAAACCCAAATGAGGAAAGCGTCGCCCTTGGACATTATAACTTTTTTAAAATGATAAACTGCACTATTCAATGGTGCATCGATCGAAGTGAGTTACATGCATTTTCTTCATTTTTTCCTAATTAAGCAAGAAGTAATTTAAGGTGAGAAAATTTTTCCTCAATGGGATTAAAATTCAGGATAAATTGACAACATAAGAACATAGTTTTATAACGTTATCAAACAGTTTATAATATTATAAGAGTATGTACACATCATTAGTAACTAGTCTCAGACTTAAAAAAAAAAATTGAGGATATTGGATTAGATCACCACTTTTTAAAATGTGAAATGGTAATTGAAAAATAAATTACCATGTACAACAAGGCATCCTTAATGATCGATAATGAATGTATTATTACCGTTAATGAAGATATATAATTAATTGGCCTATTATTACCATTTGTATGGCAGGGAATTATGATAGGACTAAGATTTATAAATAAAAATCTATCATGTGCGGATATTTGTATTTTTTAAGAGTATTGATATACTTATAAAATTATAATATAAATTTGCACTCCAACTTTGCAGGTTGGTCATTACTCTTTATAAAGTTATATTGAGATTTGTGTTTTCTTACCCAGACAGATTGAGGCCTTTTCATGGGAGGTCAATTAAACTTATATTAATCAATCCAATAAAATAAAAAATAAATATAATAAAAAGACAAGTTGGGGCCTTGTTTGTCCTCAACTTCTTTTCTTTCTCTCTTTAAAGTCTATTTGTTACTTTTCGACGGTTGTAAGTTATAAGCATACTTGTTTATTATATACATATTGACTTCAAATAGCTTATATATACCTCCATGTTATAATGCTTTGTTATTAGTCAATGCCTCGGGAACATCATTTTTTAAATTTTTTTTCATTTGTAAAATATGCTATTAATTTTTGTTTTCTGGTTAGCATGAAGATGAGAAAGGATAGAAATGGGTGTGAGAGACACCATGGTACACGGGACCACGTCAGATTTTCAATTGCCAAAAATGACCGCCATTAATTCAGCAAATAAGGCCATATTATATCACCCAAAAAAAAAAATAGTTTCGGAAATTTCATAGTACTCATTGAATAAAATGATAGTCACATTTCAGATATAAGGTGATTTGCAATTCCTCTTATAACAATAGTTCGATGATGGGATACAGATCCAATTCCGATAAGCCAATGTTAATGGGTAATATCTAGAATTATCACTAATTTTTTTTTTGTAAAAAAAAATTATGGTATAAAATGGTACATAGTACTTCGAAGGTTGAAAAGTAACAATAAGACTAAAAAGAGAAAGATGATAAAAATAAGTTGGTTTTTCCTTCTAAATTTTAATTTTAAGTTTGTTCAAATGGATTGATCACTCGGGCAAAGGATTGCTACCCTTACAATTTGAGAGCAGTAATTTAAGCCCGCACAGAGTATTGTGAGGGTTAAATTTTTTCTTCAGTTGAAATAAATGTAATTAGTGGAAATAGTATTCTCCCTTACAAAATGTAATATGAGTTAAAAAAATGAATTGATCCAAGACATGGATAAATATTTTGTCGGGTGCTTGACATTTCATAGAAAGGCCTTCCATCTTTTTCAGTAAAAAAATAGCATTGTCTCAAGCCAACACATAATAACCACATGCTAGAGCTTCTAGTATATGTGACTTTTGTGTTATTGCATACTCGAGTTTTTTAAATCACTATTTCGTCCTCATTGCTGGCTTGGCCCTCTCAATTTTACTATTTTTATGACTCCATTGAACAAAAAAATTGTTTCCTATATAGATCCCAGTCAAGAGTAGCTAATTATAGGACTATGTGCATTTTTCCTAAATTTGGGCTCAAAAATTGGTAATTATAAGAAGCTTCATTCCCTTGCAAATTAATGAATTGATACCAGAGTCCAGACCAAAACCAGGGGTGAGACAAAAAAATTCCAGAAACGACAAGGGATTGATTGAAATTTAGCCAACTTTATGCAATTATTTTTCCAACTTCTTACAAATTAATGTCACTTTGTTCCCCAGCAATTTAATTTTTCACCCGTTATCTTACAAAATTAACACTATACACTTTGCCCATTGCCAGTTACATAACATAAACAGTTTATTTATTTATTTTTATTAATATATTAGTTAAAATTTACACGTAATAGGGAAATGGAAAACTTACCATATATGGTATCACAGCTAGTGGAGAAATTAAAGGATTGGGTACTTAGGTGCTTCAGAGAGCACTACTTTAAACCAATCATGAAAAAATTTGTATACGCATGCCAAGTAATGGATAAATAAATATTTGTGCTCTAGGAACAACAAAGACTCTCTCCAACTAGTGATTATGAAATGTATACCCTAATTTTCTCATCCAATACTAGGTAACATGTTTTCTCAAGAAAAAATTTTGAATCCTCACACAATTTATATTCATTTATCTAATCATTTTTTACCGTGCGTGTACTTTTTCTCACGTGATTTATTGAAAAGTTTCATGTGATTTGTACTTAAGAATTTCTCTCTATCAGGAAAAATCGTCATAACAATATTCATCTTCTTTATCTTTTTAATTATTCAAGCCTTGTACAAGGATAAAGTCCATTCAATATAACTTACGGGTCTAATCACTCATCTATTCCTTTCTTATTTTTTCTTTAATTTCATAATTTTTTCCAAATCCGGACGCAACAAGCAGTTCAATCCGCCATTACCTCATCGTCCCAAGAGAATAATAAATTAATGCATGTTCTGAGATTAACGTTGTTGTCTTTTAAGTTAGTTTCTAACCATTAGCGTTAGTCCATTTGGAGATGTGATTCTGCTGGTTTATGATCATGTCTAATTAATTTTCCAGAAGTATTAGAGTATTCGTAAAGAGATTATTTATTTGTAAACAATTTAATCTTAACCTTATAATTTAAATTCTAAATGCCACGTATTCAAGGAAAAAATTGGGTCATGAAAGGATACAAATCCATAGATGATAGATATTTTCCAAGGCATGTCAGTTACTAATTGAATATAAATAGACAAGCTGATTTTAAAGGCATTTAACTTTGGTCTATTAATCACTTTCCTTCTAGACTCTGATTGGTTCACGTCAGTTTTGAAATTTTCATTAGCAAGAATATATGGTATTCTTGGAAGCAAAAGATAAAGTGTCTTGTACTTAATTACAAGAGAATAATTTAAAAATTAAATAATTTGACAAGTAAGATATAGTTGGGTTTTTTTGTCTAACAATAGTTTTTAGATGATAAGCATTTGTCCAAATACTATACTCAGTCAATTTGATTAGTTAAGATGCCACAAATTTTATCTTCAATTTTTTACTTTTGAAAATCCCAGCATATACGGGTCTTGAACAAATAATTTTTCCACACCATTTCCTTATATAAACCTCATACACACGAGCAAAATTGTTCATCCATAACTTAACCAGCATAGCTTTCTCATTAATTAAGTCACAACGTAATGTCTAACATTTCACTAGCAATCTTATGTCTTGTAGCCCTAGCTACAATCCAAGTGTCCTCTGCCCAAAATTCACAACAAGACTATCTCAGAGCTCACAGTGAAGCTCGTTCTAGCGTCCGCGTTGGACAGATGAGATGGGACAACAAGGTGGCGGCTCACGCTCAAAACTATGCCAATCAACGTAAAGGTGACTGCAGATTGGTGCACTCCGGTGGACCATATGGCGAGAACTTAGCATGGAGCAGCGGTGACCTCACCGGTTCGGCGGCCGTGAAGCTCTGGGTAGATGAGAGACCAAGGTACAACTACAACTCAAATACTTGTGTTGGTGGGGAGTGTAAACACTATACTCAAGTTGTGTGGCGCAATTCTGTGCGTTTAGGTTGTGCTAGAGTGAAGTGCAACAATAATCGTGGTACGTTTGTCATTTGCAACTATGATCCTCCAGGCAACGTTGCTGGTCAACGTCCTTACTAATTAATACATATATATAAAGAACTTACCTAAATCCTTTAAGCAAGTATGAACATAGAGGAATTTGTGTTTTATGATGAATAAGCCATGTACTGGTAAGTATCAGAAAATAATAAAACATGTTGTGTGATCGATTTTACACTAAATGCGAGATCACTTCCATTTATATCAATAAATCAGTGATGCATATAATTCTTTAACATATGCCATCAATCTATTTGTGAATCTCAAGCAGTGAAAGGATTTTGATCTAAAGATCTAAAATTGTTGTAAAAACTTGTGTAATTTATTAGAGGGCTTATGCTTCCTCTTATGGTAAATACTGGGGCAAATTACATATAATAAAAATTTCTTGTGTGATTTCAAGGGGCTGCAGAGATGAGGTGCTCCGTCAATCCTTACAATTTGAGTACTCAATTATTCAACAAGTCCCTATATTTTCAAAAATTATCCAAAAGATCCCTACTGCTCTATTTCCGTCAGAGTATATCTATCCCACTTCTCGCTATTAATTAATTGGCATATGTCTAACTTGTTAGAATTTCAAATTATGTTAGATAAAAATACTGTCTACCCCTGAGAAGTTAAATTCAACACCTCTTAACGAAAAAAAGATGAATATTTTGAGTAATTTTAATTAAAAAATTACATAGAGTAACTATAACAAAAAAAGAGTGGGTATATATCTTGTTTAAAGGGAATCTCTTTTCCTGTATATACAGAGATGACAAATAGACCAAATTCATTGTTAGTACAACAATCGGCCGATACTGTCAATTTAAAGGGAATCTAGGAGTATTGGGTATATATCTTGCGAAATTGGAATGAATTATATATTATTTAACAAATGAAATTAACGATAAATTCACCCAATTTTATTTTTTTTGGTCATCCCTTCTATAGTTTTATCAAATCCAGTCACCTTTTAAGGGCAAAACTATAACAAAAAAGAGTGGATGTTTTTCTGTTTATATTTGTATTTTTTTATAAAATATCATTGTCGCTACTTCTAGTAGCACTGTCGTATGTTATTATCATTACTATTATTTTAAATTAAGAATACCCAAAAACTAATCACAAGAAGACTGTTCCTTCTCATGTTAACTCTTATTATTGATAATAGAATAAGGTATTTATAAAAGCCATGCACAAACAACAAATTCTGACCATGACATTGATTTTCGCTCACTCTGGTAGCGGCCATTTGTACAGAGTCACACAAAAAGATACACAATCCTTATATTAAGCATGTGAATCCTAATTTTTATTCCCATAATTACTTGCAAAATCAATGAGCCTCTTCTTTCCTGTTGTAGATAATAAAATTAAATAACTTTTAATAATAATAAAAGCTACCTCACACAATCATAGCCTTAATTTTTGCCAAGCTTTTCTCTTTATATATGCCCTTAGCGATATTACGAACTCAATCAAGAAAGTTCATGTACAGTAGTGAAATGAAAATGTTGCTCAACAAATTCATTTTAGCCATCTTCTCCATTTCTCTAACCCTGGCTCACATCATCGATGCACAAAGCTCCCACGAAGACATCGTTAATGCACACAATGCAGCTCGTGACGAGGTCGGCGTCGGTCCGATGACTTGGAACTACAGCGTTGCAGCCTATGCACAAGACTATGCCAATCACAGAATGGGTGACTGTAACTTAAAACATTCAATGGGGCCTTATGGAGAGAACCTGGCTGAGGGCTATGGGAAACTTGATGGAGTTGATGCTGTAAAATTTTGGCTTACTGAGAAGCCTAACTATGATTATGCTTCAAATTCATGTGTTGGTGATGAGTGCTTGCATTACACTCAAATCGTTTGGCGCAAATCTGTGAGTCTTGGCTGTGGTAGAGTCAAGTGCAAAAATGATTGGTTGTTTGTTATTTGTAATTATTATCCTCCGGGTAATATTGAAGGTGAAAGACCATATTGAATAATTTTACTTAGTTGTGTAATGAAAAATTATTGTTCTTCGGTTTGTTCGATTTACGATGAAAAAGAATTTGAATGTGTTGTTGTGGCCTTATCACTCAAAAGTTCGAATAAAAATTTTGTAAGTTGATAGATTTTGCCACTGAGCTTTTAAAAGCTGAAAAACAATTTTAATAGATTTTGTGATTGAACTTTTAAAAACTCAACAAGAAAAATTGACAATCCCCAAATTTAAAATTACTCATATTATATATTCTAATTGATGTATATTTCTTATGAGATGTGATTAGATTTACTATTTATTATTTTAAATAAATAATATTTCAGAATTCTTTACTCTTACGTTTCTATTTCTAGAGAATATTTCAGAACTTAACTTTTCAACACTAAGATGGCCCCATTTGTTGGGGTATCCTAATATTTTCGACGCAATGGAAGTGCACATTTACTGCTAATGCAGCCAGCAGCCGGCAGCCTATCTATTTCCTAACAATCAAATTTTCATCAACAAATACTTTTGGTATATATCGGTTACAAAATCTTTGGACTTATCAATAACAAATTTGACCAATTCTTCCTATAAAAAAGTAGTTAATCAAACAATCTAAACGTTATAAAAACAACACTGTCGTCGAAGCTCAAATTTTCCAACATGTGATTTTTATTTTTTTTCAATCAAAGCGGTATTAGAAATTAAACTTAATTACACATTACCCTTTTTCAACATGTGATTTTTTTTATAAAGCATTATTAGAAATTAAATTTACTCCCTACTCTACCTATAGAATTCGAACTTTAAACATTTTGTACCGCTCAGAAAAGTGACAAATGACACCGCCCATAATTTTGTGACTTTCAATGAGTATTTGGTTGATTAAATAAATAAGTGATCATTTTTCCTCTAACTTTAAACTTTTTGAACCACTTAGAAAAAGTGACAACTAAATGAAAAATGTAAAATAATGGAGAAAGACAAAACTACAAACTTTATTTTACCGAAGTTACCGGCGAATAAAATGACATAAATATGTTATAAAAGCAATACTTTGTTTGTACGCAAAATTCAAGCGGATTTAACGGGAATCCAAATGCACTTCATCCTGATGTATTATGAAATCAAATTTTGAACTTCGAAATTATGATTATATGTTACTCTATCGCAGGGATGAAGAATCTATCGCAGGGAGTGTTCAAAACTTCAAATGAGGGAAATGAGGTAAATTAAAATAAAAAAACAAAATTACTAATTCTTGAGGACCGATTTAATAAAGAGTAATGATGGACATCCCAAATTCCATCTCAAATGATATGTTATTTATTGATTGGTTGATAATTTTTTACAAGATTTAAGTAAATTCATTGTCTTATCCTCACTAACCAATTGATGAATGCTACATCATTTGAGATAGCTTTTTAAAATAAAAAAATTGGAATATGTAGTACTACTCTTTAATAAATTAGAATATGGAGTTGAGCTGTTTTTTCCCCCCTTTTTTTGCTGAACACTAATACGGACAATTCAAGATTTATTTTTCAATTCTCTTATATTATACCCATTAATGGTACTCAATAAATAAATAAAAAACTAATCCTTGTCCTTGATTAACATATCCAAATTCACTAAAATAACAGCCTCTATCTAAGTTTGAACTTTTACGGTCGATGGAAAATGGATGGCGTCAATTTTGATTTTGACCAACTCCTAGATCTTTCAACCATGGATAATAATAGTCAATTCTTCATCTTTATCAAAACAAAGTATTTAATTAGTCAAATTGGACATCCACATCGTCTATTTAGTTTTCTACTTGAAATCCTGAATTTATGCTTAATTTGTCTGATAATTAGCGATACACATTAATTAACAATATTCCAACTTTCTAGATGAATGTATTTTCATTGAATAATTTTAAACGCCCTGGTGACGACTCCGTCTACAGAAATTATTTTTTTTCACATACTTAGTCATGAAAATAGTGTGTCCTCTAGAGATGTGGGTAGGGGGGTCAAATCCCCATCTATTTTTTGGGAAAAAAAATCATATTCCAGTTATTCATTGGAGATAGTTTCAGCTCATTTTGAGCTGGACATCCATCTTGCACCATAACAAAACTATTTAGACAAGGTCTTAATTGTAATGTATAAATAATAAATTGTAATATGATATACATTAAAAAAAAAAATTACAGGTGATGCATTGTTACCAATGAATTCTAAGTCCGCTTTAAAGAAGGCCATTTTTGCATCGTACATGTGAGAAACGTGGTCAAAGGAATTGCTATTTGTAATAATTCAACACCGCAATTACTGTTGAATGTGGCATGAATCATGGAAGGTAGAAGGAGACTTGGTTCACGAATCTTTGTATTTGGTTTTCTAAAAGAGAGAGTAGGTATGAACTCTGAATAATGTGATACAAATCCTGACATGAAAAGTAAAAAAGAGTTAAATTGTTAATAATGGATATGTTCAGGCATTGTCTCTAAAGTTCAAAGAAAGAGAAGAAAGTCTTGGATGAGAAGGACGTGCCGCTTTATTCATTTAAACTAATTTCTTTTGATATAAATTTGCGAATTGTGGTTATAATTATGGTGAATGAGAAACAATATTTTAAATATATGGCATCGTTTTTTTGTGTCAGCATATTTTGCAATGTAATAGTCTGAGAAAATTATAACAACTAAAGATGAATCATGAGAACTTCTGTATATTATTATTTCAAATAGCATCTGATGGGTCATTGGTTGTACTTCTTTTAATTAGTATTTAATAAAATAATTTTCTATCGTGGCAGCCTATCATATAGAATTGGGCAGTAGAATCAAAATATTGTTTGTAATAAGAACCTTCTCGAATAATTATGATCCTCCCATATGAGATTTTATGAGCCTTTTAAAACTCTTATGCCACGTAAAGGTAAAGGTTTTAAGATTTTATTTTTCTCATACATATTATCTTAACCATAGAGTAGATCCATGACCTTAAGTTTCGAAATTAATGGATTAAGGAAAACTAGTTAAACAATTTAATGAGGAGGATTAAATCTTGTTTTATTTTAAGAAACCAAATTCTAATGATTAATTCTTTTCCCATTTCATGTCGTTAGTTATAGTAATCTGTAAGTCGCAACTTCCTAAGAATAAAATAAAAGGTGGAATTTGATTTTAATTGGATCAGAAGAGTAAGCTACTAATCAACTATATCTTATTAGAAATTTAGCTGAAGGTGACGACAATAGTATAATTTTCTTTTATTTGTAATAGATTTTTTTCATTCTCAAGTTACCTAAACAACTACGCAATCTTGTTTTTGAACATTCTTCTTAATTTGCCTAATTTTTTTCCAACCCTTATCTCTATAAATACCAATCATACCATCCCATTTTTTCATCAATCATCTTGCAAAATCTTTAATCACAAAAATTGCAAAATAAAAAGACAAATGGGGTTTTCCAAGAGTTCATCACTAGCTCTTTTTTGTATCTTAGGGTTAGCCCTAATTCTCTCTTCCCATGCACAGGACTCACCCCAAGACTATGTCAATGCTCACAACGCAGCTAGGGCACAGGTTGGTGTTGGTCCGGTGACTTGGGACGACAGAGTAGCTTCCTATGCCCAAAACTATGCCAATCAACGTATAGACGACTGCAATCTTGTGCATTCGGGTGGACCGTATGGCGAGAACCTTGCATGGAGCAGTGCTGGGCTTTCCGGCACAGATGCTGTCAAAATGTGGGTGAATGAGAAAGCTGATTATGACTACAATTCTAATACTTGTGCTGCAGGCAAGGTGTGTGGGCACTATACTCAGGTGGTTTGGCGCAATTCGGTTCGCATTGGGTGTGCCAAGGTGACGTGCAACAATAATAAAGGAACTTTCATAGGATGCAACTATGATCCCCGAGGCAACTTTGTTGGGGAGAAACCTTACTGAGTATTATATATAAAAATAAAACTTTGTATGATTAAGTAGCTTACAACAAGCCCCCAAGGACATGGTCGAGTTGGTTGGTAATGTAGTTGTCACCCCCACACTCATGTGAACTCGGGTTTGATCCTTGGGGGTAGTAAGAGTAGTAAGAGGGATAAAAATTGATTTGGGTTTGTCCATCCCCCTTACCTTTTTTTTTTTTTTAAAAGTAGCTTACAACAAATGCATGGATGAATAAGGTTTGAATTTGATGGTTATTAATTGACAAATTTGAATGGCCAAAACATAAATGACAATGATTAAATTTTATGTTGTCTTTGGATACTTCCCAAGATATCAGATTTGATATATAATTTCCTTATTTCAGCATTTTATGTATAAATGGATCGGGTTTCTTAATTTCTGTTGCATCTGTAATTACATCGAATGTTGGCTTGAAATAATTTTTGCCCAAAGTAACATTGTTTTCAAATGATTACTATAATTTGGATATTATAGTTTATATGAAGTCTTGAATTATTAAATATTAATGGTACATATCACACCTGGGGCTTTAGTGATATTAACCACACAACAGTGGGGCTTTGCTGTTAGCGGGTGAGACTTCTTTGAAATTTTACACTAGAGCTAGGCTTTGGTATTTATCAAGAATAGTTTGTATGGTATGGTAAATAAGTTTTGGATAACTCTCAATTAATGAGCTAACTTTTGAGTATGAATGAGGCTCATGAGCTTCAAATGGTATTAGAACCAACTCATAATACACAATTGGGGTCCTTGCTACCTTTTCATGAGACTATAGAAAAGAGGAAAAAAATTAGCTTGCATGTGTCAAGAGTGTTAAGATAATAAATCTCACATGGGCTGAAAGTATTTTTAAGCTAAGTATATCAGTTTGGAGTAACCCTCAACTTATGAAATAATTTTTAGTTATGAGTTTGAGCCATGAATTTCTACACTATATATCGGACTCATATTGTGATTTTTGTGGAGTTAGCTTGCAAGGAGGTTTTAGATGACATATTTGAACAAAGGGTAACTGGTTCATTCTATGAATTTTAAAAATTATTAGTGAATTTGGTGTTTCAAAAGCCACCAATTTTTGGAACACCATGTGGAGAAAGATATATATCGTCACCTTTGCCTAACTTGTATATATAGTAGACTATATTCCTTTGGTTGCATGATTTTGTTGATATTAATAACTTATATTTCCTTCCAAGCAAGTCTTAAGTCATGAATAGAAAAAACTTTGCTGGTCAACTATTCTCATATCAATCGTTAATATTTACACACAAAATCATAAATTTTTGTCCAATCTGTCCCATAGTTAGCGATTAGCAACAGCGGCCCAATACAAACAGTAAAACTTATTAGATACATGCATCATACAAGATTTTATAGATATTGAAATAACAATATTAATACTATACTCACATGATTGTGTTATAGTTTATATTATAAATGATACATCGCATATAGTAATTGTCATGTGTTATATATTGATTTTGAATTTATTATCTATTATTAATATCTTAGTTTCGCAATTACTTCTCACTTATTAATAGGAAGATATTCCTACATTGGTCAATAAATATTTCTTGGATAAGATATATAACCTTAAGACAATTCTGAACTTTTAAACCAATTTTTCATGAGAGTTAGTCCCGTAGACTTTTATATAACACTATCAAAAGCAAACTGATTGTTAGAACCAGTTAAAAAGACCAATCTGCAAATGACAAAGAGTATGAAAGGGATAATCACACATCCAACAAATCAACCGTTAATCTTGAACTAGTAGTGCAAATTGGATATCTCGATGTCAAACAACTTGAGATACAAATTATGAATACCAAATTATATAAGTATATTACTCCTTAAATAATCTTTCATCTTTCCTTGGTTCATCATGAGGTTCACTTTCAATCTTTCAGCTATTGCGAATTTGATAAAAGATATTCGGATCTGGGAAACTAAATATGCCCTGAAGACGACGAAGACTAAGACTTTCGAGTGTTGCCCAGATGGACTATTAATCAAAATTCACGTACAGATCACGAAACACGATGTGGGCCAAAGATTTTAAACACGTAAACCGCTGTTTTCTTTTTTTGTGTCATGTAGGCCACATGTCGTGAAAAATCATACCGTGTTTAACATGGCATGTCATGAAAAGGAGGATGATTTATTAATTTCCTTGCAATTGAACCAATTGAATTTTAGCTAAGTTTAATTTCGAGACGTCGTCTGCTTAATTTTACGATGACGTTTGTAGTAAAGAATATCATGCCATCATAGGGCGGCGAGAATTTCGGCTTTAATTTAAGCATTGTGATTGTTCAAGGAGCAGTAATATTAAGACAAGACAAATTTAGTGGAACATTGATAGAAATAAGGATAAATTTATATCAGTTAACTAATTTAATTATAAAATAAAATAAACAAATACCTGAATATTATTAGAGTAATAATATATTTTAAATTTTTTACTTTAAATTTTATTTTAAATAATATATTATTTATTGATTGATAATAATTTTTAACATTTAAGTAATTTAATTATATTATTTTCATTAATTAATTAATAAATACCGTATCATTTACTATAATTATTTAGGATAAATAATTATTATTATGTCTATACGCGCTCTGTCAATGTTCTACTTTAACATTTTTCTTGTTAAAGCCTACAAAAAGGAGAAACAAAGAAGAAGAATGATGTGATGTTGCAATTCCGATTGCCAGTGTAACTCTTAACATCTGAAGGTGCGTCCTTTTGAAAAGTCATTTTACTGACTTGACTTGACTTCATGGTTTTCCAATTTATAAACTGATGATAATTACAATTAATTTTCTTTTTTATCACGGATTACAATCAAAGTGCATTGACATGTAAAATAAACTATCTACTGGACCAGTGATGATCATTTTAATTATATCACAACCAAAAGTTTCTAATTATATATATATATATATATATATAAGTTGTATTTATAAAAGTTGTATTGATGCGTAACTTTAATCATGGTATCATAAAATGATTCTTTAAAAATTTTTTTGTTTAAAGTATTATGAATGGGAATTAAATCTCTTTAATTTTCGCCTGTGTGAATGGGCTCAGATCCTAAATCTTTAATTCTATCACAAGAGATATTAATTAATGTTTGAACCAACTTGCTTGCAAGAGTATTTGTCCTACCTTTTTCACTTCTCAACCCTATAAATAGCCATCAAAACTTCTCAAGTTTTCATCAATAACCAAAGATACCTTTGCCTTTGTAATAGAAAAAATTGCAACGCAAATGGCATTCAGTAAGGATATCCCATCACTAGTTCTTTTCTGTCTCATGGGGTTAGCCCTAGCCCTGCCTTCCCATGCACAAGACTTACCACAAGACTATGTCAATGCTCACAACGCGGCTAGGGCCCAGGTTGGTGTTGGCCCTGTGACTTGGGACGAGAGCATAGCTGCCTTTGCAAGAAGCTATGCTAATCAACAAACTGCCAGCTGCAATCTTGTCCATTCAAGGGACAGTCGTTACGGCGAGAACCTTGCCGGGAGCTCTGGTAACCTTTCCGGCGCAGATGCTGTCAGATTGTGGGTGAGTGAAAAGGCTGATTATGATTACAATTCTAATAATTGCATCGCAGACAAAGAGTGTAGGCACTATACACAGGTCGTTTGGAGCAACTCTGTTCGCATTGGGTGTGCAAAAGTGAGGTGCAACAACGGAGGAACTTTCATTGGCTGCAACTATGCTCCCCCAGGCAACGTCGTGGGGCAGAAGCCTTACTAACTAATTTAATTAGTACACTTTTCAGCTGGAGAAAGGCATTTAAATAAGAGTTTATTTTGATGAATAAATTAAGCTTCTTCTGTTGTGTATATTGGTGGGTAAAAAATAAATTACAATTATATTATGAATAAGTCTGGAATTATGCTCTGCATAATTCCATTTTTGCTTGGGATTCATGTACTTCGCAAATTAAGAACTGATGAATCTACGTGTGTGTGTCTATGAATATAGGGCGTAATTAATTAGTTCTACTCTACGGCTGTTGCCTGTTGAACAAATTAGTCTGGGGAAGGTTAGATTGTACTTATGCTTAAAGTTTATGTTAATTACTTCTCTAATCACATAAAAGTATCATCCAGGTATTTTTCTGACGAGTTAACATATACGAGTCCAAAAACAAGTTCTAACGTGTAAAATTAATACCATCGTGATTGGTAATTAAGATTTATTGTTTTTATTTATATTAAGTAATACTAATCACATCCATAGTTTTGTTAAAATGAAGAGACATGATTAAGTTAAAATTTTGGATCAGAATTCTCTTCTGATCTAACCTTTTATCTAAGTAAACACACTTAAATGATAGATAGTTAATAAATAAAAATATAATAATTAAATAAATCTTGATCATACATGAATAAAAATGTATATGCGTCAAAAACATCTTTCAACGATCTTAAATTGGAGGAGTTTGCCAAAATCCTTATTGATCGATGATGCTCTCTTCTTTGGCATATTTATGACTTTATTATTTATATGGCCAATGGTTTTTGTTTCGGCATCTTTATTTTTTCTTATCATTACTTTTTATTCTGGTTATGTCCTTGCCATTTCTAATTCAATGAGGGGAAAGTGATTAATCCTAAGCTTACGACATTATGCCCTTTTTCATGCCGGGTGTCATATTTGACTAGTCTTGCAATGCACAAATTAAGTACATTAAGGAAGATTTTTGTGTGAAATATAGTACTTTGATGGCCATAGCTGCACTCTGTTTAATTAGCTCAAAACAATCGATATGTAGGTTTAGGTTCTTTCCAACTTCATGGAAAATGATTTTTATTCAAGGGTGAATGACGCTTACATCTCTCATAAAAATGGTTTTTATCACTTAGCTAGGTCTCTTATAAATTTTTGACAGATCAATTTATTTTTTGTGTTATTAAAACATTTATAAAAAAAATTGTTAAAAGGTAGATGCATGTCGGCTTAATTTTACATTAATATGGATTAATATATTAGCCAACAAAAAGACCATGTATTGGATTTAAAGTCCAAGTCGTCAATAAAGATAAGTAGACAGACAATAGAACATCCTTTTGGTCAATCAAGCAAAGGCTAACGACACATGCAAGTGCCTTGACCAAAGACGTTATTAATAGCAGAATTAATGTCATTAATTTTGAGAATGACATTGCGACATACATTTAATTTATTGTTTAATCTCGTAAAAGTTTCCAGAAACTGAGTAGATCTTAATTAAATTAATCAGCTTAGAAAGGTTTCTGCCCAATATAATTGCCTGGAGGATCATAGTTGCAAGTGACAAACCCCCAGCCATTCCTAAATTGAACCCTAGCACATCCAACACGAATGAAATTGCGCCAAACCATCCGAGTATTGTTAAGAAACAATGAACCTTGTATTTTCTGTTTGTATGATAAGAAAATGAATAGAAAATTTTATTGATTCAAAGAGAAAATTTTACAAGCTGAAGTTTCTACTTGAGACTTTAACTGAATTAAGAATACAATGATATATATACCTGTGTGTGGAACCTTCTACTACAACAAACTTGTGTGCACATTTCTAGCTAATCATAACAACCTATTGACTATGAGATTGGAAGGAAATAACAACTCATGTAACTGTTTTTCAAGTTAGCTGCTAACTTTGTGCTTACTCATCATTATATTGAACAACTCTGATTTCAATTGCTAACCTTTGCTAACTTCAATTGCTAACCTTTGCTAACTTCAATTGCCAATTTGCAAACTCATCATTTATTCTTAACATGCCCCCATAAGCTCAAGGTTTGGGACAAACATTGAGCTTAGTTCTCATGTAGGCAAAATGATCAAAACTCAGATGCTTAGTGAGTACATTTGCCAATCAGAGCTTGACACATGTTCAACAATAACTTCCTTGCTAGCAATGTGCTCCTTAACAAAATAGAGATTTAACTCAATGTGTTTAGTTCAAGAATGATATTTAGGATTGCTAGCTAAAGCTTCTGCACTTCTATTATCACAGTGTAGAAATAGAGGGCTTACAAATTTGTACTTTAAGTTCTTTCAAGAGATAAGTAATCCATAAAACTTCAGATGTTGCCAAAGCAAGGGACCTATACTCTAATTTAGTAGTTGATCTAGAAACAATGTGTTGTTTCTTAGAAGACCATGACACAAGATTAGAGCTAAGATAAACACATTATCCGCCAATAGATCTCCTGCCATCTGGATCAGAACCCCAATATGCATATGAGTAGGCTTTCAAAGCGAGAGACTCTGAGTTGTAGAATTGAAGTCCATAATGAGTTGTAACTGTAGATACCTCAACACCCTTTTACAAGCCTACCAATGCAGAGTTGTTGGAGCAGCAAAAAATTGACTTAACTTGTTAATAATGAAAGCAATATATGGTCTTGTCAATGTTACATATTGAAGAGAACCAGCAACACTTCTATAGAGAGAAGAATTATCAAACATAATGCCTTTGTCTTTCTACAATTTGTTAACAACACTAATGGGTGTATTGCAACCTTTACTGTTATGCATGTTTGCTTTCTTTAGAATATCACCAATATATTTAGTCTGAGATAAGTGTAAGCCATTAGTAGAATGAGTCACTTCCAGACCTAAGAAATAATTGAAATCCCCAAAATGTTTAAGAGCAAATTTAGAACTAAGCTGGATGATAACTTTTTCTATCTGAGCATTGTTGGAGCCTGTTACTAGAACATTATCTACATAGATAAGAACAACTAAGATATCACTGCCAACATGTTTAAAAAATAGAGATTTATCTGACTTAGAGGATTGAAAGCCCCATTGAACTAAAGACCCTTTAATCTATCATACCAAGCTCTAGGGACCTTTTTAAGGCCATAAAGTGCTTTATTCAGCTTGTATATATAGGTTGGAAATTGAGGATTAACAAAGCCTTCTCATTAGTGCATAAACACATCTTTTATAAGCGGCTCATTAAGGAAAGCATTGTTCATATCTAGTTGTCTAATAGACCAATGCTGTTGTTAATCTTATAATATTGATTTTGATGATAACAAATCTTATATGTTCTTGATTAAAATGTTTGAGTTATTAAAATAAATTTCTTAAAGCCATAAACATGTTTAAAGAATCTTAATGACCATTAACTTGAGTTGGAAAATCATTTTTCTACAAAAAGTTATCAAAATATAGATTCTGAAAAATTACCCTTGAACCATTTATTATAAAAGGTGAACCGTTAATTACTAACGGTGAACCGTTTATTTACAGAAAAGTTTCAAAGCATTCTGGAAATTAACGGTAAACCGTTCATTACTAATAGCGAACCGATAATTTACAAAAAGGAGAAAACTTTCTAATCTTGAGCCGTTTAGCAAAAACGGAGACCTAAGTTTGTTTTGCAGGTTTTTGGAAATAAACGGCGATAAGATAACATAAAACGGTAAACCGTTTATTTAAATTATAAGCACAACGGCTATTTAGACAAGTCAAAATGGTTAACCGATAGCAGCAAACAGCGATCCGATTATTCTCAAAAAGTCAACAACGGCTAGTTTTCAGCTCCAACTATAAAATAGCTCAACCAAATTCAAATCATAAGAGATCAAAGAGTTTTCATTGAGCTTACTACTGAGAAAACATACATCATTGGGCTTTAAACTTGTTTTATTTCATTGATTCACACATTGAGATTTCAATTGTAATCATATACATTGTGTGAGAGATTAGTTGATTGTAATATTTGTTTTTGAGTGATTGTAAGTGTTAGGATGCACTTGGGTTAAGAGATTGGGGATAATCTCTTGATTGTAAAGGTCCCTTGAAGTCAAGTGTAAGTGGTGTTGAAGCCTTGGAGGCTTACTTAGTGGATTCCTCAAGCCCGGTGAGCTTGGAGACGTGGACGTAGGCACGGTTGGCCAAACCACGTAAAAATCTCGTGTTTAATCCCTCTTCCCTTATCCTTTTAATTTCGAGTATTGTTAAATTTATTGTTTTTTCTTTTATTAAGACATTAGTTTTAATTGTTGTATGATTTTATTTGCTTAAGTTTTTAAAGAACCCAATTCATCCCCCCTCTTGGGTAGCTTAGTTAGTATTTCAACGGTATGACTGCTAAACTAAGAATAATTCTAACAGTGCAGGGCTTCACAATAGGAGTAAAGGTCTTAAAGAAATCCACACCATAAGTCTGATGAAACCCCTTGGCAACTAACCTGCTTTATACTTTGAGATACTCCCATTTGGATTATATTTAGCTCTAAAAATCCACTTATAGCCAACAATTTTATTAGCAGCTTCTGCTGGAACAAAAGTCCAGGTTTTATTTTTCTCCAATGAAGTATATTCATCCTTCATAGCCATATGCCATTGACACGACCCGCTTCAAATCCACAGGGCGAGTTTACTTATTTCTATATAACCTTTCTGACGTAATCTGATTAATAAGGATTCTACTGAAAAAATTCAGCAAAGACTTTACTATATTTATTATAAAACCAAATCTGCAAAATTATAAATCAAGCACTCCCAAATAATTTCTAAATACAACCAACTTTGTCAATTAATTATCTCAACTAAAATATTAAATCACTCAATTATTCAATATCAAATAAAATACATATGTTATATGTAATCCCCGAAATGTAACAAATTATACAATCCCAAATTATCTCAATAATTCAATCAATAGCTCCTAATATCATAACGTGGCCATAATTTCGAAAATAACCATTATTGTTGGGTCAACTGTTGTACCTACGAATCTCCTATTGGGGGGGGGGGAATATAATAAAATAAAATAAGCATAAAACTCAATGAGTTTAGTGAGTGGATAATAGTTTTTTATCATAATTTTACTCTAAATTAATTAATCATATCAAAATACCAACTCATCAAAATATCACAAAAACTTAAATAACTTATTAAATCCAATTCATGTACTCAAATAACGATATCACAAATATACTGCATAAATCAAAGGAAATTCATAATACTTATAACATCAATACTGAAATACCGAAAATTATCACCAAACAAGTACCTAGGGAAAATAATCTCATCATAATACATAAGGTGATTTGCAATTCCTCTTACAACAATAGTTCGACGATGGAATATGGATCCAATTCTAATAAGCCAATGTTAATGGGTAATAACTAGAATTATCACTGATTGTTTTTTTGGTAGTTAAAAAAATTATGATATAAAAAAGTACATAGTACTTCAAAGATTGAAAAGTAACAATAAGACTTAAAAGAGACAGATGATAAAATAAGTTGGTCTTTCTTTTTAAATTTTAATTTTAAGTTTCTTTAAATGAATTGATCATTCGAGCAAAGGGTTGTTGTCCTCACAATTTGAGGGTAGTAGTTTAAGCCCCACAGAGTATTGTGGAGGTTAAATTTTTTCTTAATTGTAATAAATATAATTGAGTAGAGATAATATTCTCTTTTACGAAACATAATATGAGTTAAAAAAATTGGACTGATCAAAGACATAGATAAATATTTTGCGTGTGCTTGACATTTTATGGAAAGGCCTTGCATCTCTTTCGGTAACAAAATAACATTGTGTCTAGCCAATAAATAAGAACCTCATGATAGAGCTTCTAGTGCATGTGATTTTTATGTTATTGCATACTCGAAGGTTATTAAATTACTATTTCGTCCTCATTGCTGGCTTGGCCCTCTCAATTTTACTATTTTTATGACTCCATTGAACAAAAAACTTGTTTCCTACATAGATCCCAGTCAAGAGTAACTAATTATAAGACAATGTGCATTTTTCCTTAATTTGCGCTAAAAAATATGTACTTATAAGCGGCTTCATTCCCATGCAAATTAATGAATCAATACCAGAGTCCAGACCAAATCCAGGGGTGGGACAAAAAAATTCAGAAACGATAAGGGATTGATAGAAATTTAACCAACTTTATGTAATTATTTTTCCAACTTCTTACAATTGTCACCTCCTTCCTCAGCAGTTTAATTTTGCACCCGTTATCTTACAAAATTAACACTATACATTTTGCCCATTGCCAGTGACATAGCATAAACAGTTTAATTTTTTTTAATTAATATATTAGTTAAAATTTACACGTAATAGGGAAATGGAAAACTTACTATGGTATCACAGCTAGTGGAGTAATTAAAGTCTTGCGCGCTTAGGTACTCCAGAGAGCACTCCTTTAAACCAATCTTGAAAAATATTCATAAACACAAGATAAGTAATTGATAGATAAATATCAGTGCTCTAGGAGTAACAAATATTTTTAGTGCTCTAGGAGTAACAAACATTTTTTGTTATACATATACTTTAAATAATTATGAAAAAAATTTATGCACACTTGCCAAGTAATAGATAGACAAATATCAGTGCTCTAGGAGGTTTAAAGACTCTTTCCAACTAGTGATTATAAAATGTATATCCTAATTTTCTAATCCAATACTAGGTAACATGTTTTATCAAGAAAAAATTTTGAATCCTCACACAATTTATATTCACTTATCTAATCATCTTTTACTGTGCGTGTACTTTTTCTCACGTGATTTATTGAAAAGTTTCATGTGATTTGTACTTAAGAATTTCTCTCTATCAGGAAAAATCGTCAAAACAATATTCATCTTCTTTATCTTTTTAATTATTCAAGCCTTGTACAAGGATAAAGTCCATTCAATATAACTTACGGGTCTAATCACTCATCTATTCCTTTCTTATTTTTTCTTTAATTTTATAATTTTTTTTTCAAATCCGGACGCAACAAGCAGTTCAATCCGCCATTACCTCATCATCTCAGGAGAATAATAAATTAATGCAAGTTCTGAGATTAACGTTGTTGTCTTTTAAGTTAGTTTCTAACCATTAGCGTTAGTCCATTTGGCGTTTCTAATCCAATACTGGGTAACATGTTTTATCAAGAAAAAATTTTGAATCCTCACACAATTTGTATTCATTTATCTAATCATTTTTTACTATGCGTGTACTTATTCTCACGTGATTTATTTAAAAGTTTCATGTGATTTGTACTTAGAAATTTCTCTCTATCAGGAAAAATCGTCAAAACAGTATTCATCTTCTTTATCTTTTTAATTATTCATGCCTTGTATAAGGATAAAGTCCATTCAATATAACTTACGGGTCTAATCACTCATCTATTCCTTTCTTATTTTTTCTTTAATTTCATTTTTTTTTTTTCAAATCCGGACGCAACAAGCAGTTCAATCCGCCATTACCTCATCGTCTCAGGAGAATAATAAATTAATGCATGTTCTGAGATTAACGTTGTTGTCTTTTAAGTTAGTTTCTAACCATTAGCGTTAGTCCATTTGGAGATGTGATTCTGCTGGTTTATGATCATGCCTAATTAATTTTCCAGAAGTATTAGAGTATTCGTAAAGAG
The DNA here is from genome assembly GCA_030449905.1 of Luvunga scandens. NCBI lineage: Eukaryota > Viridiplantae > Streptophyta > Magnoliopsida > Sapindales > Rutaceae > Luvunga > Luvunga scandens. The sequence continues at coordinate 1,949,262 of JASUUG010000714.1, forward strand.
ATTATTTATTTGTAAACAATTTAATCTTAACCTTATAATTTAAATTCTAAATGCCACGTATTCAAGGAAAAAATTGGATCATGAAAGGATACAAATCCATATATGATAGATATTTTCCAAGGCATGTCAGTTACTAATTGAATATAAATAGACAAGCTGATTTTAAAGGCATTTAACTTTGGTCTATTAATCACTTTCCGTGTAGACTCTGATTGGTTCACGTCAGTTTTGAAATTTTCATTAGCAAGAATATATGGTATTCTTGGAAGCAAAAGATAAAGTGTCTTGTACTTAATTACAAGAGAATAATTTAAAAATTAAATAATTTGACAAGTAAGATATAGTCGGGGTTTTTTGTCTAACAATAGTTTTTAGATGATAAGCATTTTTCCAAATACTATACTCAGTCAATTTGATTAGTTAAGATGCCACAAATTTTATCTTCAATTTTTTCCTTTTGAAAATCCCAGCATATATGGGTCTTGAACAAATAATTTTTCCACACCATTTCCTTATATAAACCTTATCTAAAGATCTAAAATTGTTGTAAAAACTTGAGTAATTTATTAGAGGGCTTATGCTTCGTCTTATGGTAAATACTGGGGCAAATTACATATAATAAAAATTTCTTGTGTGATTTCAAGGGGCTGCAGAGATGAGGTGCTCCGTCAATCCTTACAATTCGAGCACTCAATTATTCAACAAGTCCCTATGTTTTTAAAAATTATCCAAAAGATCCCTATTGCTCTATTTCCGTTAGAGTATATCTATCCCACTTCTCGCTATTAATTAATTCAACAAATACTATCTACCCTAAGAAGTTAAATTCAACACCTCTTAAAGAAAAAACATGAATATTTTGAGTAATTTTAATTTAAAAAATACATAGAATAACTAAGTAATTAACTTAAACCCTGAAAATTAAAGGGGAATTTAACCTCATCGAAGTGCCACTAAATTTTATTTATCTTGCATTATTAGAAATTTCTCTTGAAAAAATTACATATAGTAATTGTCATGTGTTATTTATTGATTTTGAATTTATTATCTATCATTAGTGTCTTAGTTTCACAATTATTTCTCACTTATTGATGAGGAGATATTCCTACATTGGTCAATAAATACTTCTTAGGCTAAATATATAAGTTTAAGATACTTATGAACTTTTAAACTATTTTTTCACATGAGTTAGCCCCAAGTGCTTTTATATATAACAATATCACAAGCAAACTCACTGTTAGATCCAGTCAAAAAAATCAATCTGCAAATGACAAAGGGTGTTAAAGAGATAATCACACATCCAGCAAAGCAACACTTAATCTTGAATTTGTACGTCTCGATGTCAAAAAATTTGAGATTCAAATTATGTATCCGAAACTATCTAAGTGTAGTACTCCTGGAATAATCTTTCACCTTTCCTTGCTTCATCACGAGGTTTTCGTTCTCAATATTTCAGCTGTTGCGAATTTGATAAAAGATATTCGGATCTTGGAAACTAAATATGCGCCGGAGACGACGAAGACTAAGACTCTCAAGAGTTGCCCAGAAGGACTATTAATCAAAATTCACGTACAGATCATGAAACACGATCTGGGCCAAAGATTTTAAGACAAAGACTGATGTTTTTGCGTGTATTAATGTAGGCCATATATCGTGAATGATCATACCGTGTGTTAACATGGCATGTTATGAAAAGGACGATGATTTATTAATTTCCTTGTAATTGAACCAATCCAATTTTAGCTAGGTTGAATTTCAAGACGTCATCTGCGCAATTTTTTTATGACGTTTGTAATTGAACCAATCGAATATTATGCCATCATAGGACAGCGTGAATTTTGGTTTTAATCTAAGCATTGTGATTGTTCAAAGAGCAGTAATAGTGATAAATCTATATTAATTTACTAACTTAATTATAAAATAAAATAATAGATGGCGGTTTATTATTATTTCTGTATGCGCTCTGGCAATGTTCTACTTTAACACTTTTCTTGTTAAAGCCTATAAAAAAGTGGGAAAAAAAAAAGAATGCTTCGATGTTGCAATTCCAATGTAACTGTTAATGTCAGAAGGTGGATCATTTTTATAAGTCATTTTACTGACTTGACTCGACTTCATGGTTTTCTACTTTATAAATTGATGATAATTACAATTATTACAATTATTATTATTTTTTCTATTTTTTTTATTTTTTTTATTTTTTTTTATTTTTTTTCATGCCCCCAAGGGCGTAGCCGAGTTGGTTGACAGTACAGTCTGTCGCCCCTCACTTGTGTAGACTCGGGTTCGAGCCTTGGGGGTGGGGAGGGGGGTAAAAATTGATTTAGACTTGCCCACCCCCCCTTTCCTTTAAAAAAAATTATTATTATTTTTTCACAGATTACAATCAAAGTGCATTGATATGTAAAATAAAATATCTATCGGACCAGTGATGATCACTTTTTTTATGTCACAACCAAAAAGTTTCTGCTTATATTAAGATATAAGAGGAATATCTATCCCACACATATATATGAGAAAATTTATTTATTCCTATCCAGTTATGGGAGGAGAATAGGAGTTTCAACTGTTGCACCCATAATGGCTCGAACCACTCAGGCTATTATACTTTTTTAATTTGCTTTTAAAGTATTATGAATAGGAATTAAATTTGTTTGATTTTCACCTGTGTGAATGAACTCGAATCTTAAACCTTTTGTTCTATCACAAGATATGTTAATGTTGAACCAACTTGCACGCGAGAGTATTTGTCCTACTTTTTCACTTTTTAACCCTATGCATTTCCCTTTGTGATAGAAAAACTGGAAAATCAAATGGCATTTAGTAAGGATATACCCATCACTATTTCTTTTCTGTCTTATAGGGATAAAGAGAATCCCTCTGGTTGCTTTATTTTCTTGGATAAAACTAGAGTAGTTTTAGGTGGGCTGGATAGTAGGCAGTGTTGGTGTCTAGTTATTGGTGTAATTTGTAATGTGTATATGTAAGTGCGCTAGTGTACACAGCAAGTAATAAAATAATAAGTATTCAACTATTGTCTCCACAAGAATTGATACTATCAGAGTTGCTACAACAATTCTTATAGTGCAATTTCAATTAAATCAAATTAAATCCTTTATCAACCAAATTAAACTAAATAATTTAAATAACAAGAAAATAAAATGCAATAAACTAAATTGACACGTTTCACAAAAGATTGTAATGTCTGAGAATGATGTAGTTGAGTGATTAATGGTATTGACTGTTTTTCTGTTACAGTTCAGTTGCTACAACAATTACTACAGCACTGAGCAAAACACTAATGCATCATCAGCTGTCGCCTATTAAAATTCTTATACCTATATGCAACTTAACAATGACCAGTTGTTTTGCCACACAAGATATAGCATTATAAGATTAAAGTTCCTAATACCCTATAAGGTGAATCCCTATATCTAGTTCATCACTAGTTTTAGATTAAGCATGGCCGTATTCAAATTGAGTTAACCCAATTTAGGAAACCTAATTTAAAATCAAGTATTGTTCTGAAATGATCCACTAAAAGGGTGGTTAGCTTAAATGGTAAATTAAATTAAGCATTATCAAAACAAAATGCTATAGCAATCATACAACTCATAAATTCAATCAATAACTATCAAACTTGTTTACCACTCAACCACAAATAGAAGTAGTTCATGATTTGTAATAGAATAGAAACAAAAATTATTTCAGCCATCAAATACATCATTATGAATCAAAGAAACAAAGAGAATTGAGATAGAGGCGAATGATCCTTTTAAGTTCTTTGATTTATTCATTCCCACACCTGTAATCTTCTTATTCAATCTTGGAATTTCTCTTGTCTTTGTTGTTTTCTTTTTCTTTTCTTGTTATTTCTTGTGAATGGCGGCTTTCTCCCATTTTTTCCTAGGATGCGTGCTCCTTTTATAACTGAAAACTAAGGCAACTAGATATTTATGGTGCGTATCTTCCATATTTAGAAACTACATATCATATATATTTTTTTTTCGAGATTCGCGCAAAATTCTCTTTTGATTTCTCCAAGATTGCAACAACAATGGTTGCTACAGTACTGGCTACAACATCTGCACTGTTTCAGACTCATTTTCATTCTTCTGCAGCCAACTTCTTTCCTATTTCTACAAGCTCATTGCACAACATTCCTTCCTTAAAAAATTACACTTCCAATTGCCTACAATTAAGCACATGATCTAAGCATAAAATTTATTCTAAAACAACACAATTTATTGAAAATAAATTAAAATAGATAAGTATGCAAAATATAACTAAAATGTAATTAAAACATGTCATTTACTTTCTAAATAATCTTAATTTAAGTCCAACAGTACTATAGATAACTCTCATTTTATAAAGTTATCGCTAGTCATCCGTAGTGTGGGAGAGAGGATAACTCCTTTCCCAGGAAGCTCATAATTGGCTTCTCTCTTTTCATTTTAGACATAAGGCTAACAAAGGCCTATTTGTCCAATGCTTTTTGTTTACTTCCACTAGAACTGAAAGAGGACTCTATAGTTACAAAATAAGAGGATAACTGTTAGTCATCAAGCAAACTAGAAAAAGAGAAAAGCTAAGTAAAGAAAACAGAGAAGGAAAAGACTCAAAAGAGGAAAATAAAAGCACCCATCATCGATCAGAGTTGCTCATTAGATAAGGAGCACTCCTCAACAAGCTTGGACTTAATAAGTCTATCTTTACTTAACAGATCTCCCCTTTTATCATGATTGGCAAGCCTTGTCTTATAGAAAGCCACAAAGTCTTTCATTTATTTCATTGGGCAATATTTTATACTTTACATAATATCTCCAGTAGTATAAAGGGAATTCAAATTAGTTCTCAAATATAAGGACAACAAAAATAGAAAAGAAAATCTAAGGGAGGACGCCTACTCTTCGACTTGAAGAGACAGTCTTAATGATGACTATATGAAATGAAAGTCATCATAATATTTCTAGACTTAAACTAGTGTTACTTAGAGAGTAAATGATGAAATTTTATCCCATGTTTTAGTTACATTTTGTATAAGTATCTATTTAACTTTAGTTATAATAACTTGATGTGTTTTAGACCATTTTGTGTTTTGATTAAGTGCATTATTATAGGCAACTCAAAAGCTCATGCCTTGTTGATGGATGTTGTAGAATAAGAATTGCATTGCTACAGCAACAGGCCTGCAGAAAATGATAAAAGACTTATCTATATATGAACAAAAATAAGTCTGAATCAAAGAGAATGCTGCAGTAATCCAAGATCAAATATAGACAAAATTGTTTACTCTATTGACATGCTAACTGACAGAGTCTGCTGCAACCATTATTATACTACCACTATCATGTGCTGACAAAACTGTTACTCCACATGATAGTGGCAGGCAATACAAATAAGAATGTGGTCTTAGAATGTCAAGAAAAGACAAGTGTTCTCACGGTTTTTGGTTGTCCTAGTCGCAAGATATAAAAAAACACATTTTAAGGAAATAGATCATATATGGCTATCACATAAAAAGAGAATAAAAAAAAGAGATTTTAAAGCTAGAACAAAGGCATTTTTCATGGAGAATGAGAGATAATTGAAGATTAATGATGAGCATATAATATATACATATTTTATGGTTAATTATTTAATTGTTGGTTATTATTATTTGTTATTTTTAATTAATTGAATTATTTTCTTGAATAAGAAATTGATTGGAGATTATGGATAAAAAGGGCATGAAGAAGTTCAAATTGGAAAGCAATGGAGATTAAATTGGAAATCAATTGAAAATCAAGAATTAATGGAAGCTATGGGTAGCAAGAATTTAAAGACCAAATCAGAAGTTAATTTCCTCAAACAATGAACATATTTTTATGGTTAATTAAAATTTAATTGCTTGAGTTGATTATATATTATTTGTTTTTATGGTTGATTTTATTTCTTTTGTTGCTCCCAATCCAAGTATGTCTAATTAATTTTCTTATACTAAGGTTAAGGATGAAACCCTATTCAATGAAGTAATTATCTTTTTATTTAGTTAATTCCCTACACAAGTGCTTTAATGTTTATGACTCTTGTTTCACATTATTAGTTGGATGTTATTAAATCTTTTCACCAATTCTGTCATGCATTATTGGTTGTTAGGATTAATATGTGACTAAATCTATGCTTGAATCTATAAAGTTTATATATGATTATTTTTTATTATGTGTCTTTCATTAAATTGTTTACACAGAGTACTTAGGAAAACTTTAACTCTTTGTTACTTAATATGTCTATATGGGATACTTAGATATTATGTAATTAAGCAGGAAAATAAAAAACCTACACAAGATTAATTACTTGGGCTTAATTTTTATATCCATGAGATGACATTGATTGATTTCGAGTTGTCACTCTATAAAATTGGGGATTAATTAATAATTAAATAATTATTAGTTAAATAGTAATGGATTTTAAAACTTTGGTAACCTTAGTCTTATTGAATTTTCCTTTGTTTTAATTGTTTTATTAGTTTTATTAGTTTAATTTCTTTTAAAACTCAATTTGGTCAACTAGCTTAGAATTAATATTAATTTTAGATTTAAGTTAGACTTTTCAATTTTAAAACAATTCCCGTGGGTTCGACCTTGTTACCACTAATCTATTTCTAAATTCATGTGCTCACGAATATATTAAAATTTTACACAACAATTAAAGTGTGACACTTTGGTTCTTTTGTATCTCAACTTTTATCTTATGTTTGCTTGTTTTGCTCTCTCTTTGGTAATGTATTTAATGGCAAGCACTTGTTATTACTGTTTCAAAGTTTATCATGAATTAAACTTTAATGTAATTGGGTTTTGAATACGTTTAATGGATATTTAATTTACATGTGTATGTTGCTCAGAACCTACTATAGCATTTTGTTTTAATTTTATTTATTGTAATTCCTTATTTTGGTTGACTATCCAGTTAGTGAAACAAATTAAGACAATACATTGATTTACATTAGGTTTTCTAAATTGAGTTATCTCGATTTGAATAGGGCAATGCTTAATTTAAGATTAGTGAAGAACTAGACATAGGAATTCACCTTGTACGACAAATAGAGTCTAAAACATAAAATGTTATGTTTAATGTTAGTTTAACAACCAGTCACTGTTAGATTACATATAAATATAAGATATCCAAAATGCAGTAACTGAGTATGCATTAGAGATTTTGTCCAGTGTTGTGGTAGTGCTGTAGCAACTGTGCCTCAATTAAAAGATAGTTAATAACCATTAAGTGAGTGTAGAACCCAAATACCCCTTTTCCAATAAGTATATATTTGTGTTTGACTTTGGATTCTCTTTATTATATTTTTAATTTCATTAGATCATTAATCTCATCATTTATTTTATTTTATTTAGTTTACTAAAATTTCTTTAAAGTATGCATTGATAATAACACTATCATACATCATTTAAAAACATAAAAACTTGCTGAGGAGTATAAATATTTTCAATAAATATTATAGTCGTGATGCTATTTATTGTCATGTTAATGTTCAAAATTATAATATATTTTAAATGTGTACCAATTGAGCAAAATTATTCTTAATTAAGTCTTGAGGTAAACTTTCCTGCTTAGTCTTTCCACATTACGCTACATTCAATTTATTGATACTCTTGTGCCATTGATATATTAGTGCATTCGGTTTGTTCATTATCTGTGACGGTGCATTGTTTTTATGACACGACCCGCCCTAAATCCATAGGATAAGTCTGCCTAATTTTATTTAATCGATCATAAATAATCTAATTAATAAGGATTCTGTCGAAAATTCGACAGAGTCTCCCCTATAACTATCACATAACCAAATCTGCCAAAAATTATAAAATAAGCACTCCCAAAATAATTTCAAATACAACTATATCCAAATAACCAATCTCCTCAACAAAATATCAAATCACTCAAATATCCAAAATCAGAGAAAATACATAGATTGTCTACAATCACCAAAATGTATTAAATTATACAATCCCAAAATATCTCAATAAAACATCTATGAGTTCTAACTCTATCACATGACCATAACTCTAAAATAATTATCATTTCTGGGTCAACTTTTATACCTATGATTCTCCTGTTGGGTGGGGGGAGGAGAATATAATAAAACGAGATGAGTATAAAACTCAATCAGCTCAGTGAGTGGATAATAGTTTTTGAACATAACTTTACTCTAAAATAATTAATCAGATCAAAACACAATCTCATCAAAATATCACAAAAAAACTTAAATAACTTATTAAATTCAAATTATGTACTCAAATAATGATATCATAAATATAATGCATAAATCAGTGAAAATTAATAATACTTATAACATTAATAATGAATACTGAAAACTATCATCAAACAAGTACCTAGGGAAATAATCTCATCATATTAGGACCTCGACGGATGGGCAATGACGTACTATCTGGGTACAATCACACCCCGGAGCTACATGGATAGACAGTGAAGTACTATCTCATTTATGATCATATCCGAATCTCGACGGACGGGCAATGATGTACTATTTAGGTACAATCATGCCCCGGAGCTACACTGATAGATAAGAAAATATCATCTCATATCTCATCATATATGTGCATGCATAATCTGGTCCCCAAAAGACGAAGTCGTCTGAATACACATCCTAAAGCCTCCATGTGTACTCAGACGGGCCTCAAAAGCATGTATCTCATTTGTATCATTTGTATCTCAATATCTGTATCTCTATATTCATCATACCGCATATATATGCCCCCAAAAGGTGAGTATGCCCAAACACACAGCCCAAAACCTCTATGCTTGTTCAGACGGGCCCCAAAAGCCTCATATCTTATTATATCATCTGTAACACTGTATCTGGAAGGAAAGGGTACTGTCTAATGATTTTAAAAATAATCATACACTCATATTCATATATCTTTGCACACATATATATAATCATATAATCTCATTTGAAATCTCATATGCTTTTTCATTTATCATGTCTTAAATTTACTTTTCTTTTCTTTAAAATATTATCATGCATATTCAAAATCGGTAATCAAAATCATTAATCAAACACATTTCTTATAATAAATACCAAAACCCAGATAAAATACATTTCTATAAAATCATTAAATTGAAGCCTTTAAAACAAATCTCGTAAACATACTTTACCATATTTTAAAATCATAATAAACTACAACGGAAATAGATTTTGTATATTCCACTCAGAATGACGATGTTCGAACTCGGTATTGACAACGTCCACTGGTTGATTTTGCTTAATGGATCTCCTAATTTAAGAAAATAACATAATTATTATCCGTAATGCGAATTATAACTAATAAACTCAAAAATGACATTTATCCGCAATAAAATATTCTCGAATTTATAAAATTATCCAAATACTCTCGACATCAAAATTTACCAAATTATCCTTAGAATCACATATTACGAAAATACCCTCAATTTTGATTACAAAAATATCCACAAGTTCTGAATTTATGAAATTACCCCCAAAATATGAAATTACCAAAATGCCTTAAAGCCATAAATTACCGAATTACCCCTAAAATCTCAAATTACCTAACTGCCCTAATCTTAAATCACCAAATGTCCATCAATTTTAAAATTATAGAATTACCCTTAAAGTTTATGAAATTATCAAATTGTCCCTAACGGTTAACGGTGACCGCAACTTAGTCAACGGTAATGGGAAGCTCGGGTCTTGTAGTTCTGACCTTGATGAGTCCAATGGTGCCGACAGGGACCTCCCATGCGCAGCATCTATGACGGATAAAGCTCTCCAAAACCATGAGCTTTACAGCGGACGATCGATGGCAATCCGACCGTTTCAGGTGACGGGGTTGGTCGAAAAATGATGAGGGGAAGCTAAGGAACAAGATCCAAGTGGTGGCTGGCCTAATTTTGGTGAAAACGACAGCAGGGAGAAACCAGTTTGGCCGCGGCTTTTTGAGCTCAATTGCCGGCATTCTGGCCAATTTCCAGTGATGAGGACTGTAGGGATACAATCGGTGACTCACAAGCTTCAGATTGGTACCAAGCTTGACTGGTGGGGTGGTCGAAATCTTGAGATCAGGCCGAGTCAATTACACTGGTCGAGTCGCGGATCCGAGTCTACAACTCCTCTCTCTCTCTCTCTCTCTTTCCTTTCTATTTTTGGAAAGAATGAAAATGCCTCTCTCTCTCTCTCTCATCACTTTCCATTTATAGTAATCGGCATTTTTTTTTTGTAAGCTTAATACAAATTAAGCTAACACTGCACCCGAGTGCCAAAATGAAATTCGACTACGCGGCCATTGAATCGTATCTAAATTATCGTGATTTTTTATCGCGATAAATTTAAATTATTTGAGCGCGATCTATTTAATAATTGTATCCGATTATCCACGACAATTTGTAACAATTCCAATGACTTTAAAAAAATTTGTGACGAAATTAAAATAACATCACACTCAATTAAATCATTTACGGTGTATATGTTACATTTTATTACTCACCGCTTGGAGTGTCTTTTTTCTTAGCTTGGAGGAATATCTGAAGGGGTGTTAATTTTTGTTAATTGATTTTCAGAGTCAGTGTGCTAATTGATTTTCAAAAGTGTGTGTGCTAATGTTTTCGAAATAAGCCCGGCAAATGATTGGATAATATCGATACTTAGCGCTCTTTTTGCCATTCAAAAATTGGTTTATGTTATCGTGTTTCTATTTGGTAATCATTTGAGTTCACATTAATGATATTAATGTTGGGCTTCTGTCTTTAATTAATTAATTAATTTTTATATTTTATTTTTTTTATTGTACTTATGGAGACATCAATAATTTTCTTTTTTGATTGGTTCAATTTAAATGATGTCCTAAATATTATATTAGTGACCTTATATACATCCCAAATACTTATCCTAAAAATTTATTTTAGATTATGTGACATTTATTAATTGGATGATAAGATAATATAATTAATTTACTTTGTAAATAACTTAATGAAGGACAAACGCATCACATATCTCATCATTTGAGATAAAATTGAAAACAAAAATTTAATATTTTATCATTACTCGATTAATTTTACTAAAATTAGAGACACAACTAATCTCTTATTTAAATTTTTTTTAAAAAAAAGTCCCATCACATTTGTAGAGGAAAAAAACAAAAAAGACAAATAAATGCAACTGTCTCTCATTCCAGAACTTTTCCTAACATTTTCATTCTTTCAGATCTACTTCAACTACTCAATCCAAGAAGCTCCTAACATTTTTGCCATAAAGCCATAGCAATCAGCAGCTTCATCAATCTGCAGTAATATATGGAAGTCCAAGGTAAATAGTAATTAAGGAATCAACGACGCAAAAACCAAGTAAAAATAAGATTAAAGTACCATTTTCTGTGTTGGAAGTCCAGCTCCATGTCCAGCCTTGCGCTCGATGCGACCAAGTATTGGATTGGTCTGAGGGCTATTCTCCAAGCTCGTGTATAAAACATATTGCATAGTCTGAGAATAAATAGAACGAAGGAAGCATGAAATAGTCGCACATTGATCATCACAAGCTAACCATCCGTAGGAATAGGCTTTGCAATTATAAGACATAAATAAATGCAAAAATTATAAAACAACAAAGCAATACATAATTTCATAATTAAGGACTCACTGCCAATAACTTCAACGAGTGCAAAGGCACAACACGATCATCATGATCAGCTGTCAATAGCAGGGTAGATGGGTATTGAGATGGTTTATCAGGGTCTTGTTCCCATGGTCTTCTGACATTATGCAGTGGGGAGTACCTACAGAAAATAAATGTGATAAAATTAACATATAAACTAATAGCTTATAAAAAGGAGAAGTAGAAAGAAAGTCAGACACTAATCCGTTACCAAGTGACAAGCGAGCACATTTTTTATTGTCACTGAGAAGTGATCAAATGACATAAGGTGCTATGTCAGGCTAATAAAAATAATATTCTGAATCAAATCAACACAAGTTCTTGAGCTCATAAGAAAGGAAGAAGGGGAAGTGGTTGCACATTCTGTGAAATTGACCAAAGTTAACCATCTCTACACGGTATTAGGTTTTGCAAGGGAAAAGGGTATTTCATCAATTGCTAGATTAGGTGTAGAAAACGTTTAACATGTCAGAGATTTAGAACTTTGGACTTAAATACATAATGGCCTATCACCACTGCACAATATTTTTGGACAGGGAACAAGGTTTTACTCACTTGATTAGCCAATGAAACTCTTCCTTCTTCTCTGGACAACCATATTCAGAAAACCCTCCATGACCTGCAAAGCAAATCTTGATGAGTACATATACAATAGTTAAATTTTTGCATTGCTAAGCTAAAAAGATTTAAACTAACCTACGGTAAACTTGTGGAGCCGAAGCATGTCCATTACACCAACATGAGCCAGAGCGCAACCAAAAAGATCAGGTCTCTGTAATAAGAGGGAAGAAATTACCAATGCTATTTTATGAATTCAATACGATAATAACCACAGAAAACTGAAAAATACAAAATCAACTAAACAATCCACCTGATTTATGCAAGCCCCAATAAGAAGCCCGCCATTGCTTTCTCCTTCAATACACAACTTTCTAGACTGGGTATAACCAGCAGATATTAGATACTCGGCAGCAGAAATGAAATCATCAAAGCAATTCTGCTTCTTTGCAAGTGCACCGCCTTTATGCCACTCCTCTCCATACTCTCCACCGCCTCGGATATTGGCAATGCAGAAGACAGCACCAAGATGCCTCATGAGAACAGTACGACTGACACTAAATGAAGGTGTTATACTTGCATTAAATCCACCATATCCATATAATAAACAAGGGTGCGATCCATCCAATTTAATATTCTTTTTGGCTACAATGAACATTGGTATCTTGGTACTGCCGTCCTTACTAGGCACAAAAACCTGGAAATGATAAATCCAATCAGACACTGAACAAAATACAGTTTGCCAAGAAAACAGAATTTGATTATACTGAAATTTCACGGGGATGAAGCCCAGAAAAATAGAGCAAATAATATGACAACCTAAAACTGAATGAACACTAAACTCTGAAAGCTGGCATCATCCACTGTTAATAGATAAACAACAGTCACTTACCTGATGAACATGGAACTCGGAGCGATCAAATCCAGGTATACTAGTCTCACGGAATATCTTCATTTCTGGAGTCTCAGTTTTTAAATTGCATTGATATATAATGCCGGGGGTAAGGAAGCTAGTAAAACTAACAAAAACCAGAGTGTTGTCACGACGTACGGATTTCGCATTAACTGAGCCGATCTCAATTGGTAATTGGTGTAGCAGGGAACCGGTTTTCAAATCCCTTATCTGAAGAACATACTTCACGTCACTCAAGTAACTCAAAATCATTTGATTAAAATTAGCAGCGGATGCTGACTCGAGTACGTCTCTTTCAGCCTCTGGGACAACTTCAGACCAATTATTTGGCTCCTTGAGATCTACTCGGACTATTTTATACTTTGGGGCATCTTTATTAGTGAGGAAGGTAAATACAGTGTCGTCGTTTGCAATGACTTCATACTGTGCATCGAATCTATCAATTAGCTTAACAAATAGAAGCAAGCCATTGCATTTCCTAAAACCTTCCAGACCTTCTGGCAGTGCAGACAAGTCATAATAGTATACTTTGTTGACCTGATCAAAGTTCTCTCTTATGTACATGACAAGGTACTGTTGAACAGAATAAAATGTGAAAGTTAAGTTACATGAGTTCCATAAAAATTTACAATTTTTTCTAATAAAAATCCTAATCAGAATCGATTCAATCAGACATGTATACAATGAAAATCCATATCATGCATCATAATAAATTCCCCATATAATTAACTTTAGTATTTGTTGCTTCTCATTTCGTGAAGTAACCTAATAACAGAATAACATGGATTTCTAAAATCTATATTTCCATTAACAAGTAGTAATACAAATAAACCTTGTTTTAAAGAGTATCATCTCCTAAAAATATTATAGAAGAGAGGTTACTAATGAAGCTTTGCATCAACTATTTCAGGTGGACAAACAAGACCACAACCATACCATTAAAATAAATAAATAAATAAAGAACAGGAGCACCACTCAGACGCAACATTTTGATCCAGAAAAGGCAAAAAGATTAAACCTATGAAGAGGTAATCACCTGCCCGTCTTCTGTAACATGGCCAGAAAAAGTATACTTGGGATGTTCTGAGTCTTTCCAGCATAAAATATCTTCTGATTGTTCCGTACCCAGAAAATGATAGTAAAATTCGTGATGAAGGTTGGAATCAGTCTCTGTTCCAGCATCTACATCTTTGCCATCTCTAAAGAATAACACAGGAGAATAAAACAACATTCACACCCTTAGGATAAAAAGTTAATAAATGCATAAAAAAAATACAAAAACACAACCGAAGTATATTTTATTTATTTATTTAATTTCTCAACGAAAAAAAATTAAAATTCATAAATTATCCATAATGTTTAAATATAAAGTCAAGAATTCAAATTCTACTGAGCTGATCGAATGGTGAAGATCCTTACTTGGGAGCAGGGTAACGGCTGTAGAAAAATCCTTTACTATCATGGGTCCATATAATACTTGTAAATTTAGCCTGTGATACAACACTCCACAAGGCATAAATAACTGATTTGACGGGTGAAAATAAATAAAAGAAAAAGATTATTTTATATAGTTACCAGAAAAGCTCGTACGTATATACGTACATTTAGAAATAATATTGTCAAAGGAAAAAATAACTAAAAACGAACGGGAGAAACAGAAACAGACCCAAGACAAAGTGTCAGCTTCAACAATGTGATCCTCAATGCGCAATAATTTGATAGTCATCCAATCACTTCCACTGTTACTAAGCGCATACGCCAAGTACTTAGCATCCTCACTAACAGAAACTGTAGTAATGGCCACCGTTCCATCCTCACTGAGCGTATTCGGATCCAGCAACACCTTCGCTTCTGCATCCAAACTATCCTGCGCATAAAGCACGCTTTGCGGTTGCAGCCCCCTATTATGAAAATAAAAATACTTATTCCCCCGCTTAAACGGCGCGTCGTATCGGGGACTATCAAACAGCTTCGTTATCTTCTCCCGAAGCCTGTCCCTTACGTCACATTTGTTCAGCACCGAGTCTGTTAATTCCGCTTGCTTTTGGACAAAATCTTTTACCTCTTCCGCATCTGGATCCTCAAGCCTGCTCCAACAACATTAAAAAAAAAAAAAGATGAATTCCGGTCATAACAGATTTTGAATTATACATTTATTTACCATCTGTAAGGGTCGGGGATTTTGATGCCGTGATAATCATCGACAATGGACTCGTCTCTACGAGCAACAGGATATTGCAAGCTTTCGTCTATGCCAGTAAGTGAGCCCATGTCTATTCTAATCACATGTGTATGGTTAGCTTTGATATACCAATGTCTTCGGGGACTAAAACTTGACTTATATAGTGCTCAACAGGTCACTAAGAGCAGATTTTGTGACCGTCCCACTTTGGATCCGTTTCCCAAATTACTTTCCTATCCCTTATTTGTTTTCCATTTTCAAACTTACTGTGAAGGATTGAATAGACTTTTCCCGGATTACATGCGCTGGAAACTTTAATGGTGTAATCCCATTAGATTTTTTATTTAATAGCACAACTTAGTTTTCAAACTGAGTAACCGAAACTAGAAGTGCACATGGTACACGCCCAAGATGTTTATGGTCTGTTTGCTTCTGCGTGAAATTCACTCGAACTTCATGCACATATATGCAAGCGTGCTTCTGTCCGTGCATGTATAGCATGAGCATAAGTTTATGTATGTGCGAGTTTTGCACACACGTACGTGCGTGAACTCTCGAGGCATACAAATGTGATAGGATTTTTCAAAAATACAATGCTGAAAACTTTAATGCTTGTAATCCAAGGCAGTAACTCATTTAATTGTACAAGTTAGCGTACGACTATAAACAACCATCAAAATCTAAACTAAAATCATAGTCTACAAGCTTTTAAGTAGCTGATTAAAAGTCTGAACTTTTTCATATCCACAACTAAAATAATTAAAAAGCTTTAATATTTCTAAAAGGGTAGTAACAAAAATGCTTTAAAAGCATTAAGATGAGTTGAACGAGAGATTGAGTTGAGTTGAAATTGCAAGTCCATGAATGCATAAAGTCTGAGTCTACGATTAATGGGTCACCCATTGAAATTCATTACATAACGGGCCGGATTTGGATTTAAGAAAATAAAAAATATTTCACCAAATAACGTACTAACACTTAATGTTAATTATTCAATATTTTAATATCTTGAATTATTAAGCTTTAAAGAAAAAAATTGATTTAGACTTTGTCCACCTCTATTTTTTTAATTAAAAATTATTAAAAAATTTATAAACTCACTATGTATGTAAATTTTTCCCAAAACCCAAAATCCATAAGTATTTACTATAAAACTTAGAGTTGTCATTATATCTTCTAAACTTCAAGAAATTTTTTTTTTTCTCTAAACATAATGCTACCTAGGTAACATGGATTTTCTTTAAAATTTTAACATATTCTTTTATTATTGTTGGTATTGGTGCCTATAACTATTGGTAGTTCATTATTCCCCTTCTTTATTTTTAATTTTATTTTTATTTTGTATATTTTGTAAATGTATGCTACATACATTATGGACGATTATGTGGAATCAATTTTGAGTGCAACAGGTGACAAACTCGCTATTACTCAAGTAATTGCATAGAAAAATAAAAAATAAATCATGTGAAACATCTATAATTATTTTCTTAAGATTTTCTTTTGTTTAGTTTTATAATTATAGAGAACTGTAAATTGCAAAATTTTATGTATGCTTAAAATTAAAAATATGTAGCAGTTCTTTTTTATCTTTTTTAAATTACAAGAAAGAGGGGATTAAATAGGCTGGATCAAGTGATATGACAAAAGAATGAATAAGTTTGAGTTTCCATTTCTTGACCCAGTAAGTTAATAGGTAGATTCCAATAAGCATAATTTAACAGGATATGACTTAAGGCTAATCACAAATTAACTTTTTATTCATTTATGACTTTTACAATTTGAACACGCAAGGGCGGATCGTAATAGAGACAGGCAGGGACAGTGGCACTTGTAATATGTTTGGGAAAAAAATGTAAATGTCATGTACTAAATTATGATGGAAGTGGAAAAATATCTCTAAATTTATTAGTATATTCCCAATATCTTTAGTATTTTGTATCCTAGGCCCTAACTTTTACTACAAATGCTCTAATCACTCACATTAACTCCAAAAATCTTACAAGTTTTATTATAATTTTATTACAATATATCTTTACTCATAGGTAGTAACAAATTATAATTCTCTTCTTAAGTTAAATATTCATTTAAAAAATATATATTTTTTAATCTGTCTATAAATTTGTTGTTGTTCTAATGTTTGACAGTGTAATAGCTAGAAAATGCTTTCATAGTTATTTTTTACTTTACATGTGTAAAATATAAAGAATTATATTCAAAGTTCCAGTTGACATCTAAATGTAAAGCCATACAATCTCTAAAATTAAGGGAATAAAAGTAGAAAAGTATATGAATTTGGCGAACAAAATATTTTGTAATTGAAAGGATAATCTGTTGTGCATCAAGGCAATCAATTATATTCTCCAACACTCACCCCTCAAGCTGGCAATCAAGCTGGCAATGACATGACTCAAAAGTGGTTGTTAAATATAGGAGTATTTATTTATAATACAAACTGGTGAGTATGGGTTAAACAACAAAAAATTTAAAAATATGATAGTCAATTAATATCCGATGTTGTCAATTGTCAAGGTAGTCACAGCAAATAGATTCTTGAAAATCATACAAGAAAGAAAAGCAGACAAAAAACAAATTTTCTACATCATTAAATGTATTGCTGAATGCCATTTTTTTTTTAATTGCACTACCAAACCTAAACTAAAATGCTAAATTTGCGAAAATTAAACACCTATTTGGTACCATATTTTGAGGCCCATTTTCATTTTTCATTCCCTGAAAATAAGTTTAGTAACTGATCTGATAAAATGAATTATGAAACACAAAATAAATCTTTCACTTTTTACTCATAAAGTTAAAGAATGATTTTTTGTCCTTTTTCTGAATTCTAAGAATGCAAGCCATCATTAATTTCTGTCTGCTACAAATGTCAGCTGATATCACTCCATTTTCTTCTTCTTATCAATTAATTTCTATTTATTGAAACAAACCCAAAACTCCCAAAATATTTGTTGGCAAGAAGTGGTCAGATTGGAAGGAGATTTACACCTTATCAAACCTTGGAAAGAGTTTAACACTACATTAGACCTCTCTATCTCATCTCTATCTCAGTTTAGCATCCATAGTAATTAATATGGGCTTTGTAAGATTGATAAGATCCAAACAGCTAATGCTACAATGGGTTTTGTTATTAATTTAAATTTAAAGTTAAATTCGATAAAACTAAGCTCTTGAGAAGTTCAAACTATTTGCGATAGCAGTGGAGTGTTTTCCTTTTTTATTGAGCCAAATCTATGTTCAATTTTAATGTATAAATATTTTTCGACTAGTTCCATCTCCAATTTATCCAACGCTGTCACGTCAGCCACTATTGCACAAAAGGAATTAAAGAAGAAACACAGCCTAGTGGCAGTCGCTTTGGCATGTTTTGGCAGGAGACACCTTAGGGTAATAGGTAAGAGTTGCTACATAAGAACACGATAATCATGTGACTTTATAGACATAAGATTCTTGATGCTAGAAGAATATCCCTGAGGAATCTTGGCACTTTTCAAGTTTTTGCAAAACTTTGCCTCTTCTTCTCTAGTTAATGTGTAACAAGCTCACGAAGGAAAGGTGTGCCCATTTTTGTTGATTTTCAATGCTAATTTTTCCCTAATTTTCATTACCACAAGATCTCTCCTAGATTTAAGACTATCTTTGGTCTTTTCGAGAATGTTTAGTAGTGTTCAATAAATGCTCTCAAACACATTTTTTTGTATGTACATAATATTTGATTTATGATCCACCAACAAATACTTCCAATACTCTAAAAATTATAGAGTATGGATTTCTTCTTCCACTACAAATGATCATGATTCTTGAAAATTTTGCACTTTTTCTATTACGTTTGCCCCATTTATTATCAATAAAATCAATGAGATAAAAATCTCTTCACTGTTCAATGGTTTCGGAGCTAGGTCTTTCTCATTTCTTGTATGTTGAAAAGTTATTTATAGTCCATTGTAACATAGCCCGCAAATTATGGGATTATAATACTATTGAGGCAGAGAAAAACCGTGATAAAGTGGCACACAATCCGAACATTACTTTACTAGTATTGTAAATAACAAAAAACCAGGCATGACCTTAATTGGATCGTTTAATGGTGCTGAACTATCAGGTGAAAGGTCTAGTGATAATCACCAAGAATGATCTAAATATTAGCAATACGAACAATATGAAATACTAGATAGGCAATCCAAGAAGAGAGGTGAATTGGGTTTTCAAAAATTTCTTCAATAATTATTGAATACTAGAAAGTGTGTATTTATAATGGAGAAAATCATCATTTTACACTTCAAGCCTCACTAACATTCCTACTTTTATGTCTTTGAGTCCCTTGTGATTTAATTATATATGTTTTATTTTAATTAATTATTTTATATATTTTAGGGGACATCATGGTCATTTCACAATGAACGAGAGATCAGATAGAAAAACAGACAACAAATTTGAACTCAAGACAGTCAAAAACCTTAAGAGGAGCTTAAAAAGATAAATAGTATTGTTCACATATGTGGTACTGTTCACACATACGGCACTGTTCATATATACGTACTGTACAAAATACTGTTCACGGTACTGTTCACATGTACTGTACGATGACATGGCGGCATTTGATTGGACGAATTATGTGGCATTGACTGATAATGTGGTGTTGACTGATGACGTGTCATGATTCTATTGGACTAAAATGCTTATGTGGTGTTGACCGGCGACGTGGCAGTATGTTAGTGAATCGAAAAAATGTGCGTACGGTACATGCATATATACAAAATAACAGGCCTGATGATGTGTTCCATCCAATAAGAATGTGCCACGTGGCGCAATCCTGAGCGTCCAAATTATTTTAATCCAATGGCCATGATTTATTCATTGTATCTATAAAAAGGGGGCTTCCCTTCTCTAATTTGACACCCCTGAATCTATTTTTTAGCTCCATTTTCTGTAATTCCATCTCCATCTTGTATTTTCTACGTATTTTAATAAAATTTTCATTTTACCCCTAGTTCAATTATGAGTAGCTAATTTCCTTTCAAGCTTGGGTTGAAGGTGAAGTCTCAACATGCTCCATGAGCTTAATTTGGTAAATTTATTTTTTTCTTCCCTTTTAATTTATGTGGTTGTTTTGACTTTTCGTAGATAGATAGTAATCATCTTGTCTAGATATCGGTGGGTATAACTGCCTCCCTAGGCAAGGTTATTACTATTTGGCACGGAAAGCACTTAGCACCATATCTATTAGAGTGTGGTTCGTGAGGAGTGGAAAATCCCCTTTCATGATTTAATTGATACTAATAATGAATGTTAAGCCGATGGTACATGTTGAGTACAGATCCAGAGATCCAAGCACTTCATTTTAATAGTTTATTCCCACCACTTTAACTTAAATTAATAGATACCCTACATCATTGTCATTATAAGTCTAATCACTCACTTAGAAAATTAATTCTACAAGCAATTAAAATCCATCTCCTCGTGGGATCGACACTCGTCACCGTTAACTATTCTACAATAAATTCGTGCGCTTGCGAGTTCAATAAAATTTACACAACAATAATAACACCACAATTCAATATCGTAAACTACCACAACCAATAATAATAATCATAATTTCAACAAGAAGTAAATTAAAAAAGTAAGGGTAGAGAAAACAAATATGAGATTTTTATGTGGTTTAGCAAAACGCGTTTACGTCCATACCTCCAAGCTCACCATACTTGAGGATTCCACTATCCAAACCTTACAACTCAAGGCTTCAAGATGCTTACAATTGACTTTCAACATGTCAATAAAACCTTTCAATATGTCAATCCCAAGTGTTTCCAACACTCTTAATCACTCAATTTTGATATTGAGATGAATATTACATAGATTTTCACTCACACAATATATGTGTTTGACACAACCCGCCCTGCACTCTGAGGGTGAGTCTGTCTAATTCTATTTAATTATTCTAAAATAATCTAATTAATAAGAATTCTGCTAAAAATTTAGCATAATTTCCCCTATAATTATTATATAACCAAATATGCAATTAATAAAATAAACACTCTCAAAATAATTCCAAATTCAACCAACTTCTTCAATCAATTTTCTCAACCAAAATACCAAATCACTCAATTAACCAATATCAAATAAAGTACATAGATTTGTTCACAATCACCAAAATGTATCAAATTATAAATTCTCAAAATATCTCAATAAATACATTTACGACTCCTAACACTATCACGTGTCCATAATTCCAAAATAACTATTGTTGCTAAGTCGACTGTTGTATCTCTGTGAATCTCCTGTGGGGGAGAAAAATATAATAAAACCGGATGAGTATAAAACTCAGTGAGCTTAGTGAGTGAATTGTAATTTTTGAACATAACTTTACTCTAAAATAATTATATCATATCGAAACACAATTTTATCAAAATATCAAAAGAACTTAAATAACTTATTAAATTCAAATCATGTACTCAAATAACAATATCACAATATATTGCATAAAATCAATGAAATCAGAATACTTATATCATTAATATTGAATATCGAAAACTATCACCAAACAAGTACCTAGGGAATAATTTCATCATATCTAGACATCAACAGATGGGTAATGACGTACTATCTCGGTACAATTATACCCTAGAGCTATACGGATAGATAGGGAAGTACCATCTCATATCTGATCATATCCGGACCTCGACGGAAGGGCAATGATGTACTATGTAGGTACAATCACGCCTCGGAGCTACACGGATAGATCAGGAAATACCATCTCATATCTCATCATATCTGTTCATGCATAATCTAGTCCCTAAAAGACAAAGTCGCCTAAGTACACGGCCCAAAGCTTCCGTGTGTACTCAAACGGGCCCCAAAAGCCTGTATCTCATCTGTATCATCTATATCATCTGTATCTCTGTATTCATCATACCGCATGCATATGCCCCCAAAAGGCGAGTATGCCCAAACACTCGCCTCAAAACCTCTATGTGTGTTCAAACAGGCCCCAAAAGTCTTACATCTCATTATATCATCTGTATCACTGTACCTGCAGAGGAAGGGTATTGTCTAATATTTTAAAAATAATCATTATACACATATTCATATTCCTTTGTACACAAATACATAAATATATAATTTCATCCAAAATCTCATTCGAAATCTAATTTTCTTTTCATTTAACATGTCGTAAATTTACTTTTCATTTCTTTAAAATATTATCATGCATATTCAAAATCGGTAATAAAAATCATTAATCATACACATATTTTGTAATAAATACCAATACGAAGATAAAATTAATTTCTACGAAATAATTAAATCAGAGCCTTTAAAACTAATTTTGCAAATGTGTTTTATCATATTTTAAAATCATAATAAACCATAATGAAAATAAGTTTTCTATATTCCACTCAGAGTGATGATGTCCGACTCAGTATTGACAACATCCATGAGTTGATTCTCATTCGCAGATCCTTCAAATTAAGGAAATAATATAATTACTATCCACAAATGCAAATCATAACTAATAAACTCGAAACGATATTTATCCACAATAAAATATTCTTAAATTCATAAAATTACCAAAATGCCCTTGACATCAAAATTTATCAAATTATCCTCAGAATCATAGATTACCAAACAATCCTCAATTTAGATTACAAAAATATCCATGAATTCTGAATTTACTAAATTACCCCAGACAAAATATAAAATTACTAAAATGCCCCTAACAACATAAATGATCGAATTACCCTCGAAATCTCAAATTACCTAACTTCCATAATATGATATTACTAAAATATCATTTAATTTTAAAATTACAAAATTACCCTTAAAATTTATGAAATTATCGAATTTTCCCTAACGGTCAACAGTGACCGGAGCTCAATCAACGGCAACGGGAAGCTCAGGTCTGGTAGTTCTAATCTCAATGAGTCCAATGGTGCCAGTAGTGACCTCCCACATGCGGCGATGACGGCAGATCGAGCTCCTTAAAGCTGTGAGTTTTCCGGTGGTTGATCGGCGGCAATCCGGCCATTTCAAGTGACGGGGTTGGTCGGAAAATGATTAGGGTGAGCTGAGAAACAAATCCAAAAATGCGGCATGGCCTAAAATTGGTGAGATTAATGGCAGTGGTAACGAGTGGAGCCGCGGGTTTTGAAGCTCGATCGCCGGCGTTCTATCCAGTTTCCTATGATGAGGACGACAGGGATACGTCGGATGGCTCTCAAGCTTTAGATTGATACCTTGCTCAGCCGGTGAGATGGCCAGAACTAAAAGATATGGCCGGGTCAGGTTCACGGGTCGTGGATCCGAATTGCAGGTTGACAACTTTTTTCTTTCTTTTTTTCTCTCTCTCTTTCTATTTTTGGAAAAAATTAAAATGCCTCTCTCTCTCTCATTCTTTCCTTAAATAGAAACTAATACCGACACCTTTTTTTTAGCTCAATACAAATTAAGCTAATACCGGACCCAAGTGCCGAAAGAAAATCCGACTATGTGGCCATTGATAGCGTCTAATTTGTGTCGTGATAAATTTAAATTATTCGAGCACGATCAATTTATTAACTGTGTCTAATTTACCCGCAACAACTTGTAACCAATTCGCCAACTTTACAAAATTTGTGAAAAAATTAAAAATACAAAAAACAGTTGAATTAAGGAATCATGGTGCATATGTTACAATGTTTACAAATAAAAGCCCAAAGTGTGTTTCAATGCCAATTGTAGAAATCATTATCATTTGAATTTGATTAAGCATTTTTATAGTTGGAAAAGAAAACTAATCGTTATTTATTTTTTGAACATAATCAGATCGCCATTAACCATAAGTTGGATTATCATTTTTCAAAAGTCAGATACCGTTATCGACCAGAGACTTTTTGCCCATTATTGGTTAGCCATATGCAATAATGACTCTATTTATGAAATTACAATTATATACAAAAATTTACAAATAAATCCATTTTCAAAATTTCAAAACAATTCATGTTGATTTCCAAAACTTTTTAAAATTATGGTATGGCCCAAAACTTTATAAGACTTTTCAAATAGGTTCATTTCTAGAATTTCAAAATAGTAGTTATTGATTTTGAAGTTCTCAAAACTTTTTCAATTTAAACCATTAACTTGAAAACAACCAATTTCATAAAATCATTTTTTTTCATTAAGCGTAAAACCTTTATATTATGAAGATAACAATTTATTTAAAATTTATGAAAAATAATTTGAGCCTTTAAATCCTTAATCATTCTTGATCTTGCTTGTTATCATCAAAATCAACATCATGGATACATATATATTAACACAATAACTATATATTCGTGGGCTAAAATATATAATATGCAAGAATTAAAGCTAATTCTTGAAGCTGTTACTGGGGGCTAATATTAAGAGGGAGATTGCAAAATATGTTAACGAATACTTGACATGTCAAAAAGTCAAGGCTGAGCATTAAAGATCGTCTGGATAATTACAGCCTTTAATGGTGCCATAATGGAAATGGGAACACTCAGGCATGGATCTTGTTTTAGGATTACCAAATATTAAAAAAGGCTATGATACAATTTGGGTGATTATGGACAAGTTAACTAAGTCTGTGCATTTTATTGTTGGGCATAAGACTTATACTATGTATAAGATTACATAATTCTATATTGGTGGGATTTTAAGGTTTCATAGAGTGTCGTTTCTATTGTTTTAGACAAAGAACAATGGCTTCAACAACATTTTGTACGAGTTTATAGAAGGCTATTAACACTAAGTTGAATTTTTGCATTGCTTTTCACCCATAAACTGATAGATAATCTGATAGGGCTATTCAAATTCTTAAGGATATGTTGAAGGTTTATGTCTTGGATTTCAAAGGTAGTTGGTAAAAGCACTTGCTATTGGTAGAGTTTACTTACAATAACAATTATCAATCTTCTATTGAAATAGTTCCTTAAGAGGCACTTTATGGAAGAAAATGTAGTTCTCCAATTCATTAGGATGAGATTGGAGAAAAAAAGGTTTTGGGACTCAAGAGTTTTCAACAAACTTGTGAAGCCATTGTGAAGATAAATGAAAGAATGAAAATGGCTTAATGTAGACAAAAAGAGCTATGCAAGGTGTTTGGGGAATGAAACTAAGGACTAGATTCTCTCTAAATAAAGGGTAAGTCATTGGTTGAAAGGCTTTTTAAAGGTATTCTCGATACTACGAGCAGACCTACTCGGCTAAGTGGTCATCGTGGTCATCATACAAAGACCACTTCGACCAGAGGTTCAATAAGGTAATTACGAGCAAACAACCTTGTCGTACGATTACCAGGCATTCTAGTCATAAGTAGTCTCAGAGTTGCGGGTAGCACAATCACCAGTACGTGTATCTTCTGAGAAGTACAGACATAATGAACTCTTATTCTCTTTCAGTTTCCAACTCTTATTTCTCTTTGTTAATGGATTTCTATCCTTTTACTGATAGGATAGGCTGGAAATAAGGAAAAATAAAAGGGACCGAGGATGAGCGACAATATATAAAAACAAGAAATAACAAAGGTAAAAAGGGAAGAAAAAAAAAAACGAAAGCTCTCTCTTTCTCTCATTAAATCTTAATCATTTTCTTTTGAGTTAAATAGTTTATAAGGCCATGGAGGGCCATTTTGAGTTTTTACTAGAAAAGAGCCAGATCATTAACTTGAGCATTGAAGAATTTTCACTGGAAAAACTTCTGGCACCTTCTAACTGTTAGTTGTGGTGCAGATTTCCTGGTCGTGGTCCTGTCGTTCCCTAGCTTGAGTAGGATCATGGCGGGAAGTATTCTTATAGTGCACAAACTTAGAGGACAAGAAGATCGTTGTTGCAAGGTCAAGGTACTTACCAGATTTTTGCATTAACATTTCGGCGCCATCTGTGGGGATGGTACGAAAATCCAACCTTTGTCTCTTTAATTTTTTATCTAGCCAAGGAGCTTCAAATTGGCAAAATCTTTCATAGACTGAATTGCTGCAATTGTTTTCAATTTATTTGTTTGTGTTCATGATTCATTATGTAGATTGTTCAAGTGCATATCCCACAGCTTGGGTATTGCTTGAATTTATATTCATTCATTCTTTTTCTTTACCTATTGAAATTTTTCTGAAGCAAGAAAAAAGGGTAAAAACTTTGCAACCTGCTCCTGGTAAGGCATAAAACCTTAAATCGACAAGAGTTGTTTAAAGTTGCTTAAGTTGGTACAAGGTCAGAAGCCTTAAAACCTATTACAGGAAAGGCACAAGACCTTAAACTGATAAGAGTAGCTTAAAATTGCTTACGTCAGTTAAAGGTTAAAAGTCTTGAAACCTGCTCTAGATAAGGCATCAAACCTTAAATTGATGATACCTACTCACTTATGGAGTGGTACTAAAATGAGCAAAAAACTGGGGGACTAGTGTTTGGGGAATAAAATAGGGTGACCACACTCTCCTTTAAATGAAAAATGAGCAAAGAGTTTATAGGTGACAAGGAGATAATCTGGTAAACACCTCGACCAGATGGAACGAGCAAATCACCTAGAGCAGGAAGTAGTTTTTGAGACCATGAACAAACTATCTCCACCATGAGTTTTATCTAGTCACCTTGAGCAGGTCACCTCGATCAAGATATCACCAGGAAACCTCGAGCAGGCCATTTGGACTAGGAGTTTTATCTAGTTACCTTGAGCACACCACCTCAACTAGAAGGTAATTGTGGTGACCATGAGCAGGGTTTGAGGAGACATTGGACCAAGTTACCAAGAAGCAAGACTCAATCAAATGAACCACCACAGATCTCCTTCGAAAAACCAGGGTACAATTTAAATTCATTTATGAGTCATGTAGGTGGTTGGGCTAGGAGCCTACAAGCTTGCTCAAGCAAATAGACGCGAGGTTAAGCGGTTGTGGAATACAAAGCATCTCTGTAACATATAGACCGAGATTAAAAAAATAAAAGGTTTCTATTTAAGGAAAGAGTAGAAAGAGAAGCATTTTTTTCTTCTTCTTTCCTAAAAAAAAAAAAGAGATAGAGATAGAGAGAAGAAGTTGCTGCAAACCCAGATCCGTGCACCCGACTCGGTCGAAACTCATGATTCCGGTCACTTTACCGGCCAATCTTGATACTGATCTGAAGCTTATAAGCCGCTTGTTGTATTCATGTCGTCCTTATCAGAGTAAACAGACCAGAACGCCGGCGATCGAGCTCAAAAAGTCGCTGCCAATCCTGTTTCTCCCCGACACCGATCTAGTCGGAATTAGGCCGTGCCACCACTTGGATATTGTTCCTCAGCTTTCCCTCATCATTTTCTGACCAACCCCATCATCTGAAACGACCGAATTGCCGCCGATCAATCGCCGGAAAGCTCATGATTTTGGGGAGCTCAATCCGCCGATGCAACCGCATGTGGGAGGTCACCACCAGCACCATTGGACTCACTGAAGGCAGATCTAGCAGACCAGAGCTTCCTGTCGCCGTTGACCGTTATGGGTAATTCAGTAATTTTATAAACTTTAGGGGTAATTTTATAATTTTAAAATTGATAGACATTTTGGTAATTTCATATCAGGTCAGTTCGGTAATTTGATATTTCAGAGGTAATTTAGTAATTTACGTCGGTAGGGATATTTTGGTAATTTTACATTTTACCGAGGATAATTTTATAAATTCAAAACTTATGGATATCTTTGTAATCAGAATTGAGGATAGTTTGATAATATGTAATTCTAAGGATAATTTGATGAATTTTGATGTCGATGGCATTTTGGTAATTTTATAAATTCGAAAATATTTTATTGCGGATAAATGTCGTTTTGAGAATATTAGTTATAATTCACAATTATGGTTAGTAATGATGTTATTTCCTTAAATTAGGAGGATCCGCAAACATTAATCAACCCGTGAATGTTGTCGATACCGAGTTCGAACACTGTCACTGTGAGTGGAATATACAAAACCTATTTTTATCGTAGTTTATTATAATTTTAAAATATGGCAAAGCATGTTTACGAGATTGATTTTAAAGGCTTCGATTTAATGATTTTATAGAAATGAATTTTATCTGTGTTTTGGTATCTATTATAAGAAATGTGTTTGATTAATGATTTTGGTTACCGATTTTAAATATGCATGATAATATTTTTGAAGAAAAGAAAAGCAAATTTAAGATATGTTAAATGAAAAAGGAAATGAGTTTTCAAATGAGATTTCGAATGAGATTATATGTTTATGTATATGTGTACAAAGGTATATGAATATAGGCATAATGATCGTTTTTAAAATCATTAGACAATACCTTTCCCCTCCAGATATAGTGATACATATGAGATTATATATGTATACAGAGATACTGATATTGAGATACAGATGATACATGTAAGATACAAGCTTTTGGGGCTTGTCTGAGTACACACAGAGGCTTTAGCCCGTGTACTTAGACAACTTTGTCTTTTGAGGACCAGATTATGCATGCACAGAGATGATGAGATATGTGATGATATTTTTCAATCTATCCGTGTAGCTCTGGGGCGTGATTGTACTCAGATAGTACGTTATTGCCCGTCTGTCGAGGTCCGCATATGATGAGATTATTTCCCTTGGGTACTTGTTTGGTGATAGTTTTTGGTATTTCATTATTGATGTTATAAGTATTGATTTATATCGTATATTTGCAATATCGTTATTTGAGTACATGATTTGGATTTAATAAGTTATTTAAATTGTTGTGATATTTTGATGAGATGGTGTTTTGATATGATTAATTATTTTAGAGTAAACTTTTGTTCAAAAACTATTATCCACTCACTGAGCTAACTGAGTTTTATACACATTCTGTTTTATTATATTCCCCCCCCCCCCAAATAGGAGATTCGTAGGTACAACAGTCGACCCAGCAGAAATAGTTATTTTCGGAATTATGACCACATTATGATGTTAGGAGTTATCGATTGATTTATTGAGATATTTTGAGATTGTATAATTTGTTACATTTCGGAGATTGCAGATAAAATATGTATTTATTGATATTGGATATTGAATAATTTGGTATTTTGTTGAGGAGATTGATTATTCGAAGATAATTATGTTTGAAATTCTTTTAGGAGTGCTTGATTTATAATTTTACAGATTTTGTTATATGATAAATATAGGAAAGACTTTGCCAAATTTTTCGGCAGAATGCTGATTAATCAGATTACGTCAGAATAATTATATAGAATTAGGCCGATTTACCTAGAAAGTTTGGGGCGGGTCATGTCAATCTCAAGAAATATTTCAAGTAAGACCTTCTTGTATTCAAATAGGTGTTTTATGCTTATTCAATTGTTGAATTACTTTGCTCTGAATTACGAACAATGACTGATATGAATTTCAATATTTTCATCTATCTTGTTATGAAGATCTTGAAGGGCGAAAAAAGACCTAAAGTCTCAAAGCCTACTCGAGGTGAGACAGGTCAGAATTCGTCAAATTTCTGCTCAGTTGAGTGAAAGCGAGCAGATGACTTTATGAAGATTTTATAAGGCAAAAAAGACATAAAGTCTCAAAGCACGCCTGAGGCAAGACAGGTCAAAATTTGCCAAATTCTGACTCAGCTAAGTGAAAACGAGTAGACGATTTTATAAGGCAAAAAAAGACCTAATGTCTCAAAGCCTACCCGAGGTGAGACAGGTCAGAATTCACTAAATTCCTGCTCGGCCAAGTGTAGGTGAGTAGATGATTCAATGGTAGAGAGATTGCCAAAGGCAAAAAAAGACCTAAAGTCTCAAAGCCTACCCGAGGCAAACAAGTTAGAATTTGCTAAATTCCTGCTCGGCCAAGTGTAAGCAAGCAGATGATTCAATGGCAGAGAGATTTCCAAAGGAAAAAAAGACCTAAAGTCTCAAAACCTACCCAAGGCGAGACAGGTTAGAATTCGTTAAATTTCTACTCAGCCAAGTGTAGACGAGCAGATGATTCAATGGCAAAGAGATTGCCAACAGCAAAAAAAAACTTTAAAGTCTTAAAGCCCACTCGAGGTAAGACACAAAGTCAGAATTTGCCAAATTCCAGCTCAGCTAAGTGAAAGCGAGCATATGATTTTATAAGGCAAAAAAAAAAAAAAGACTTAAAGTCTCAAAACCTGCTTGAGACGAGGAAGGTCATAATTTGCCTAATTCTTGCTTAACTAAAGTGAGCAGACAACTTCATAAATAAAAAAAAAAAAAAAAAAAAAGACTTAAAGTCTCAAAACTAGATCCTGCTCGGTAATTGCAAACGAGCATGTTATCTAATATTACAAAAATATGTAAGTTTCAAAGCCTCAAAAGTTGCTCACTTGGATAAAAGTGGGTAAACAATTCATTGTCGAAAATGTTTTAAAACATAGAGGGCTAAGGAACAGATATCCTGGTGGGATAGTACTTTATGGTTTCTAGTCTTGATTCGTTTCACTCTCAACACTAGAAATTGGGGGACTAGTGTTTGGGGAATGAAACTAGGGATCATAAATTAAAAAAAATAAAGGGTAAGTCACTAAGCAAACCTAAAAGCCTCACGAGACCAAAAAGGTTCAATAAGGTAATTCACAACGATTACTAGGCATTACGGTCATAAGTAGTTTCAAAGTTGCGGGCAACAACGGTTGTTCAAATATTTATAATGGAGAAAATCATCATTTTACACTCCAAGTCTCACTAACATCCCTATTTTTATGTCTTTAAGCAATTTGTAATGTAATTATGTATGAAATATTTTAATTAAGTATTTTATGTATTTTAGGGGATATCATGGTCATTTCACAATAAACGAGCATGTTATCTAATATTACAAAAATATGTAAGTTTCAAAGCCTCAAAAGTTGCTCACTTGATTAATGATGTGGCATTGGTAAACAATGTGGCGTTTGATGGCGTGTGATCTATGAACCAAAAATGTTGACCGGTGACGTGGCAGAATAAGTGGATCGAAAAAATGTTTTAAAAAACATGATGTGTTCCATATAGGAACTTGCCACGTGGATATCGAGCGTCCAAATTGTGGCCATGGGATAGTAAAGGGCTCCCCACAATTTTAGACCCTGGTGGAATCCATTTTTGACTCCATTTTCTCTAATTCCATCTCCATCTTGTATTTTCTACGTATTTTAATAAAATTCCCATTTTACCCCTAGTTCAAATATGGGGGCTAATGTTTTCAAGCTTGGGAATGAAGTCTCAACATGCTCCATGGGCTTAATTTGGTAAAACTTTTCCTTCCCCTTTAATTTATGTGGTTGTTTTGACTTTTAGTTGAAGGGTAATTCTTTCGGATATTTTTGGAATAACCGCCTCTTGTTATTACTATGAGCAAGCCCTTAGCACCATATCTATTAAAGTGTGGTTCATGATGAGTGGAAGTTCCCCTTCATGATTTAATTGGTCTAATAATGAATATTGGTCATGGTACATGTTGAGACAGATCCGGAGATCCAAGCATTTTATTTTAATAGTTTATTCCAATAGCTTTAATTCAAATTAATACATTGCCTACATAATTGTCATTATAAATCCAACCACCAACTCAGAAAATTAATTCTACACATAATTAAAATCCACCTCCTCGTGGGATCGACACTCGTCACCATTAATCTATTCTACAATAGATTCGTGCACTTGCGAGTTCAATAAAATTTGCACAACAACAGTCACCAGCACGTATATCTTCCGAGAAGTACGAACATAATAAACTTCTATTCTCTTTTGGTTTCTAAATCCTATTCCTCTTTGTTAATGGATTCCTATCCTCTTACGGATAGGATAGGCTGGAAATAATGGGAAATAAAGAGGACCGAGGGTGAGGGGCAGTATATAAAAACATGGAAGAAGAAAAAAAAAGTGAAAACTCTCTCTCTTTCTCTCACTAAATCTTAATCGTTTTCTTTTGAGTTAAATTATCTATAAGCCCATTGAGGGCCGTTGTGAGTTTTTCCTAGAAAAGAAGCCGATCATTGACTTGAGTGTCGAAGGATTTTTACAGGAAAAACTTCTGGCATCGTCTAACCGTTAGTTATGGGTGTAGATTTCCTGATCGTGGTCTTATTGTTCGCTAGCTTGAGCAGGATCGTGGTGGGGATTATTCTTATAGAGCACAAACTTGGAGGATAAGAAGAGCGTTGTTGCAAGGTCAAGGTACTTACCAGATTTTTGCATCAACACAAACAATCAAAAGAGGAACTTAAAGTTTAAAGTGGGCGATAATGTGTTTCTTAAAGTAGCCCCATTAAAGAGAGTTATGAGATTTGGTAATAAAGAAAAGTTGAGCCTGAAGTTTATTAAATTATCTAACTTCTTGAACCTTTTAAAGACAACCCATTTAGGTTAAATTAATGTCAAGAAGGAGCGGAGTCATGCTAAAATTTTTTTCGTAGGGGCACACTTCTCAAAATAATAATAATGATCATTTACAATATTGTAATTCAGATGTTAAATGATAATAATGATCATCATTGGCAATAAATCACTTGCATTGTCATTTGTGAGTAACCTCATTCAATTAGTAAATAGTCCATTTTTATATTTGTAACATCACGTTGCAATATCTTTGCTCTGCATCCTATAATTGATCCAATGCTGTAAAAAAACAGAGAAACAAGAAGCTCAAAATAAATAAAAGAAAATTGATATTTGGCCATGACAAAAAAGATGGCATTGTAGTATAAACAGGCTATCATTTTGTGCGTATAGTGGTACTGTAGCATAAACATTTTCTTATTTGCTATCTTGATGGTCCACAATATCATTTCCTTCTAATAAGATTCTAAATCGAACATCGTCCAATTCATATTAGGTACTTTTAGTGGGAGGATAAATATCTTATTGGTGGGCTAATATAAGCTGAAGTATATACTAGTATGACATTGGTAAACTAATATATAGTCCAAACATCATATTTCCTAATCCACCATCAAAATTGAACCCAAAATAGCTCAATGGCTAAGAGGTTTCTGTTAGGTTATTAATACTATAATCCCTAATGTTTGTTATAAAATTAGAAAGGCAGAAAAGTTTTAAATTTTGACACATAAGTCCATAATATTTTAAAAATTTTACACTTAATTCTATTGACCTAGCTAATTTCACCAATAAAATTATGTTTTCTTAAGTTTGAATTAACATATTCAAATTAATAATCTTTTTTATTAATTAATTAATTACTTAGTTTAATGGATATTAAAACTATGAATTAATTATAAACCTATATTTTATGATAAATGTGAATGAGAATTTAATTTCATTTCTTAATTTGTAGTTTTTTTTTCATAATACTTATTCAGTAGACATTCAATAATTTGAATATGTAATTAAAATATATTAATGGACCAACAATACTAATAATGTGCTCTTTTTTTTTTAAAGGAAGATAACAAAAATGTGGGGCAAAAAAAGAAATTGCCTTTCATTAATCTACAAACTTGATGAATAAGCCTGTAGGTTTTTTTAACAAGGAGTTGGAGCTAAAGTTATTCTCTGCTTTACACTTATTTTGGAAATCTTTTAACATCTCATGTTCGATAACTTTGGATCAGTAATAAAATTCAATTACTAATTGCTAGAGATATGAGACTGAAACTAGTGGATATGTAAACAATTTAATCAATTTTTATATATTATTTTATTTTATTTATTTAGTAAAAGTACAAATTTTTAACAAGGTTATATTTGGCATTTAGGTTGATGTATAGAGTAAATTTTCTTTTTGAAACTTTGATGGAATTAATAATTAAAAAAATAGCCCCACCCTTTGATCTAAGAAAAATAGTCTTTTTCGACCAACACTACTAATTGCAAGAAAAATTTAATCAAATATATGATTATTTTTTTTTGCAAAAATCAATTCATCGACAAAAGAAAAAAAGAAATGTCCCATATTTTTATGGGGAAAAAGGGTAAAAAATAACTTAATAATTAATCGCTAATACTTTTTTTATGAGAAATCAATGCCGCAAACACCATTTTCAATGATAGGAAGTCACTATAAAAAATGTAACAATATTTTCAATAGCTTAATTTTATATTAGAAATACGTGATTATTTATGACCACATTATTTCACAATCGATAATAGAAGTTTAATTTCAACCAAATATAAAACAGGCTGAAAATAATTAGTGAAATTTTGAAATGGTTGGTGGTGGGCGTTTGTGCCATTGTTATTTGCAATGGCACAATTTCAGCAATCGAAAATACCATACCTTTTTTTACCAAATACCAAGGTAGTCACAAGTGAATATTATAATTTGTCAGGTGATTGAACTTAAGCTATGGACATTTTCAACTTACCAAACATGTGGAAGAAATAAATTACTATTTTTGATGACTTTTAACCATTATCAAAAATACATTTATATTTACAACTATGCTAGATAATTGATCAAAAATAGCATGAAAATAATAAGAATAGTTTAGGGCAGAAAAACTGTGCTAATGCTTTTATTTATTATTATTATATATTTAAAAAAAGTATGAAATTAATAAGAATAGTTTAAGGGGGAAAGGTTGTGCTAATACTATTATTTATTAGTCTCAAACATATTTTATTGGACTTGAACTATAGATCAATTGCTTTTTTCATTGCCAAACATTAACCAATTAGACTATTATTAGAATATATAATAGTAATGAAAATTTGAAGTATATATTTTTATATGTACCGTATGTGACTAATATGCCCCCCAACTCTTTAATTTTTGTTTAAAAATATTGAAAGCATAAGTTGAAGGACCCATTTGCATTAAATAGATCCTTAATTGTTCTTTTTCCTATAAATTGACCTTATATTTGCTGAAGTAATTAACTTAATTAATAATATAATTTTCATGACCATAGTATAATTAAGTAAGACATATTTGATATACATTAATATTACTATTTTATTTATATTTATTTGATCACTCAATTAGCTTTTCTATAATGTTTAATTTGTCATTTTACTTTTAAATATAAAATAAATATTGGAATAAAAATTTGAAGTTAATATTATAAATGAGAGTATAAGAAATGTCTAAACCATGATCTTGGCCTGTTGGATTAACATATTTGAGTCATATATATATGTGTGTGTGTGTGTGTGTGTGTGTGTGTGTACATAAAATTTAGATTTTAATATATAATCTCAATGCAAATGAGTTTGATTAATTAATAAGATATGTTAACATGAATTTTGTAATTTTGTTTCATGTTGTTAGTATTCATGTTCAACATTTTAAAGTAAATATTGGACATATAATCTTCAGAGGCATACATTGATGTACGAACTTTGCTTTAGAGAGGGAACACACAACCTAGGGCATTACATGATTTAGATAATATTATCAACTATGTTATATCTTATCAAAAACAAAACTGTGTTATATCTTGTAATTACATGATTAGAAAGTTCTACTACTAATTAATTATTTATTATTTTTTTAAAATTTTACCATTTAAAGTTTGAAAGTATTATTACACTTAGTTAAGAGTGAGCATATAATATAGTTATAAGACTATGTTATATCACATTAATTTTGTAATACACACTCAATTATTCAGCTTAGTTAAATAATTTTGGTTTACTATGTTAAATGTAATGAATCATTTGTTTTTTGTTATGTAGAAATCTAGTAGAACAAGTGCATCGAACTGTAACAAACCATCTAAAGTAGTGCCTACAACTGGATCAATTAAGATGCTGAAGAAGAGAAAGGAATCTGTAAATAATCAAAGTTATCATTGATTTTGTTATATTTATATTTGATCATACAAGTGTTTTTTAAAAGATTTACTTTCCTATTATAAAATAATAATTTTGATTCTTAATATTTCAATTTTTATAATACAAATTAATTAATTATGTAATATGACTATTATTATTGTTATTGTATTGATAGGCTGAGCAAAATGGGAATGGACCTAGTTCAATAAATTCTTTTGAAAAGTTTTATGTTCGAAAGGATGAAACCTGGCCTACTGACAAAGCTAATGAATTGTATGCATGCTATTGTGTTTTTTTTTTTAAATTTCAAAAGTTTGTACTATTATCATTATTGGATATTTGTGCTTATCTAATTATTGTGTTTATTTTTTAATAAGGTACAAATGATATCAACGAGAAATGAATTATATGAGTCATATGATATCATCCCATTGACAAAATAATAGGATATATATCTTAATGCAATATGAGGTGTTAAGCATGATCATGCTTTTGAAGGCCTTAAAACTAATGTTACGTATGGATCCACTTCAAACCGACCTTGCAACAAAGAGAAATATATCAACATGAGGAGTTTTTGTTGAGTACTTTGCAAGTGGTGCAAGAGCAGCTGGCTATTGTATAGAAAAAAGTGAAAGATTTAGAAGTACAGTAATTTCATTCTCAACCTGTTGTAGCTTCATCTTCAATGGTATTATGTTCATTTTAATCTTTTTTTTTAATTTACATAATTCATTCTCCCTTAATTGCTTTAAATAATGATTTAATTTTTATTTATAGGATCCAATTCGAAATTGAATGCAAATGATGATAGTGGTGCAAATTCTAAAAACACTAATGGTGCAAATTATGATGGTGGTGGTGGTACTAATTCAAATTATAATAGTGGCGCTAATTTAGAGGACAATGGTGATGCTTATTCAGATGGCTTTGATGATATTTGATATGATTTATAACATTTGAAAATAATATAATAATGCTTTAATTTTTAGTGTGAAATGTTTTTCAACAACATAAATGATGACAATTTCAGTTGAATCGTTTAGGAAAATTCATTCATTTTATAATGATGGTGGTCAAATGAAACCTATTTTCAACAATCATATGTTCTTAAAACTATGTTAGACAGTTGAAACAACTGTTGTTCCAATTGCTATTGGGAATTAATAAAATAAATTTTAATTGCATAGATTATTTTCAATTATCTATCCCAGTTAAAAGCAGAGAATTTGCAACAAAGATATGTCATCAACAATAATATTTTTCTGCTTATGAATACATTATTTATAACGGAACAATTCAATTAGAAATATTACCTATTTCGACTAATATGTAGCATTTTTTATTGTAAAATCAATTAGAACAATATGCTTCTCCAACTATAGTTTAGTTATTTTTGGATATTGTAGCCCTTCAAAATTAATGTATTTTTCAACGATCATATTTAATTGAAATTGCTACTACAAAAGCTACTACTAGAGCCAATTGATAATAATAATTTTGATTGCTCAAAATAATCATAAAAATTATTCATTAACTGTGTGTCCATACTGTTTTTTATATGCATTTATCTTTTTTTTTCATGGCTAATTTTGCTTGAAAAAAGCATATTTACGGTAGGCAGTTGGAAAAAAAGTGTTTCTACCTTAAGAATTAGGAATGGCCAACAACTGCCTTCAACCGTTGAAAAAACACATTCGCAATGACATTTCACTTGTTCTGACTATATTCAACAATCACAAAAAAAAGTTTTTCTTATAGTGACAACTGAAAATGTCAAATTTATTGATCGTAATTGATATTTATATGAAAATGTAATGAATATAATGTGATCATTAGCATGCACGAGGTTTCTTGTAGAAATTTAGTATTGAATATAAGGATCCGGTTTTTAAATCATAGATAAAATTATGTTGTATTTTTAATAAGTTTGAAAGCTTATGAAGGACTTGATATACATCTTATTGACATATGTAGTGACATCATAATTATATAAGACAGATTACAAGGATATATATGAAAATCCTACAAGGATTCAAAATGCTTGAAGCATATAATCAAGTGATCTTAGTTTGTGTTATAAATTACAAACTACATTGATCTTTATATGGATAAAAATAATTTGGGATAAATAAATCACATCCAACCAACTCACATACAAATTTGAAAAATTAATATTATGTATAATTGAAACCTATCTCGTTATAGGATTGACATTCATCATCATTAATCTATACAACAAATTCGTATGCTCACGAGTTCAATAAATTTACAAAGCATACTATATGGAACAAGTAGAGAATGTATATGGTTGCAAAATATTATCTATCATATTCAAAGGACATGAAAATTGACTTTTACTTCAAATCTTCCAACATGACAATGCTCTTTTATTGTATAAGTTGAAAAAGGATAAATCCAAGAAGTTAAAACTAGAAACACCTCACCAAAGTTCATCTACAATCATGAGCTCTAGTGGAGCTAGATGTCTTGCAAATATACTCCAATAATCATGTCATTTTGTGGCATCAAAAAGAGCATATTTTTAAAAAGAAGAAGTTGTGCAATTATATTTAGTGATAGTAATTTAACCCAAGCCCAGACCTGGACAACCCCAAAAAATCTAGGCCAGATTCAATCCATATCGGAGAAAATTAAATCTAGTATTCGAATTCAATTTTATCAACCTAGATGTCTATGGATCCAAGTTTAGGTTTGGATAAACTGTAAATCCAAAATTCGGACCGAATATCTTTATTTTAATATTACTTTATAAAATTATTTTTAATATAAATAAAAAAAATTAAAAAATTAGCCCCAGTGCCCTAATTCACACTCATTGCCAAACATTTCCTCTCTCTCCCTTTTCTTTATCAAATCATCGTCAAGCTAAACATTTACTCTTTCTTCAACCTTTCTCCTTCATCAAATCATCGTTGCACTCGTCATCGCTTCACCACTTTTGTTATGTTCATGTTCATCATCTTCAGAGGAA
Source organism: Luvunga scandens (assembly GCA_030449905.1). Classification (NCBI taxonomy): domain Eukaryota; kingdom Viridiplantae; phylum Streptophyta; class Magnoliopsida; order Sapindales; family Rutaceae; genus Luvunga; species Luvunga scandens. The sequence goes on from JASUUG010000714.1 coordinate 1,988,288, forward strand.
AAAGAAGATCAATGAAGAAAGAATAAAAAAATCAATTAAAGAATACAAAAATAAATAAATAAATAAAAAGAGTAGGAGATTAGAAGTGGCAATTGCAACAGAGGAAGAAGATAGCAACAATAGAGACTTGAACAACGACTTCAACAGCATACCTGATTTTGAAGGCCAAATCCCATTTATCCTCTCTCTTTTCTTGACTTAATCCAACAAAGCCAATTTATCATCATCGTCACAAAATTTGTCATTATTATTTTTAAAAATTAAATTTGTATGCTCTGTTATCTTGGAATATATTTCTACTTATTTGATTTTGAATTATTTTCCATTATTGTTAGTAATGGATTAGAGACCTAAAAAGGAATTTATTGAAGAAAGAGAGAAAATTGCATCTCTTCCAGGCTTAAACTCAGAATCCAAAAACCCAAATTTTCCTAGATTGAATTGAGATCAGACTCAAAGGAAAAACATTCAAGGTCATATCCAGGTTTAGTATTATAAGTTATCATTCAGATTTGGAATAAGGAAGGAAAAACCTAGATCGAGACCCGAATTTTGCCATCCCTAGTTATCTTATACTGTATTATATTATGTTATATTGCATTATTTTAATACAACTGTATTGCATTATACTGTATTACATTAATATTGTATTATAATAATACCGTACAATATTTGGTGCGAATTGTACTGTATTAATTTTTAATTATATTATGCTTGGTGCTGCATCGTACTAGTATTAATTTCTTTGGTGATTAATTTTAATTATATATTTTGAAAACAATATTTATTAGTACTTAGAAAAATACTAAATATAGAAGCCTTAAATTTAAGAATTTTTACATTAATTTTTTTTGTTTAAATAAAAAAAAATCATAATTCTTTATAAAACATATGTAAAACTAACAAATTCTAAAATTTACAATGGTATAACATATATTTTTTTAGTAATTCCTAAATATATAACCTATGAAATAAAGATTGAAACAAATAATTCAATCCAATAGCATTTAAAAACTATCACAACATAAATAAATAGGTAAAACGTACAAAATTCGTTCAAAGTTAATACATACTTCAAAAGTTTCACAAAATCATAAATTGATACAATAGTTATTTGTGTTAAATAATTTGAGTACGCGCATCTACAAGCCAAACTACTAATGCAAAATATCATTGTTTAGTTAGAAATGCATACTCTCTAATCAAACACCACCACTCCTCTCATGCTCATGCAAAAGTATCCTAACATATGCCAACTTATGATCACGATCATTTCGTAATACCTTGAAAGCCCTTCTATGCGAAGGGTTCTCAACCATCAAATTTAAGGCAATAAGCTCGTCATTCACAGAAAGTCGCATGAAAGCAAGCTCTCTGCCAACATAATCATGATCTTTACTACTTCCAAACATATTCTGAGACATGTCACCGTTGGCTTGGTGAAATGCTGAAACCAATTTGTCAATACCAATAACAATTTGTTCATCTAATTTAGACTTCCTTCTGTGTGATGATTGTAAATGTGATCGAGTAGTGTATTAAGAATTTGAAAGCAGAATAGTCGACATTGTAGAACCTTTATCATCAATCTCATTATCATCATCATGAATTTTTTTTTAAAGTGCTATATTAGCCATATCATTTGGAGTTTCTGCCAAACTTCTAGTTGCACAGTCTTTTCCAAATATATTTGCTAGCCTCTTATAATATAAAAATGGCTTATCTCTCCAATTGCTTGCATTTGTGTGGAACTACAATAATAAAACAAGATAGTTAAATAAATTCTATTATATTCATAATAAACAAATTAAGGACAATGTTTATAAATGATGACATAAAAAGAAATCATTTTCTTTACTAACCTCCACACACGATCTCCATGCTTTTTCATTGTCAACGACTACACATTTTCTCACATCATTCCATCCAAAATTGCTAGTGTTCAACATATCAAATATCACTCCATAACTTTTCTCTATATCTTTATCTTAAAGTCAATATGTGGGTATACCTTCAAAGCATGCCCTGGTAAAAAAATTTTTAATTCATTTTTAATATATTTGTAACTTCCAAATTTGAAAGTGTCGTTATTAGCTCGACCACCATTTACAACTATAGCATCTAAAATATCTAACATTGCTTCTTCTTTATCTTTAGTCCATGCTCATCTTGAGCCTACCTTATTTCCAGTAGTATGGCTTGGTCTTCCACTCTCCATTCCTATAAAATAAATATTATAACAATTTTTTAAACAATTACAAGTCAATTCACATCAGTAAGCCTTGATAAATTTCTAATAATATCAAATATAAATAAAAGGTTACAGCCTTAAATACTTTCCTAATGACATCTAAATACTAACAAAAGCACATGTTCAAATGCTTTTCTAATGACATTTATATACTAACAAAAGTATAGCCTCAAATTCTTTCCTAATGACATTTGTATACTAACAAAATTACAAGCTCAAATTCTTTCCTAATTACATCTATATACTAATAGAAGTATAGGCTCAAATGCTTTCCTAATAACATCCATATACTAACAAAAGTACAGGCTCTGATGCTTTCCTAATGACATCTATGTACTAACAAAAGTACAGGCTCTGATGCTTTCCTAATCACATCTATAAACTAACAAAAGTGCAGGCTCAGATGCTTTCTTAGTGACATCTATATATTAAATGAGTCCTAATTTCCAAGCCAATGATTAAACATAGTAGTAGTTAAATCATTCCTCCAGCTCATTCGCTGGTCTTGAGCTTCAATGCTACTTATGTTATCATTATCTTCTACTTCATTATTAGATATGTCAACTAATTCATGCTCCATTGGATTCACAAACATTTGTCTTCTAATCAGATTATGCAATAAACAACATGTAGTAATAATATGACATTGGGTTTTAATTGAACAAAATGAAGAACTTTGAAGAATGGCTATCGCGTTTTGAGTAATCCAAAACACCATTCAATTGTGTTTCTTGCTGATGAATGTTTCATGCTAAAGAATTCTTCTTTATTGCGGGGAGCACACCGTCTCTCTATTCTAATAAGTGATATCTCATTCCCTTATATAGGGCAAAGAATCCTTTAGCATTTGTATATCTAGCATCCACTAGATAGTAATAACCTATTTATTTCACATAAGCATCAATATATATTTTTTTAATATGTAATTTGATTAAATTAATTTTTTAGAATAAGTAATACCTATAGGAACTTTTAAACTAGTCGATTTATTTAATGCATCATAAAGTACTCTTGAGTCGGAGACAAAACCTTCCCATCCAGGCATCACGAAGATGAATTTCTTATCTCGTGAACATACCCCTAAAACATTTATAGCAATCTCACCCTTTCTTGTTTGATATCTTGGCTTATCATTCTTTGGCACATGGACTTTAATATAAATTCCATCAAATGCCCCTAAGCAATTTTACATTCATAAAATAGATGAAAATTCAATCAGCATTAAATTATCAGTAGCTATAATAAAATATAAGTAATTGATAATGTACCCTAAACCACTTCCACCTCTCATGTAACATATGCACTATAAATTATTTAAATGAGTGTGATGTTATTTTTAATTTTCATCCCAAATTTTTAAAATCGTCAAATTGGTACAAATCGTTGTAGGTAATTGGACATAATTATTAAAATTGATCGCACTCGAATAATTTAAATTTTTGTCGTGACATTAAATCGAGACAATTCAAACGCGATTCAATGACAGCGTATTCAGATTTTATTTCGGCACTTGGGTCCAGTATTAACTTAATTTGTATTATGCTTACCCAAAAAAAAGGAGAATTGTCAGTTACTATACAAAGAAAGAATGGGAGAGAGAAGCATTTGTTTTTCTTTCCTAAAATAGAAAGAGAAAGAGAAAAAAAAAGTTGACGTTGACTCGTTTGACCAACCCGTGACCCGTGAACCCGACCCGGTCGTTCCTCCTATTTTTGACCACCACACGGCCACACTTGGTACCAATCTGAAGCTTAAGAGTTGGCCGACTTACCTCTGTTGTTACCGACGCCGAAAAATGGCCAGAACATCGGCGATCTAGCTTCAAAGACCCGCGACCCAACCTATTTCATCCCGCCGTGATCCCGCCGGTTTTAGGCCACACCACCACTTGGATCTTTTTCCTCAACTCCCCCTCATCATTTTCTGACCAACCCCATCACCTGAAACGGCCAGATTACCGCTGATCTACCACTGGAAAGTTCACGATTTTGGGGAGCTTGATCCGCTGTCACCGCCACATGAGGGAGGCTACCGTTGGCACCATTGGACTCACCGAGGTCAGAACTATTAGACCTGAGCTTCCCGTCCCCGTTGACTGAGTTTCGGTCATCGTTGACTGTTAGGGGCAATTCAATAATTTCATAAACTTTAGGGATAATTCTAGAATTTTAAAATTGGTAGAAATTTTGGTAATTTCATATTAGCGCAGTTGGATAATTTGAGATTTCGGGGGTAGTTCGGTAATTTAAGTCATTAAGGGTATTTTTATAATTTCACATTTTCTGGGGCTAATTTCATAAATTTAGAACTTGTGGATATTTTTGTAATCGAAATTGAAGGTAGTTTGACAATATTTGATTCTAAGAATAATTTGGTAAATTTTGATGTCGATGGCATTTTGGTAATTTTTTGAATCTGAGAATATTTTATTGTGAATAAATGTCGTTTTCTAATTTATTAGTTATGATTTGCATTATGAATAGTAATTATGTTATTTCCTTAAATTAGGAGGATCCACGAACGAGAATCAACCCACGAACATTATCGATACCAAGTTCAGACATTGTCACGGTGAGTGGAATATACAAAACCTATTTTCATTATGGTTTATTTTGATTTTAAAATATGATAAGTGCATTTGCGAAATTAGTTTTAAAGGCTTCGATTTAAATGATTTCGTAGAAATAGATTTTTATCTGTGTCTTGATATTTATTGTTAAAAATGTGTATGATTAATGATTTTACTACCGATTTTGAGTATATGCATGATACTACTTCAAAGGAAAGGAAATTGATTTAAAGTATGCTGATTGAGAAAAGGAAATGAGATTTTGGATGAGATTTTAAATGAGATTATAAGTTTAGGTATATGTATCTAAACGATTGTTTACAAAATCATTAGACAGTATCCTTACCCTTCAGATACAATGATATAGATGAGATCAGATATGTATGCAGTATGATGAATACAGAGATACATATATTGAGATACATAGATACAGATATTGAGATACAGATAATACAAATGATACAAATGATACAGATGAGATGCAGGCTTTTGGGGCCCGTTTGAGTACACACAGGAGCTTTGGACCATGTACTCAGGCGACTTTATCTTTTAAAGACCAGATTATGCATGCACAGATATAATGAGATATAAGATGATATTTTTTTATCTATTTGTGTAGCTCTGGAGCATGATTGTACCCAGATAATGCTTCGTTGCTCGTCCGTTGAGATCTGGATTTGATGAGATATGTGATGATACTTCCCTGTCTATCCGTGTAGCTCCAGAGCATGATTGTACCTAGATAGTATGTCATTTTCCGTCCGTTGAAGTTCGGATATGATAAGATTATTTCCCCTGGGTACTTGTTTGGTGATAGTTTTCAGTATTTCAGTATTAATATTATAAGTATTATGAATTTCCATTGATTTATGCAGTATTTTTGCAATATCGTTATTTGAATACATGATTTGAATTTAATAAGTTATTTAAGTTTTTGTAATATTTTGATGAGATGGTGTTTTGATTTGATTAATTATTTTAGAGTAAAATTATGTTAAAAAACTATTATCCACTCACTGAGCTCACTAAGTTTTATACTCATTCTGTTTTATTATATTCCCCCCCCCCCCACACAGGAGATTCGCAGGTACAACAGTCGACCCAGCAATGATAATTATTTTGGATTTATGGCAACGTGATAGAATTATAAGTTATAAATGCTTTATTGAGATATTTTCGGATTGTATAATTTTATACATTTCGGTGATTGTGGATAAATCTATGTATTTGATCTGATATTGGATATTTGAATGATTTGGTATTTTGTTGAGGAGATTGATTGACGAAGTTGGTTGTATTCAGAATTCTTTTGGGAGTGATTATTTTATTAATTGCAAGTTTGATTATGTGATAATTATAGAGGAGACTATGCCAAATTTTTGGCAAAATACTCATTGATTAGTTGTTTCCAATCGATTTATTAAAAACCATGCTGATTCGTCCTGGGAGTTTGGGGCAGGTCGTGTCATCTCATTAGTGCAATTCTCTAGTACATAGTCTAGTGCCCTTAGTAAAATATTATGTAGCCGTAATACTTCGTTTAACACTGAATTAAAGTATCTACTAATAGTCTTACCAAATCTAAAAAACCTATTGCCAATTGTGCGATTCTTAACATAATAAGATAAAGCGTGTATAAGCATGCAAACTTGCTCTTCAATAGCTAATAAACCATTAGTCTTTAGTCCCCCATTTGATCAAAGTAGCTCATATAGTAGGCCAAATGTCCTTCTATCCATTTTTAGTTGATTTACACATTATATGTCACTATTACCTATAAAGCTACCTAAGTATTATAATCAAGTAGCATGGAATTAGAATGTACGACTACGAATCATTTTTCTTTTGTTATGCCTTCGAATCAACACCATTAACATAAAATACATCACAATGAACATGAACCTTAATTTCATTTGCCACGTGATGAAAGAAAACTTCCCATATCCATATCTAACACAACTAGTAAAATGGGAAAAAAAATCAGCTAGTCAACCATTGGATAAATTTCCATAAGGACTATGTTTCAACACTTGAGCTAAATAAAATTGCCAAAAAGATAACAGAAGCATATATGTATGTATATATGTATGTATGTATGTATGTATGTATATAATAATAATGATGATGATGATGATGATGGTGATAATAATAATAATAAGGACCCCTTTAAGTTACGGTAACCGTAACTTACTGTCCGTTTGTCTTTTTCTTATTTTGTTTTCTTGTAAAATTTCATTGAAGCCCTTTATACTCTACTTTATTTATAATTTATTCATAAATTTTTAAAATATCAAATTTACTCCTATAATTTTTAAATTCTTAAAATACCCTCCATTTAATTAAAAAATATAATTATTATTAAATGAATTATAATAATTATTATTATTATTATTTTAAATGGATTATTATTATTATTATTAACAACAACAACAATAAAATTAAAATTATAATAATGGATTATTATTATTTTTAAATTCCTAAAATACCCTCCATTTAATTAAAAATATAATTATTATTAATGGATTATAATTATGATTATAATAATATAATTTTAATTTTATTTTAAATAATTATTATTATTTTAATTTTATTATTTTAAATTATTATTATTATTATTAACAATAAAAGGTATTATAATTAATTAATATATTAATAATAATTGATAATAATTTTTTAGTTAAATTGTTAACAATAATTATTATTATTATTAATTAATTTTTGAATAATAATAATAATCACAATAATTAAAATATAAAATAATAATCTAAATATACTTATCTTCAAATCCAATTCATTTAAATTGGATTTTGGTACAACACTTCAAATCCAACCCATAATATGATAATAATTAATAATAATTTTTTAGTTAAATTATTAACAATAATAATTATTTTTATTTATTTATTTATTTATTTAGGGATAAGGAAATGGAGGATGAGGTCAATGGAGATGGAGAAAACGAAGGGAAGTACCTTGGCTCCTTGTGGTGGAGGTGGTGACGGCAAATTTGTTGGGAGTATTGTTGATGCGGTGTCATGTTGAGAAGATGAATGAATGAGTTTGATGACGTGGGGTCTAAAGAGTGAGAATGATCTTGATCGGAGGGTTTGGGGAAGAGAGAGAGTGTGATAGGAAAATAGAGGGTGTGGATTTGGAGATGGGTTTATAATTAATTAATATATTAATAATAATTAATAATGATTTTTTAGTTAAATTGTTAACAATAATTATTACTATTAATTATTAATTATTATTATTATTAATAAAAAAATTATTTATTAATAATAATTATTGTTAATATATTAATTAATTATAATACCTTTTATTGTTGTTAATAATAATAATAATAATAATAATCCATTTAAAATTATAATAATTATTATAATTATAATTCATTTAATAATTATTAAATTTTTTAATTAAATGGAGAGTATTTTAGAAATTTAAAAATTATAGGGATAATTTGATATTCTAAAAATTTATGAATAAATTTAAAAATTTTATAATATTTATGAATAAATTATAAATAATACAGAGTATAAGGGGCTTCAATAAAACTTTTTAAGAAAACAAAATAAGAAAAAGACAGATGGATGTAAGTTAGGTTACCGTAACTTAGAGGATCCCTAATAATAAAGGGTAGAGGAAATAAAACATTTGATCCATTCTCATTTGACTTGATAAGCCACAAAATCATGCCTATCACATGATTTAACAGAGGGTAGAGGAAATATATTGAAATCCAAGGAATTATATTTCATAGATAATTTCTTATTGAAGAAATAATAAATGCTAAGAAATTGAACTCATTGGAAGCAAGCAGCAGCTGTTGGAAGGAAATTCCAGTTTATGTATTTGTTTTGGAACCTAAATAAAAATAACCCCATTGAAATAAATAAACCAAATATCGATTTCAATGACTAATTAACTCTGGAAAAAATTCATGTAAAGTATGAAACATTTGCTAGTAACACTAGCTACAAATATGTTTGTGTATGGCCCCCAAGGGCGTAGCCCAATTGGTTGGCAGTACAATCTGTCGCCCCTCACTTGTGTGGACTCAGGGTCGAGCCTTGGGGATGGAGAGGGGGATAAAAATTGATTTGGGCTTTCCCACCCCCTTTCCTTTTTTAAAAAAAGAAAAAAAAAATATGTTTGTGTATATAACAACTATTGAGTACTTATACAAATTCTTCTTTATACATTGCTCAACTTGTTACAAATTTCTCACTGTCTTGAATCATATGGTTTCACCAATTCATTGTTCTCAAATCTGGTCAAATGCATGCATAAATAAATGATGAATCTCTCCATTTTGTTGAAGACAGAACAACTAATTTTTTACCTCAGAAAAGAATAGTACTTACTTAACAATCTCACATAGCCGAATACTTCAAAATGCTTTATGAATAAATACTGGGTTGCCATGGAATAACGATTCCTTAAATTCTTACCAACCGCAAAGGTAACTAAACTTTTAGCAACCACTGTACTAAAAATTAGCTTAAACTCAAACTCATTATTCATAAACTATTTTTTTCCTTTTAATTTATGAATGGACAGCAAAACTTGAGAACGTTTTTATCCCCACACATCATGAATTTGTCCAAACAAAGATTATCCATTGTCCTAATATTACTGTACAAGTGGTCATATATTATATAAAATAAGATAACGTTCAACAATAGTGGTGTTTTTGAATTTTTTGTTTGGTCTTTAATCATTTGTTCAGAAAATTACTGTCTTTTGAATTTTATCTTTTGACCAAAAAGTGCAGCACAATTAGTTAGCAATGCAAATTCTTACTAACATAAAAAAAGAAAATAATAATAATATATGGACCTTAAGTCCAATATTTGCCAAGTGCAATCCATAAGGTTAACAGCTTATACAATGCTTAAATGTTTTCTACATGTTGCACTTTAGATTATATTCTTAGCCATAGTATTGCATTTGAGTTTCTTCTCAACTATTTACTTTTTATTTGATAGATTCTTATTCTCTTATATTTTAGTAGAGGTGCCTAAAGCAATTAATCTTATCCTAGTGTAATAGATTTTAGCACTATAGAATTTAATTATCCAATATTTCTAACCAGATTATAAAAGCTTTGGCTTCCCTTTATGCTTTAGGCCTCCAATCTTCATGGTAAAAGATGAACTACTAGTTTAATAGATATGTCATCCTTATAATGCTTAGACCATTTGTCTACCTATTATTGGTAGATCATTACGGATAAAGACATTCAAGTAGATGTTTTTGCTCATTACTGCAGCATTTCACACGGATATATAAAAGTATATGTAGAGATGTGTATTCTTTTGTTCTCATCTAATCCAAACGGGGGCAATTTTGTGTGCTTGACTGATATTTAATGTATAATATAGTATAATATAAACCATTCTCAATTGATCAATATTCCAAAAATCTTTCTAGTAGTCAAAAAACTGTTGAGACAACAATTATCTCTTTCCTAGCTCTGATCTTATAAGTAAAATACCGCAACCTACTATTATCCCTTAATCATATTTAAAAACCCACTGCAAGCAATTGGCGCCTTATTTTCCAAAAATCAATTGCCACGTATGTTTGGTTATAACGGACAAACAAGATTAAATTAGAAATAAATAAAATCAAACCCTAATTTAGAAATCAAACCTAAAATAAAAAATTAAACCCAAATTAAAAACCAAACCTTAGGTGGTGAAGGACCAGGAGAACATTAGTATTGCATGGTGAGATGGTGTCGCGCGGTGGGGTGCAGTGGAGCTGGTGCCGCGCAGTAGGTGGCTGTCGCACAATGAGGTTATGGTGGAGCTGGTGTCATGTGGCGAAGGTAGCTGGCATGGTGGTGGAGCTTCGTGGAGTTGTCATTTGTTGAGCCACAGCTTAGGGAGAATTATAGATTAACAGGCAATGCTACTTAGGTTGATTTGAAGACAACGATGAGAACGAGAGGGAATTTTTTTTGTCTTAAAATAGTTACAAAACTTGCATAAACTCAACCCCCCTCAGGTTTATTTTATGCCAGTTTGATTGCATAAAATTTTGAGTCGACCACAGTATAATACTATGTTGTGTAATTGCCAAACATGGTATTATAATGCTCTAATACAATGAGGAGCTCTAATACCTTAACCAAACATGCCATTAACATGCACTGTCTACCTTTATGGGGAGTGAGAAAATAAGAGGATGGGGGTTTCTCTTTTTTTGGATACCCATATATGCATACTCCTGAATTTTGGAAAATAAACAAACAGCCCTCAATGCTAGTCATAATTATACTAAACGCCCAATACTTTAGTGAATATTAGTTATGTCCATATGCTTTCAAAAGATGATAGTTAACTCCCAACACAAAGACTTGGCTTTTTACATGTCCATTTGCTGTCCTGTAAACGGATATGTATTTCCTAATGTATTTTGCCACTTTAAGATTGCACCAAAAATATCGAAGTTGCGTAGATTTTTTTTAATTTGATTTGCTTGGTTGGATCTCCTTATCAATGGACGGCTAGCTTGACAAGAATCAAAAAACCTAATTAACTGTGATTAAATCAAAATGCGGACAACACTTGTATCATGCGTACAGATAGTCTTTTTGTAATTACATTCACTTCTCTTAGAAATTTGGCAATATGAGAAACACGTTCACTAATAGCAGAGTTTCATTATGGAGAAAAGAGATTTACAACTCTTGCCATGTCGTTTTATATTTGGGATCCCATGTGGGAGGTCTGTTATGTTTCTTTTTTCTTTTTCTTTTTCTTTTTTCCAAGTTAATCATCGTGATAAGAACAAAAGCACTACAGATCCTATATCCTAGTTTTGTGTGTTGAGTCAGTCCTTATAACGCGATAGTGTTAGTAACAGGTGAAGATTGAGTTTTTATACTCTTAATAAGCTTCGCAGGCCTGTTATTGGTTGGTAATGTATTTGAACTACATGAGCTTGGTGAAGGTTGAACTATATATAGCTAGTGTGGAACTAGATCAATTCATATAATAGCCAAGCTGACACCTCAAAGCAAAAACAATATTGGTAAGTAAATTCTTGGTTTAGGGATTACCAGGAAATTCTTGGTTTAGGGATTACCAGGCAAAACAAATCTCTCAGGTTTGATGAGCTTGTGCAGATAGCTACCCTCAGTAGGGCTTCATGAAGAATGGTGAAACAAGGCAAAGCCAGATTGACACGAAATATATTTAATCTTGAAATCATGTACAACAATTTTAATGTTCATAGAATCATAGTATAAAGCAATTTATTAGTATAATCATTATATCAATCAATTAAGTCATATTAATAAAATAACTATACAAGTAATATTTTTCCGGCTATAGCCTTAACATTTGCATTCATATTTAATTTTTAAGTTTTCTAATATGAAAATTTCTGGTGAGAAAATGAAATATTGAAAAACAAACAAAACCTTAACGGCAGTGCTAGTAAATTAGTCCTCAGTTAATTGGTCAATACTACATAAAAATCGCATGTCATATTTGTAGCTTAAAACAGTCTTACAGTCAGGTGCCAAGAATAAAATATTCTGTTACACGTGGCGCATTCAAAATTAATTACCGGTCCCATTAGCTGCAATTACTGGTCTGTCCATGAAAATTGTTTCTTCATTACCGCAGTATAGTTTACAAGGTAGGTCATGCGTTAATTATATGATTAATTACTTCTATTTATACACCTCTCATGACTTTGTCCAATATCTTGATCTGAGAAGTCGTACCTATATATATCTTAGAAGACGTCACATTGTCAAGAATTAGTTCTGTTAACGTAAATGCTCTCCAAACTGAAACTCTATTTTACCACACCGCAGTAATGTTCCGTAAGAATTCAACATTGATCATTCTATGGTCAAATAGCCTCTCTCTCTCTCTCTCTATATATATATGTGTGTACATATGTTGAGTAAATCACCTACGCGAAGTGATTACATATGTCGATGTTGTCTATTATTTATAAACCAATTAGAATAGCCGACGAATATGGTCACGAGAGTTGTATGAAAGCCGTGGGTATTACTATTTTTATAAACATGACAAATAACAGAATCGACTAGAGGATCGTGTAAAATTTTTCAACTATTAAACTGGATGCACCATTAAATACCACACATCAGAAATCGTGACTAACTTAAGTTGATAAAATTAAAATTTGTAGAAATTGCAGCAGCTGGTTTCCAATTCGATTTCTCTTCTTCTTTTTACAGTCATTTATTTTGTGAATCCATGCATGTTCTTGGGCCTCAATGTTATGACATCTAGCTCGGCCTCATGCTCTAGGCATCAATCTCATCACTAGTAGAAAAATTACCTTAATTTGCTGACACCTTTTTGGTGTCAGCAACATGTTTCACTGACATGCAGTTTTAGTGCTAGCATAGCCCACGTCAGTGTCACAGTGATACTAAAAAATAGTATAAGTGATTTTATGTCATTATAGTATCAAAATCATTTTGATTCTAGGACATCACTTATATGATGATATTATTGTACCAAACAAATATTGATGCAAGGGTATTCCAAAGATAACGATACTATAGTAATAATGTTTGTTCGGAAAAAAAAAAAAAGAAATAGAAATTTACAATTGATACATGAATTTAAATATTCATTGAATAATCTGAAAATTTATTACATTGTATAGAGCTACGCGAACATTGAATTATAAAAGCCAAAACATTAAGTCAAACTCAAAAGAATAAAGAGTTTACAATAAAAACTACTCGAAGAATCAACCATCACCAACTATAATCTTGTATATATTTCTGTAATCTTGCTCAATCTTGGAAACCTGTTAAATAAAAAAGAAAACCATTATGTTAACTGAAAACTAAAAGGTTTTCTCAAAAAACAAATCTTAAAAGAGAGTCAAAACTAGCAAAACGGGTTTGGATTCATCATCATGACCAACATCAGAGGTAGCCCGTTTAGCAAGCTCGGATGAGAACTCATCAGGTATCAAATTTTATGTGCATAACCAAAGAAAAAATAAAAAATAATCTAAACACAGTGGTATTATTACTTCAGCCAACAAGAATCAATACTTGTACTTCATTCAACTCTTTCTATTTTTCCTTTTTTTTGGAAAAGAATTCAACTGAACTTAAAAGTTCTTATTAATTTCGATGTACGGTAAATAATTTAGTCCATGATTTAAATGAATAGTGCTGCACCTTAATGCCACTATCTAATCTTGATGCTGAAGTAAAGAGCAACTTTTAAACATAAAACATAGTCCCTAGTGAGTCATTTACGTTCGTAATGTTTTCGTCAGCAATAGTGCAGCATCCATATAAACCCTCCAACCATTCATTCTTACCTGAAAAATTCATATTAGAAAACGTATTCATAAATGCATATATTAAATCAAATCAGAATTCGAAATAACATTCAACCGAACAAGGCTTAAAATCCTGCCCAAGGAGAAGGAATTTCCATAATCTTCAAATCGGGAAGGGGAGAGATCTCTGCTAGCTTCGGGTGAACCGTTATTAAAACTCAAATATAGTTGAGCTTGGGCGAGTTCTTATTTCTGGTTAGATTCAAGTAGCCGATGGTAACTGATCAACAGTACTCAACTTGGCATCATAAACTGACCTTTATATTTAATGCCTCTTTGTTTCAATTTTTTTTCTATGAATTTTGAGGGCCGCGGTTAAATTGCATGTGCGAAACGTAGGAGCGTGCACGGATCCACAAAAAAAAAATCACTGTAAAAAGGAAGAAGAGAAATCGATTTGGTAACCAGCTGCTGCATTTTCTACAAATTTTAATTTTTTAGATTGAATAGTCACCCTTTTTGTCGTGTGGTAATTAATTATGCGCATCCAGTTTTTCAGTTGAGGAACTTTACACGATTCTCTAGTCGATCCTCTTATTTGTCATGCGTATAAAGAAAGTAAGAGATTATGTTTAGGCATGGCTTTCATGCACCTCTCAGTATCATATTTAGGGATCTAGTTGGAAAACTTATGTGATTAATTATATACTTTATATTAATCACAACTGAAGCAATGACTTATATATATATATTTACATTAATCTCTTACTTTCTTTATACGCATGACAAATAAGAGGATCGACTAGAGAATCGTGTAAAGTTCCTCAACTGAAAAACTGGATGCGCATAATTAATTACCACACGACAAAAAGGGTGACTATTTAATCTAAAAAATTAAAATTTGTAGAAAATGCAGCAGCTGGTTACCAAATCGATTTCTCTTCTTCCTTTTTACAGTGATTTTTTTTTTGTGGATCCGTGCACGCTCCTACGTTTCGCACATGCAATTTAACCGCGGCCCTCAATCTTCACTATTTTTGTACAATAAAACTTCGGCCGTTGATCAGTTACCGTCGGCTACTTGAATCTATATATATCGTGTCAAACCAGAAATAAGAACTCGCCCAACCTCAACTATATTTGAGTTTTAATTACGGTTCACCCAAAGCTAGCAGAGATCTCTTCCCTTTCCAATTTGAAGAATATGGAAACTCCTCCTTGCGCAGGTTTTTAAGCCATGTTCGGTTGAATGTTATTTCGAACTCTGATTTGATTTAATATATGCATTTATGAATATGTTTTCTAATATGAATTTTTTCAGGCAAGAATGAATGGTTGGAGGGATTTTATGGATGCTGCGCTAGTGTTGACGAAAATATTATGAATGATGATGTCGATCTTCTTGTTGTCCTGCAGTACGGGAGGAACCCTGACCACACTGGTTAAATGCATACCGTATTACTTTTTGTTCTTAAGTTTAATTAAATAAAAGGATAGGTACTGTTACTACCCATCAATACATGCAATATTACTCTTTTTTTTAATGTTTAATTAAATAAAAAGTTGAGTACTATTATTATCTCCTTTCTGAATTGTATTATTCTCGTAATATTTGACAAGAATTGAAATATACATAAATGAACAACAACAAACTACATTACGGTATTTGAGTATTTGTAGAACATTCGGGATTCAAATGCTAACTGAACTAAGGGTAAGGCTTTATGCACTTTAATTTATACTTTAATCACTCTTATTTTAATAAAATTTTATAGTATTAAAATAACCCAATTTTTTCCATGAGGATCATGACCTTATATGCCTATTTAATTTTATTTTTTTAGTCCATGTGAATCTAGGATTGTAATAATTGACCACTCTTTGCAACTGCCGTCCATGATAATCTATCATTCTATATATGTGCTTGGTGGATATCGTATCGTGCCCTATAGAGTTAGTAGCTCGCTCCCCATTGCCTTGTCTGTAACTTATTCTGATCATATGTTCAACATGATGATTTATTCTTTAATAGATACGCGATGTGGTGTCAACTCTAATATAAATTTAGACATTCATATACTGTATTTAGACATTCATGGTCTATATCACTTTTCAAACAAAAATATCAATACTTTAAAGTTAAATTTAATTAAGTACACCAACTTTTATTATATATATATCTTACATAATGAGAAATTACTTTTGAAAAAATTTTCGACCATTCGATTCTTGAATGATTTCCCACACCATTCCCTATATAAACCACTTATACACAAGCAAAAGTTTTTCATCCTTAACCTATATAGCAAGCTTTCTCTCCTTCCCATAATTCTATCAAATAAACTAAATCGACCCTACAAGTAATGTCAAGCATTAATTCACTAGCAATTTTCTATCTCGTGGCCCTAGCCACAAGAGTGCATCTCTCCTCAGCCAACAATGCAACTCAGCAACGGTACGTCCACCTTCATAATGAAGCTCGTCGTAATGTTGGTATTGGGATAGGTATGACATGGGACAACACGTTGGAGGATCATGCACGTAACTACGCACAAAAACTTAAAGTTGACTGCAAAATGGAACACTCAGTTAGCCATTACGGCGAGAACCTTGCATGGGCTGACCACGACTTTACCGTCGACCACATCGTGCAGATGTGGGTGGACGAGAAACAATTTTACGACTACAACTCTAATAGCTGTGCTCCTAATCAGATGTGCGGACACTATACTCAAGTTGTGTGGCGCAAATCAGAGCGTTTGGGTTGTGCTAAAGAGCGGTGTAACAATAATCATCAATTCATTGCCATCTGCAACTATGATCCTCCAGGCAACGCTGCTGGCGAACGTCCTTTCTAATTGATATAACAACTTTCCTAAATCCTCCGAGCAAGTATGAGATTAGAGGGCTGCGTTTTATAATGTTTTAGTCGCGTGTTGGTAGATATCCTTAAAAAATAAAATCAAGTTAGGTGATCTTTTTTACGTTGTACGGCAGTCCACTTCCATTTACGGCAATAAATAAGTGGTACATTTCTCTTCTTAAGTAATTTAGATTATTAAATCTCTTCAATTTTTTAACTTAATACAAATTAGGAAATAACTCATTGGTTGAGTGGTGAACAAATCCCCTTTTCAATTTTTAGGTATGCTCTAACAATTTCATTTTACCATTGACGAAATCTTTTTTCTTCGTTTTGTTTGATATATCTTCATTTTTATTTATTGGGTTGCAATAATTTTTACCTCTATGTCAAAGCTATTCAAAAGAAAGAAAATAATAGAATCAAACGTAAGTATAAACATTAAAGTAAGTTCAGTGAGTACTATTAACAGTACAGTGGTTCTAGTTGGTTTTAAAAAGAAAAAGATCATAGTTAATTTTGCCAAACAAGATGGAGAGTTTTGATCAATTAGTAAGGTTTTGTATTATTTTAGTTGCCTGGGGGATCGTCGCTGCAGATGACAAAGGTTCCACTGTTTTTGCACCTAACTCTAGCACACCCTTAAAGCACAGAATTGCGCCACACAACTTATGTGTAGTGTCCGCACATCAAACTACTCCTGCAACTATTAGAGGTGTAATTGTACCCTGCCCTCTCATTCACCCACAAATTCACGGCCTCCGTGCCGGCAAGGTCGCCTCCGCTCCATGCAATGTTCTCACCGTAAGGTCCGCCAACTGAGTGCATCAGTTTGCAGTCACCCTTAGGTTGATTGACATAGTGTTGCGCGTACGAACCCACCTTCTTGTCCCATGTCGTCGGCCCGACCCCAACACTAGTACGAGCTTCATTGTGAGCTTTGAGGTAGTCTCGTTTTTAATTTTCGTCATAGGTGAGGTGGATTGTATTTGTAGATAGGGCGACCAAATACAAAATTGCTAACCATATGTCAGAGTTAGACGCATTATTGTGATTGTTTTTCTCTTTTGATGCATAGAAACGGAATAAAGAAAACTTACGTTATTATAGATAAAAATATTTGTTTGTATTTAAAATGTTTGTATAGGGAAATGGTGCGGAAAGTTACGTATTCAAGACTCGTATGGTAAAAGGTTTTCTACTGATATGAAATGTGTAAGCTCGTGGACATGCTTCACTACTATTACGAGCGTTGGGTCTTAGATTTTTAGATAGGAAAATGGTAAATGTAAAGAAGATAGAGAGAAAGATGTGTTTTCATTAATTTTTTAAAATTTTAAAGGTTGAGAGATAGTGGGGGAGAAACGGTATCACATACTACCGTTTCTATCATCTTTCTCCCAACCTTCTCTATGTTATATCAAACTTAAAAGATTAGTCTATTTTCTAGAGGAACATATCCTATTTATAAACTGAAGTAATTAGCCTTTACTAGCTAACGTAAAACATAACTCAACACCTATGTTTGATCCAATAATGACAATATGTAGAGCCTTAAGTACCCCACATGCCTTAGAAATTTTATAAATAAAATGATACTATAAAATAAATTAATTTTGATTAACCGAGAGATCGGACCCTAGCTGTTTAAATCGGATTTATTATTGTATGATCGAATTCTTCTTTAAAGATGACTGTTGAATTAATGTTGTAAGTTATAACAATATGGGATTCTAGTGGGTTTTAAAAGACCCGTCAAAAGTCAATACAGAAAAAAGACGTGTTTTGGTCATTTTTCCCTAATTATATATATTAAAGTTAAAACTTTCCATAATCGTCTATGCAAGTATGAGCTTGGAGGGCTTAGTGTTTTGCCATGAGTAGCTTACTTGTAGGCAGATATCTAAAAACAATAAAATCAAGCGTGTGATCTATTTTCACTTTCCACCAATGCATGGGATTTCACTACCGTATGCAGCAATAAATGAGTGGTACATAGAATTTTCTCTTTTTAGTCGTATCTTGTTCTCTTTACGTATATATATCTACTGCCTAGTTAAGATGCTTTAATGGCCGCTTTCACTATTACATAACCATAAGCGCAATTACTTATGCATACGTACATGCATATGTTTGTAACTCTTGCTATGCTACTGTACAAAATTTGGAATAAAATGAATATAATAAAGTTTAATTCGTTTGAATAAGTTATTATCTATCGATACAATTTGCTTCAAGCAGACTTGCTTGCTCTGCCTCAACTTTTGGTAAAAGAGGAACTCATTGCTTAAAGACCGGATTAATTATGCCGAACAAATATAAATTAATCAATAAATAAATAACTTGCAACAATATCTAGATTTCTTCACCAAAAATTTTCTTGAATTTCTTGTTTTCATATTCTCACTTAACAGGAGGAGCTCTGTAGTATGCAGGCAAAGCTACAGGCAAGAACATTTGTGTAATTCCTTCAGCTTTTATTATGGGGAAAATAATTCCAGAAGCTTCCTGCAAAATAACAAACAAGATTAACCAAAGATAAATATATGATTCAATAAGAATTTTAAAACAAAGTTCTAGAATCTGCTCTTATGAATTGAGCCATTAGCCTTGTGCCCAGTTATCTTACGCGTACTGTGTTAGTTAGATATCAATCTATGGCTAAGAAAAATGCAATGTTCTCTTGTCACACGCGTCACGTGGCCAAACTGATCGGCTAAAATCTTGGAAGACGTAAGAAGAAAAAAGGAGTAAATGAAGCGAAGATTCTCACAGAAATTAATCTAGCCCCAACCCACAAACGTTTGGGAGATGGAAATGGAATCAATAAACGTCCAACGCCATACACAGCCACCGCAAAAAAATGCAGAACCAAGCTCAATGGCCGGGGGTTTAGCCCTGAGAGTATTGATATTGGTCCACTTGAGAAAACACCTCCAAGGCTCAAGTAATCAAAGCATGCTTGCCGCATTTCCTTCCTTGCAGGATCTGAAGATGCAGAGAAAACTTTGTGTAATGCGCCTGCTAACGTGTTTATTGTAGATGCCACGGGCTGCAAGCACGAAATTAGGAGCTAATATTTTAAGCAAGCAGCAGCTTGAGTGTGTTATAAGTAAAGAACATTATGAATGATACATAGTTACCTTGCGCAGTGTGTAAAAGGATTCAAAATATTTGCAAAGGGAATATGCATTGTCTAAAGAATGCAGGGGTCTTAGGAGATCTCTGAGTAGAATGACATCAGATAAGGCTACTGTCATTCCACCTCCGGTTAAAGGATGCCTCATGTTAAATGCATCTCCCATCAGAAGCGCACCTGGAGTTGGATGTGGAGCTGCTGGCATGCTTCTATTTGGCATTGTTCTCATGTTTCCTTTTTCAGTTGCCAATATAAAAGCAGTTTGCAGCTCATGGGGAATCTGAAACATTAGTTCCTCAATTAGTCCAAAATGAAGTAGCAATAATTCATGTTTTGAATGGACAACATATATCAAGTAACTCCTACACAAACTACTTGCAAAAGAAATGTACCTGGGGAACGATAACAGTTTTCAAATATTGAGCCATTTCACCATTGGAAACGGAAGGTACTTTTTGGCCAGGAATATCAACCAAACAGCGAATCTCGGTGCTACTGATAGGATAAAACAAGATAGGTGAAGGTTCTGCCAGAACAACATGCCCATGATTTGCATATGGAAGCTTACAATTCTCCAAGGCCAAGCCCACGAAACAAGAGGGGATCTCAACCTACAGAATTATAATCACGTATCACAAACTAAATTGCGACTTTCGAAAAAAACTCCTTGTAAGTAATTGGCAAGATCTATGATTTACTATCTGCAATTGACAAGAGTAACACAACATATCCACCTTAGGATTGCAGAGACTGCGGCGCAAATTTGAACAGCAACCATCGCATACTACAGTGAGGGGAGCATGGGCTGTATGCTTTTCACCAGTCTTGGTTTTGTATTCAACTCCTTTGATGGTTCCATTGTGTTCAAGAAGAGATGTCACTGTTCCTTGTTCCATTCTTACACTTAACATCAGATTGGAAAGAACATTCAATAATTTATAAAAAAAAAAAAATTATTTCAAACTATGAAATGAATCAAAATGAACATATATGAACGGAAGAAAGCAGTACTTGGGAAGAGAAGCAGCCTTTTCTCTCATTCTTTGTACAAATCGCCCGTGGTGAAAGCTTCTCCCTGCCACATTTGAATTAAAACTTCCCAATGGATATGAAAGTTTAGTACTTTTCCCTTCTTTGTAAAGAGCATATCCATACACATTCTGAGCATCAATGTCACTGACACAATCTGCAGCCACATGTTTATAAGTTACAAGATTGATCTATATCGATGAAAATGGAATAGCAAGATTCAAATTATCAGAGCTTGCCTTCTAGACCCAACTCTACTAGCTTTAGATATCCACCAGGTTGTAGCAGCTCTCCAACAATTCTGTCAGGCTGGCGTAAGTCTCTTTCAATCACATGAACGCGGCGCCCATCCTGAAAAGAAACTCCCAGATAAAAAAGTTTACAGAACATACTCAGAGACAGACAGCAATGCAAAATGATATGTTTTGATTCCTATTATCACCTTGCCAAGAGTGTAAGCAAGAGCTGAGCCGGCAACCCCAGCACCAACAATGATTATATCCGTGCTTTTGCCTGAATCTGATTTGCATGTTCTGTTTTCTGAGCTTTTCATTGAAGAATTTATGCTTTTCTTCTTTCCTTTTAAACTGTATAACAAGGAAAATCCCAACACAGTAGCAATTACTGCTCCCAATGCAACCATTTTCACAACTTGATGAATTGTAAGATAATATGAACTGTAAAGATTTTGTATTTGTGTGTTTGATTTGATTTTTCAATTAAACTGGCGCCTTTTATAGGCTTCAGTTGTTATAACTTATAATAATAAGCTGCTGAAACACATCTTGGCTTCTAGCATTTGGCCCAAATACATTATGGACATATAATGTTTTTTTAACTTCCGGAAGGGATGTGATAGGGTGAATAAGATTACAAACGAAGGCATAATCATTGTTTGATCAAGACACTAGGGTTGAAGATATCATGCGATTATCATCATCAAGACAGATTGTTCAACTTATGTTATTGACTGATTTGTATTGGATTGTTGAGTTTCCAAGTCAAAACACTGCATTTTTCAAGCGAATGTTTGTTTGGTAACATGTGGAGTTTGAATTAGGAGTCTTTAAGTCTCAAAATTTTCAAAACCATGGCAGCCAAAACTAGGGGCAGCTAAGACGAAATTTTTAAAAAATTATAAATGATACAGATACAAACAAGACAAAGCTCCAAAAGTGTCCAACTGGTGCTTACCAAACAAAAGAATAATTTCTTCTCAAAAATATTTTGTCAAGAATCTCTTGCCAATGAAAATGCTGGGTCAATTAACTAGTCATTTACACATGAGCGGTGATTTGTTAAACATCCAATAAAGTTTTTCCCTTTCTTTTAACACACACGTGAAATTTCTTGACCTCAAATCCATTTTTGTTATAAAAACGCTTATCCAGCGGGCAATAACGCTTCGTTGCACTAGCCCATGCAATTACATATCCAGTTGGATTGGGGTCAAAAAATTTCAAAATCAAAATCAACTTAATTTTTTGTACAAAATTGATTTATGTCACTGATATATATGTTCAGCTTGATGCAAGCCAAAAAACAAGTTGCAAATTTTCTCCTCTCTGAATTGCTCTGTTCCAAGCTCAATGGCCTCTCCATCAATAGGCTCACATATAAAAAAAGAAACCAAACTAAGATGCCTGTTTTTGAAAGTGTGCACTCAGTGTTCAATACACAAAGAATAGACGAAAAAGAAACCAAAAGTCTATATATCAACTGGTAAATGAAAATTAAACAGTCAACCAATGATGTTGTCTTTCTCATAATCAAGATACAACCACAACATGCAAATCACTAATACAAAACAAAGCTAACTCATAGAAAGGATGTGCTCATGAGAGCTCAATAATTTTTGGCCGCTTTTTTGATTTCTTGTTTCCTGCAGATTCACTCAATGAATCATCTTTGTTTGTCTCAGATCTCTTCAGATTCATGGGATCCAATGTTTTATTATCCTCGTCGTTGTCATCACTGTCATCACTACTACCTTCAGTTTCTGTTTCACTACTGCCTGCAGACAAAGGAATTGCTGGCTGATTACCAGCAATTGCAGATTCAGCAGCACTGACCGCCTCAGGAGTATGCAGATCAGCTATCCCCAGCATTAAATCCTATTATTGAGATGCAACTGAAGTTGTTAATGGACCAGCTGCCACAATACAATAAATATGAACACAGAAAGAGGGAGAGACTTTCACATACCATTTCAATAACTTCAGATTCATTTCCGGTAAGCGCTTCCATATCATAATCTTGAGCGTTATCCTACATTTGGTCAAAAGAGGCACGAGTTAGTGATTAAGGGAGCAGGGTCTGGATCAGGATAAATGATATAGATTTAGTAATAAGATCAACTCACAAACCTTTGCATCAAGTTGGAGCCTTTTATTAGCCTCTGATATGACTCCCAAAAAATCTTTAACTTTGCCCAAAACTGAAAAATGACACAGACAGATTACCAGACACTATCAGTTACCTACAAAATGTATATGACCCTACATACCTGAGAAAATTCCTTGACATAAACTTGATAAAGATATTCCAAGTTCTAGAGACAAGCTTGGAAACAAAAAGATTCTCTAATAAGGGCTTCTGAAACTCTTTAATACAACAATTTACAGAAAAATAATTTTGAAATTTCTTTCTCCTTTGAGAATTTCATAACTCATCCCTCAACCAAGATCTTTGCAATAATCTAAAACAGAGCACACATGAACCAATTTCACAGAGAAGCAATAGACATGACAAATTATCAACCAGAAGCCAGTATTTTGAAGGGAGAGTAATTTGAAAACACATAGAAATTCAGAGTACCTTGGCTTCTGGGAACTGGTTCGTAGCTGGGCATTTTATTGGGGCTTGGTTTCTTTAACTCATTGTTGGAGTCTTTCTTGCTACGAACAAGAAGTGCAGATTCTGCAAATATAAACACAACTGTTGAACAACAGATCTTGCAGGATACACAGATTGAAAAAGAGAGTACAAACGTGTACCTATAGCCGAAGCCGAAGAATCCTTGTGCTCTAAGTGCAAAAGATCTTTACTTGTACCCCTCATCCCTTTCTTCTCTTCCTTTCTTTCTTACATAAAGAAGCACGGGCTACTTAGGGCTTTAGAGACTAGAAAGTTCTAAAGACATAGCCACCAAAAGCTAAAATTTCAAAACCAACCCAAATTCTTAAAAAAAATCATAACAAACCCATGTTCTTAAACTCGTCATTAACACTCATGTTATTACATTTATGTTTCACAAATTAGTTTATGAGTGTCAGCCTTTATCTCACCCCCAAAAAAAATTGTAATGGTAAATAATCCTCTAAAAGTTCATAAACCAACGAAAAACAAATAGAAATAAGTTTAATTTTGATAGGAAACTGTAAAATTAAAGTGTAATAAAACTTACAGGAACTGAGACTTTTAGTTGTAAGCTATGAAATATGCTTCAACAAGTAGCCTGAATGAAGAGTCTAGGGGTGGGCATCGGTTCGGTATCGGGGGAAACTAAAATTTGGTACGGTTCGGTGCAGAATTTTAAAAAAACCGAAAAGAATCTAAAATTAATTTTAAAATGAACGAGTTTCCGCTCTCACCACCACCATGCGGCTCGGCAGCAGTGGCTGCAGGAAGCGGCGGCGGCGGCAGCGGTGGAAGCAGCGATGGCTGCTAGATCGTGAAGCCAGAAGGAAGCAAAGAGTTATCGGCAGGGGGCGGCAAAACCAAAGCCAGAAGAAAGCGGGAGTGGCAGCAAAGCCAAAAGGAACGGCAGCAGCAGCAGAGCAACAAGGCAGCAGCAGCAGCAAAGTTTTGTTATCAGCAGCCTGTAGCAATTTGGCACATTTTTGGGTAGGAATTAGGGATCATAATCGGCACTAATGCGTTACGTGGGTCAGCATGCGTGTGTGTATTATTTTAAAATTACAAAATTGCCATTGAATTTCAGATCGGTTTCGGTTCTGCAATTTTGAACCGAAAACCGAACCGAATTATCCGGTTCGGTTTTGGATCAAAGCCATTCGGTATTTTGAATAAAAAATGCCAAACCGAAAACTAAAAAACCCAACAGCCTTTTTGGATTCCGGTTCAAGTTCTGCCCACCGCTAAATTGGAGACGAAGGAAACGGAAATAATGGTGGCAAAACCATTGGGATTACTCAATGGGCCCGCTAGATCTAGCCGTCCTTGAGTCTGATTACTTTCGAGTCCAAACCCATTAAAAATAATAATTTAATTCATAAAAATACTTTTTATTTATAATTAAAAATATATTAAAGAATTAGACTATTAGTACCCTTTCAAATTCCTTGTAAAACCCCTCTTTTTAGAGTTATCCTGTTAAACAAATAAATAATTCAAGTTTACAAAAACACACTCTACCTCATTCATAATAATAATAATATAAACACGTTTCCTTCTCATTTTTTTAATAAATATATTATACATTTTTATAAAATAATCACCCGAAACCTTGACAACATCAATCTTCTAATTATATTAACATACGTCAAGTATGAAGGTAGATTGCAAATAGATGCAGTGCCAACTTTATTTTAATTGCAGTGTTGAAAACCAAGTACAGTAACATTAATTAAATGTATAAAAAGTAAATTCACATATTCCAAACGAAATTCAATTAAGCAAATATAGCATTTAGGCTTGACCTTTATTATGGTCTTTTTTTCATAACTACCGATTGACTGTGAATTCTCCTTCACCATTGATTATTATCACATATATATCTATATCATATTATCAGGTAAAAATAAAGTTTTTATTTTATTTTTTAGGAAATAAATTGAATGATTAAATAATCGAAAATTATTCTATTCAACATTTCTTTAGGGAGACATCTTTGGATTGATTGTTATGCAGAACAATGATCATGATTTAAAATAATGTTCTTCAAAAAATGAGAAAGACAACTTAATAAGGGGTATTTAATTCATCACTATAAGAAAGCTCACTTCTTGCAGCACTGGATGAACGCTACATTAAGTCTTATGTAGCATTTTGTCCAACGCTGTTTTGGACGATGCTACAAAAGGTATTATGTCTACTATAGCAGTCAACACATGCTGTAAAAAAAACTATAATAAAAATGTTGTAAAGACAAAATAACATTGGGTAAACGCTGCAAAAGTTGTCCTGCTAAAAATCAACATTCACTTGTTTCTTTAAATATCAAAATTGAATATTCATACAATTTATCAAAATAGAGTATCCAAATTTCAAAATTGAATATCAAAATGTAGATTGTACGCATCAAATCAACAATATTCAATACATCAACAAACCATTTAGTTTAAGGCTGCATAGTTCTTCGGCCAAGCAATGGGGCTTCCAATTACATCATCAAGAACATCAAAATTAGATGTTATACGATATAAAAGAGTTGTTCCCATTATTGCTATTGTAACCCAAACTTTCCAGCAATCTGTTCCTTTTCTAACGACTTTTCTTGTACCTTGTCAATCCAACCATTTGTATTTTATTTCTTGATATTATTGCTCATCGTCCTCATAATAATCGTCTGTGCATTTTAACTTAAGCTTTCCCTTAGTTTCCTCATCTTCATCAAAGCATTTTGAAAGAAAATGAAATGAATGAAAGGGGTCAAGAAATCGTCTGTGGCGCATGTGATTACTGCTAAAAGGTGTGCATTTAATAAGATTAAACTTATCAATTTTTCACTTACAATGTTGATTAATACATTCATTATTCATAAATTATCTTAATGCCCTCTAATAAATTTTTATGTTAAAATTAATTTACAATATGTTAATTTTTTATATTGTAAATATTTTAGGAATAAAAAGGGAGTTTGAACTAAAAACGAAAATAAAAAAAAATTTGTAGAATTATTAGAATGCATTATTGAGAAGACGTAAAAAAAATAAAAAATTTAAAAATTTTTTTAAAAAAAAAGAAAGAAAAAAAAGGGGTAATAATGGTGTGATGGTCAAGTGATCATTTTGCCACATGACAATCACACCATTCTATGTATATATATTATCAATAATAAAATATAATAAAAGAAAAATGTGTTGTTGGTTGGAGCATTCTTGCCAATAAAAGCCAAGCGGTGGCACAAGAGAAAAGGGCAGAAAAGAAAGGAGAGCTAGAGGAGACTAGAAGTGAGAAGAAAGAGAGAAGAGAGGAAAGCTAAGTAAATCTTTTCTTTCTTTCTTTGTCTTATTTTTCTTGTGTTATCAATTCTCTTGTAATATATTTTAAAGTTTGTTAAATAAAATGAGTGTTTTATTTTTTTTTTCAATATAAGCAGCTAATTTTCTAAGCTAAGGTGAAAGGTGAAGGTTAGTGATTCAAATTATTGATTAAATTACTCTCTCAAATAAGTGTTAAAGTTTATTTTATTTTATTGTATTTTTCTTCCTTAATAGTTTCTTTTATGTCATATTAATTTAGAGACTTAAATCTTTTTCAATTTATATGGTATTTTGATATGATATCGACACTTCAATATAGTTATGACACATTAGATACTTTGTCCCATATTTATCACATTAATTGTTACTTGAGAATTAAATGACATAATAATTAACTGGTAAGATAAATGCAAAATACAAATCTGAGTGAATTGTTATAATCATAATTTGAAATCCGAGTGAATCTCGTAACCTCAGTATATCTTTAAATTGATTCCTATTAATTTTTCTTCCTGTAATTAATTTTTTTTATTACAACAAATTGACTACTAGATTTTAAATTCTCTGTGGTTCAACCCTGGACTCACCAAATTATATTATAACTAAACAGTTTTATACTTAGGAGTAATAATGCTTTTGAGTCGTGTCACCATGTATGCAAACTTTCTACTATGTGGCAACCAATAAGAAAATGTATGAAAACCATATATAAAATAAGCAAATTTTCCTTTTAAAGTGTATCCAACTATATTACAATATTTCAAGTTAAACATGAACTTAGAGATTCTTTCATACATATTTACCCCATTGTTCCGTAATTCATCTAAATCCTCTATAAGTGGCTCCAAATATACACCAATATCATTTTTAGGTTGTTTTGGACCTAGAATTAATAAGACCAATATTAAGTTTTCTTGCACCATGCACAGCCATTGAGGAAGATTATATATCACTAATATCACTAGCCAAAAACTATATCTAGAGCTAAGATCATGAAATGGATTAAATCCATTAGTTGCAAGTCTAAGTCTAAGGTTTCAAGGATCTGAAGCAAATTCTGGCCACTTCTTATCAATTGTTTTTCATGCCGGTGAATCAACAGGATGTCACATCTTGCCATCTTGGCTTTAATTTTTGGCATGCCATATTAATTGCTCAACCATTATTTCAAACTTGAACATCCTTCTAAACCTAGGAATAATTGGAAAATAGCACAGCACTTTCACTAGAATACCTTTTTTAATCTTATTACCTTTTTTAATTCTTCTAAACTTTCTATCTAGAAGCACCACATGTTGGACATGTGTGTATATCTTTTTTCTCTTTTCTAAACAAATAGCAATCATTAACGCATGCATCTATCTTTTCATATCTTAAGTCAAATTTCTTTAGCAACTTTTTTATTAAGGATTTCTCTAAGTTACGGACCGTAACTTACGTTCCCTCTGTCTTTTTTTTATTTTGTTTTCTTGCTAAATTTCACTGAAGCCCCTTATACTCTGCATTATTTATACTTTATTCATAAATATTATAAATTTTTATATTTATTCATAAATTTTTAGAATATTAAATTTATCCATATAATTTTTAAATTTTTAAAATACCCTCCATTTAATTAAAAAATATAATTATTATTAATGGATTATAATTATAATTATGATTATAATAATATAATTTTAATTTTAATTTTAATTTTAAATAGATTATTATTATTATTAACAATAAAAGGTATTATAATTAATTAATATAATAATAATAATTTTTAGTTAAATTATTAACAATAATAATAATAATTAATTTTTGAATAATAATAATAATAATCAAAATAATTAAAATATAAAATAATAATGTAAATATATTTATCTTCAAATCCAATTTATTTGAATTGAATTTTAGTACAACACTTCAAATTCAACCCATAATGTAATAATAATTAATAATAATTTTTTTGTTAAATTATTAACAATAATAATTATTTTTATTTATTTATTTAGGGATAAAGAAATGGAGGATGAGGCCAATGGAGATGGAGAAAACAAAGGAAAGTACCTTCGTTCCTTGTGGTGGAGGTGGTGACGGCAAATTTGTTGGGAGTATTGTTGATGCAGTGTCATGTTGAGAAGAGTAATAGATGAGTTTGATGACATGGGGTTTACAAAGTAAAAATGATCTTGATCGGAGGATGGAGGAAGAAAGAAAGTGTGATGGAAAAATAGAGGATATAGATTTGAAGATGGGTTTATAATTAATTAATATATTAATAATAATTTTTTAGTTAAATTATTAATAATTATTATTACTATTTATTATTATTATTAATAAAAAAATTAATTATTAATAATAATTATTGTTAATATATTAATTAATTATAATACCTTTTATTGTTGTTAATAATAATAATAATAATCCATTTAAAATTATTATAATCATAATTATAATTATAATTCATTAATAATAATTATATTTTTTAAATAAAATGGGGGTATTTTAGGAATTTAAAAATAATAATAATCCATTATTATAATTATAATTTTATTGTTGTTGTTGTTGATAATAATATTTATTCATAAATAATAATAATAATAATTCATTTAAAATAATAATAATAATAATAGTTATTATTATTATTATTATTATTTATTTAATAAAAATTATATTTTTTAATTAAATGGAGGATATTTTAAGAATTTAAAAATTATATGAGTAAATTTAAAAATTTTATAATATTTATAAATAAATTAGAATATAAGGGATTTAAATAAAAAATTACAAGAAAACAAAATAAGGAAAAAACAAGGAACCATAAGTTAGGGGTCCTTTTATTAAATACATAGAATCTGGAATAGTACTCCCTATAGGAAGAAAATCTTTAAGGATTTGAAGTAACTTTGTAAAGTTTTTATTGGATAGACCATTACCAACTTTATGTTTAAGTAAAACTGTAGCTGTTGGTAACCTTGTGTACTTTGTACAACCAAGATAAAGAGGAGTTTCAACATCATCCTCTTAAATAAAAACATCCTCTTTTCTCTCATGAGATACTCTTTCACGATCATTGGGTTGCTCATAAGCATTACTAAGTTGATCAGCATCTTCATTAAGCTCATCATAAGTATATCTATACATCTCATAAGCATCAAACATTTCCAGATCTGTATGTTGTAAATGCACACTTGAACTTTTCCCATGGAGAGCCCAAGTAATGTAATTAGGATTCATTTAAATTATAACCAAATGCTCATAAACATTGGTAACATGTTAAGAACCAAATGCTCATAAACAATGTCAACATGTTGAGAACGCAGATTTCGACATTTAGTATAGGGGCAAGTGATATAATCACCATCCCCTATATTTGCTTGAGCCATGTTGACAAACTTTCAACCACCATCCTTATACTGCTTAGAAAATCTACACATCAAAATTAATTTTATACTTTAATTCTTTGATTACAATATTACTTGATTTAATTTTTTTATAACACTAGGTCATGTTAAAACCCTGGAAGATTCACCCATGTTTTATCCATTATGAGTCCTTCTCTTTTTAATATACAACCTACTATTACAATTTAAAGAAATAAAATAATAAGCACTAAACATCATGTAGTCAATAAATTACAAAACTCAGCCAAATAAGTACCAAAATCACATTACAGACATATATTTAATTTTAACTCTGACTAAAATTATATAACGAGAAGATGAAAAGAAATCAAGTACTTGAATGAACACATGCAACTAAAAATGTAGCCAAAATTTAAATGAATAAACTAAGAGATTAAGCAATTAGCAAATTAGTAAAGCTAAAGACAGCTATTGTTTTCAATGCCCAAATTGAAATTACTTGAAATCTCAACAAATTAAGAAAATAAACCTAATCAATACATGCAGCTGAAAATTTAACCAAATTAAAAGGAACAAAATAAGAGCTCAAGAAGTTACCAGAGAGTGAAGCCGAAAAGAACTTTTGTTTCTCTCAAATCAACATCCAAATTGAAATTACTTGAAATTGCAAGAAATTGAGAAAAAATTGCCTAATCAACACATATAGCTGAGATAATGAAGAAAACTTACAAGAAATTCTAGCGATTATTACAATTTCAACTATAAGATTTTGTTGATCTAAACAATCCTAGTAATATCTTCCTGATTCTGTTAAATGAAAATGAATCTAATATTTTAATCGAAAGAGAATTATGAAGATTATTAATGAACAATGAGAGTGAAGCACGTGAGTGTTTATTTATTTATTTTTTGAAATTGAATATTGTGAGTTTGTATTCCCTTTTTTTTTTTTTTTTATTTGGGAATGAACCCAAGATCGTGCGTTTAGCTTGAGTTTCTTTTAATTGGTTTAAAAAAAAATGCCTTCAACAAAAAGTAAATGTTATTTTTAATGGGAGGGTGTAGGGAATAAAGGTGGGGTGGTGTGTAACAAATAACTTCTCTAGCATTTTAAAATTTAATACTACAATTGATCAAAATTAATAATCTATAACAGCGTTTCAAAATAACGAATTTTCTATACTATTTACTATAGCGTTTCTTTATTAAACGCTATATATAAGATGCTATAAATACATGAAATTCTTGTAATGCATTAAAGTAAAAAAATTTCAATGCAGATATGTTTAATTATATGTGGGGTTCTTTTAGAAATGGGGTTATATAAGGATCTTAAAAGAGTGCCAACAGCACCGCTCAAAATTAAAATATTACAATTTCAAAAATTATTCTTATTTTAATATTAGCTAACTGTTGCAAACCATCTAAGTATCTAACTTGATGCCAAACTGCTTCCCTTCTTACCCTTGTGAATAGAGGCTTAATTTCTCCGTCTATCACTGTCATTATATCGTTGATTTAAGCAATAAACTCATTTAGATTCGTGATGATTAATTTTCTTCTAATTTAAAAGTTTGACTCTTTTCAAAATATGGCACTAGCAAGATGTAACTCGAGCACTTAATGTAGGTTTTTCAAAAATTAATATTAAAAACAATTTTTTTGAGAAGAAAATATTAATAATTAAATAACCGATTACAAACATTAGGTAAGTCCCGTTGCCCTTTTTTGTTGGGATTCTTTTTTATATTTTTAATTTTAAAAGTCTAACATTATAACCCGATTACAAATTAAATAACCGATTACAAAATAAATATCTTTAAATTTTGGACCCAATTCATTAGGTAAACGTAACTTTGGTCAAAATCCTCACTTTCAAGGTTTCATTTCATCATCACAAACACAAAAATAGAAGGAAAATATTTCAACTACCCGGATGGCTCCTCTTGATTCGCAATATGGAAGTAATAATTAAGTGAGAAGCTTTGTTTTCATGTATGATTACTTATAATAAAATTAAGAATAATTTGTTAATTCGTTGATAAGTTTTATTGAAAACCTGTATAAATTTGTAGGGTTTTAATTATATTTGTGAATTTTGTTTGGTTAAAATGGATATTTATTTTGGATTTTTTTTTTGTATTCCGCAAATTAAAACAAAAAAAAAATCAATTTTGAAGCCAAATGTCTCCATTTCTTCACTCACAGACACAGAGCTACGAACAAAAGGTTGCTTACTTGCTTTACTTCTAAGGATCAAGATACTTTACCCAAATGATGATTAATTCTAAAAACCAGTATGTAATTATCATTAATTACTTACAGAATAACCAAATGGAAAATCAAATCTCAAATCTATTTGCATCAATATTTAGAGAGAGAGCATTCCTTGGGAAGATTGTTCTGAAATCTCTGATTGTCTTGGCAATAATCATAAATCACATAATAATTTCTAACCCATTTGAACAATCTTCTTTGATTAGGAGTTAAAGTGCAGTATTTCTTTTGGTTCCACCAATTTGTAGAGCTGCCTGCCCTACAAAATCTTGGGTTTCCATTCCAAACACAGGCATCAATCTTGTAATTTCTGAATGAAGCTACAAAGGGACCTTGTGACCAATCAATTTTGTCCTGTCCGCCACGTGTCGCCCAGCTGTCACCGTTCCATAGGCTAATCTTTATGCTCATTGGTTGCCATCTAGGATATGGGACCCCTTGGTTTGCATGGTTTCTGTATGTCCTTATTGGTATAGAGTCCACCATGAATCTAAAAAATGCAAAACAATTTTGTAATTATTACTTGACACTCACGATAACATTGGTGAGCAATGTCGTCCGCTAAATTATTACAGTATATGAAAAAAAAATAACTTACACAATTTGGTGAAGGTTCCACAGGACGGAGTAAGTATGAAAGTCCTTTGTCGGATCAAACCAGAGATAAATCCTCTGTTCTCTATTGTCAGAGCCATCAGCAAAAATATTTGTTTGAAGAATATAGGGCCGCCCACTTACATTGCCAAGAAATTCGAAGTCTATTTCATCTCTGTTTGGTTGATCAGATGTCATCTACATTGTTAATTAAAAGCACTTTAAATATATAAGCACTTTCATACATACACAAACGTGAAAGAATGGAAAATATTACTTACGTAAAAGGCTACAACTGTGCCTGCAGAATCACCAGGTACTAGCTTTATTTGCATGTCTAGTTGCCCAAATAAGAACATTTGGTTTGAAGAAAAACTAGCACCTATCAAAATATATATATATATATATTCAAATAGTGAGAAAATTGCACAAAGCAGAGAAAATTTTTTATTTGTTTGATTTTTTTTGGGTTTTACCAGATTCTTGATCAAGCTTCAAGCTCCTTGCCTTGCCATCTGCAGAAGTGTTTACATGGCTTGGAGACCAAGTTACAAAAAAGTCCTTGCTGAAATCGCCAGTCGAAACAACAGAAGCTCTTGAAATTTGAAGAAGATATGCACTAAGAAACCCAATAACACCAATGAACTTGAGTAAATTGGTCATGGCTTTGGTTAACAAAAGGGTATGATGCATGTTGAATAAGCTATCTTATATTTATAGGTTTTGCATGAGAGACCCAAAAAAAAAAAAAAAAAGGAGAGTAGAAGCAAAGTTTTTTGTTTAAGCAAGAATATCTTCAGAGGGAAGCAAAGAAAAATCAGGCCGCTGTTAGAATCCTTCTTCTTGAATATATTGAAACTTCATTCGTGGATTTGTGATATACAACATATGGTATTAGAATGTGGCGTGACTAATCGCTAAATTATCGGCTTAACTTAATATAAGACCACGTTTAATTTGATTTTAGTGAGGAAATTAATTGTCTACAAATTAATTGCATTTAGGCTTTTCTTTCTCTGTCAGGTATTAGCAGAAAGTTTAGGAAAGTGAGAGACTGAATAGTGGCTGGCCATCTTTTTCTCTAAATTGTGCTTTTCTTTTCAACATATGTAAACTTGGTCTTTCAAGCTACCCTTTTGCAAAGGACTCAAGCAACAAGCTTATTCTTTCCTTTTTCCTATGTAATTAATTACTATCTCACACTACGAGTTGGTTAAGATATTATTAGTACCTATTGGGTATCTTCAGGAGAAATGAAGCTGGAGCAGTTAATAACATTATTTGGATTAGTGAGTCATCGGAGTTGGGGACTTGGTGTTTTGCCAAATGTCGAGGAGAAACATTTATAAACATAATGAATATGGATTGCTTGGCGTTGCAGAAAGCAGAAGATGGAATTAATCAGGAAGTTCACTATGGCTTTAATCCAACTTCAAAATCATTGCCGAAAGATCAACACTAATCGTACTAACAATGAGAGAGTGCTTAGTTTAGATATCCGAAGTTAGGTGTTGGGCTCTCATGCTGATTTGTGCTTTATTTTGCTATTTTTTCTGTGATTTTGCCACATGTGACATTTGCTGTATTAAAATGGCCAGCAATTTTAAGTTATATAGGTACTTGGTAGTGACAATAACTGCCAATAATCTAACTAATAACTCGTTCATTAATTTATGAGTGAACCAGCCGATAACGAGAGAGTGCTTAGTTTAGATGTCCACAGTTTGGTGTTGGGCTCTCGTGCTGAGTTG
Organism: Luvunga scandens; assembly: GCA_030449905.1. Lineage (NCBI taxonomy): Eukaryota > Viridiplantae > Streptophyta > Magnoliopsida > Sapindales > Rutaceae > Luvunga > Luvunga scandens. The sequence goes on from JASUUG010000714.1 coordinate 2,023,578, forward strand.
GTACTTGGCAGTTACAATAATGATGATCTTTTTCTAATCTATATTGTGAGCAAGCTAAGCCCAGCCCAAATTTTTCTCCCATTGGGCTTCAACAAAAGCCCACTTGAAGACCAATGAAAATCTTGCTCTGGTCATGCCAACTCACCGAGCGAAAGCACACCCTCTCTCCTCGATGCTTGGTGCACATTACATTTGTGATAATTTCACAAACTTCTTAGATATCAACTTTAAAAATTGAAAAATCGTGTTTAATAATTCCCTCTATAATTTTACTATTACTAAAATTTCTCTAGACAGACAACGGATAATCAATGATATTTTGTTAAATTACATTGAACAAAAGAACGAACCATTTTAGTTAATGTGTGTGCTAAGAGTAGAAGAGAACATACTAACTAAATGGATTCGAGTTGATTCTATTTGCAAATTAGTTACTGTTTGGGTTTGAATTTTCTGAACTCACTAGTTTAATTCGAGCCTTCAAAAGATAATACAAAAAGAAAAAGAAAAAATGGAAAGAAAGAATGAAAAATCCCCTTGTACAATTACAAATACATCATCAAGTTTCGTTTCATTTTATTTTTTATATAAAAAAATTAAATCCAAAACGAAAATTTCTTGGTGAATTTGTAAAAAAAAATAAAATTTGGTACCCGATGTTATTGTTTTATGGACCCATTAATATTAAATAGAGGTGAATTTGTAAATAAATAAATATTTGTTTGTCCCTAAACTGAAAATTTCACTTTGATGGCACGTGTTCCTCTCAAAACCCTCTCCTTTCACGGCCGCCCCAGCCAACCAATCAAACAACCGGACCAGATTGCAAGAAAAAGTAAGCGAGAAAGAAAGATTTGATCATTTTGATTTTGAGTTTTTGTCACAAACTCACAATCTAACCAAAAGTGTGATTGGTTAGTTAAGTGGCTGATGGACCCCACATTTCAAAAATGCGGGCCCACATTCTCGGGTCAAATTACCACAATCCAACCAGCATCTGAGTGGCCACAGCTAATGCAGCCCTCCAGGCTCCCGCACCTCCAGTTGGCGGAGTTTTGCGGCCCGGCGCTCCTCGCTTGCATCACTCTGTTATCATTTATTGTTGACGGGTTAAATAACATCAGGATCCCTACGGTCTTACATATTCAAAGACGGACGTATCTTGTCTATTTACGATAATTAAGTACCTTTGTTTTAGGTGGTGTTTGTTTTTTAATTTAATAACTTAAAATGACTTAATTTAATTAATTAAGTTAATTAGAAGTGTTTGTTTTTAAAATTTAATGGGACTTAACTTAATTAATTAAGTACAAATATAAAAGTACATATTTTTAGATTTTTAAGTTGAAAAAATAAATAATGTAATACTTATTTTTAGAAATTTAGATTAAAAAAATAAATACATTATTCAGATTCAGATATTTAGGTCTATTCATAATTCAGATTAATTCAGGTGTATTCAAATTTCAGACGGAAAAATAAACACTACCTTACTCTTTTTCCAATAAAGTCAATTTTGTCAACCCGTGAATGCTATGTCACGATACTTTAGTTTATAAAAATTTGAAAAAACTCAAAGTTCGCACAAAAAATTTGAATACCTAAAATTGTTTAAGTTATATCTCTATCATTGTCAATTTTACTAGAAATGAAAATAATAATATTTTTTGCATCAAATTTTTATAATAAATGAAATAAGACTCAATTTTATAGTTATCTATAACTCAAAAGCATAAGAGAGCAAATTTTGCTTTTGCATGCTCAAAATCCTTATAAAATAAGTTAAAGCCCAATAAAATAACTAAAAATATATTCAAAATGTTAACTGTTCATTTGTGTTCACTTTTATTCAATAATATTTGTTACTTCATAGGTAAAATTTCACAAGGCAACAATAGGTTGGCAATGGTACAGGATGGGACAGGATTTGTCAATTCTAGTCATGTCCCATATATGTAAGTATGATAAAAAAAAAATGTTCGTTCTTATCCTTTTATTTTTTTGAGATAAAAATTTATCTTATTTCTATCTCATTAAATATCTTGTCTCATCTCATTATTTTAAATAGTCTCATATATTAATAAATAAATTTTGATATTTTTTTTCTTTTAAGGATCATCATAATTAATATAACAAAAATCTTAAATAAATACAAAGTAAAATAATCAAATAATAATTATATTTTGACTACATGCATATTCAAATACAATTTTATACTAATATTTTTTAAAGTACCTGTTTACTTCTATTGCACATTAATATTAATACTTATGCTTCAAAAACTATAAATTTAGATAGTAACCAGCTTCAACCATATTAAAATATTCGATAATTCAATAGTATAACAATAAATCAAACCAGCAGCTAAGTTTGACAATTAAATGGGATAGGATGATATTTGTCAATATCAATTCTATCCCATTTATGTAAGTGGAATAAAAAAAATTTATTTCTATCCTTTATTTTTTTTTTTGGAATAAAAATATGTCTCAATCAATAATATTGGATCTCATCCTAATAGGAAAAATTATCATTCTTAAGTAGCAAGGACCTTGAGGCTCAAATGGACAAAATATGCTGTTGTTTGAGAAAACTTAGATACTGAAGGAGCCTCGATGCTATTACCTCGTTAATTTGGTGTTGTTACAGAAAACGCAAACGAATGGTCAGAAAACGATGGAAGAAAATTAAAAATTGAAAAAATAAACAAAGAAAAGGACATTGAGTTAGAATATTTTTACAATGAGTTAGAATATTTTTTGACATTGATGCTGCTAGCTGGCATCTTGTATACGTGCGCATTGTGTGCCAGCTAATGCATCATCTCCATTTGTGAGTTGAAATTGCGTGGCGCCGTGCTTACCATATATCATTATCAGATGGTACAGCTCATGCAGATTTTTTGGGTATAAGATTCATTATCATCGCATTTGGTTTGAGATTATGTTTTTTTTTTTTTTTTTACTTTTCTTTCCATTTTTGTTTAAATTACGTAAATTCAGGTTGCAATTACAATTTGTAATTAGCAAAGGAAAAAAATTGAGATAAAAATTCAACTTAAATTCACATGAGAAAAGTATTTAAAAAATAATGAATATTAGTATATTTGTCTCAACAAAATTTGAACTAATTTTGTTGAAAAAAATAATTAAAATATTATGCTTGTACGCAATGCATATCTTTTGGGGTGGATTCAACATTTTTTTTTACACTTGTTCATGAAATATGAACAAAAAGATAAAATCTTTATTTTCAAATTTTGAAAAATTGTAAAAAGCACGTTTCCAGACATACCCTACACTTACAGTCCCTACCTTCTAAAGCAAAGCTTAAAACCTTTTTGTTTTTCTACCACCTAAAAGATAGGCTTCATATTTTTTAAATTACAAAATAAAATATAAATCTTACAAAAAAATGTACACCAAACAAGTCTTTAAACATAGACTCTGACTACAACATTCAAGACAGTGTATTCATCTTACGGTAGGTTCTGTAATCTAAATCTTAAATATAACAATCAAATTATATTATTTTATAAGCTAAACTTTTCATTATTGATTTTCCAACTTGATCAATTGAAAAAAAATTAAGATTCAATAACATTCATTATAAAAATATAATTTCCATGAAAATTATTTCAATGTCTCACTGTATATTTTTTGAGAGCGACATGTGTATATTTATTATATTTTCTCTATATATTTATTGTATTATCATGCAAAAAGAAAAAAAAAATAACGGCCAAGTACACAGTAGAAGTACAAATCGTAATATCAATCTCACAGCACAAATAATGAAGTTGACCTCATGACAGCGAAGCTCTTATTAGAAATGCTCCCAGCTATTTGACAGCCTGTTTCATCTTAGTATCTATAGACTGCCCACTTTCCATTTTCTCCGCTCCATAGTCTTCTTCGTTCTTTTTCTGGTTTTATGCTCATTATTAATTTTTTTTAGTCGATTGGTAAATAACCAAACCCTTTATTAAGCAAACCCCTCTTCGCAATTCGCCCCAAACTCTCACCATCACTTCGCTGTTGCTGTTTCAATGGATCCGTGCCCTTTTGTGCGGATTTTAGTCGGAAATTTGGCCTTAAAATTCCCCACTGTAACATCAAAACCTTCTTTTTTATCACGAGTCCACCCTTCGTCTTCCTCGTGTTATTGCAAAATAAAGTTGAAGAGCGTCCCGGATGAAATAGCCACGGTCCCTTTAGTCCAAGATGAAACAACGCCAACTAATGGTAGCCTCTCACACTCTCTGGCGGCTTGCTTTAATTTTAACAGGGCACAGATCGACAAAATCTTGGAAAAATTCAAATCATCCAAGAGCAACAAAGGTGTTATTCCTTTGCGGATTGATGTTTATACGGGGAGCAACGGGATTTCGTGTGTGACTACTGATAAATTGTTGGGAAGGGTGTCTGTGCCGTTGGATCTGCGCGGAGCTGAATCTCGACCGTCTGTGATTCACAATGGGTGGGTAGGCATTGGAGAAAACAAAAAGGGATCGCAGGCACAGTTGTATTTGACTGTAAAATCCGAGCCTGATCCAAGATTCGTGTTTCAGTTCGACGGCGAACCTGAGTGTAGTCCTCAGGTTTTTCAAGTCCAAGGAAGTGTAAAGCAAGCTGTTTTCACTTGCAAATTTGGTTTCAGAAACTCCAATAACGACCGAAATTTAGTCTCCAGGTTCGTGTTGTTCAATTTTTAATGGTCGTATTGAACTGGATTATTATTGTACATATTTCAAAGGCAAAATTCTCACCAATTTTGTGTATTACAACAGAACATCAATGACAGAAAACAGTACGCCAAGGAGTTGGCTGTCTTCATTCGGGTCCGAAAAGGACCAACCTAGCAAAGAGCGTAAAGGCTGGTCAATTACAATACACGATCTGTCAGGATCCCCGGTGGCAATGGCATCAATGGTCACTCCATTTGTCCCGTCTCCAGGGTCAGACCGGGTCAGCCGGTCCAACCCAGGTGCCTGGCTCATTCTCCGCCCTGGAAACTGCACCTGGAAACCCTGGGGCCGCCTCGAGGCCTGGCGTGAGCCGGGTAACTCCGATTTACTCGGGCACCGGTTCGATCTTTTACACGACACCATAAGCTCAAACTCTTCCAGCACCACCGTCGCTAATGCGAATATCAGCAGCACAAAGGGCGGAAAATTTACAATAGACATGACAAACAGCGTTTCGACAACCCCAATACACAGTCCGCAGAGCAGTTGCGATTTCGGGTCCGGGTCGTGGTCATGCCCGGGTTCAAGACCCGGTTCAGGATCGGGGTCGTGGTCCGGTGCGGGTTCAAGACCCGGTTCAGGATCTGGGTCGGACTTTGCGTTCTGCTGCATGGGGCCACCGATTTTACAAAGTCGAGGGTTTGTGATGTCAGCAACAGTGGAGGGAGGTGGAAAGTGCAGCAAGCCCGAGGTCGAAATAGGAGTGCAGCACGTGACATGCACGGAGGATGCTGCTGCATTCGTGGCATTAGCGGCAGCAATGGATCTCAGCTTGGATGCCTGCATGCTGTTTTCTCACAAGTTAAGGTCAGAGCTACGGCAGCAGAGTCAGCAGTCTGTCGTTTGATGTGGAAGCGTTTGTCGTTTTGGCTTTAGGATTTTTTCTTTTTTTTTTTACTAAATTGTATTTTTGATGATGAGTTATGAGTGAGTCCGTTGGATTGTTTTTCTTTTGGCCGATAAAATGACAGCATTTTTTGAGCTGGATTTGTAATTAGATTGATTATTTTTTTTGTACAGTAAGAAATGCTACGGCAGCGAGCCAGCGAGCAGGCATTTTTAAAATCTTTTTTTTTTTGGTTTATCATTTCAAAAATTTAATTATTGTTAAGGGACCTTTCCAGGGTTTGTATTTTTATGGGTTCCGAATTCTGGTCTCAGAATCCGATGTCGGTTGATGTTTTGAATAAAAGTAGCGCTTCGATTTTGGATTGGATAATGTGGGAATCATATGATCAATATAGGATAATGTGGGAATCATATGATCAATATAGGATAAAAATAACTTAAAAAATAATTCAATTTAAAACCCGAAAAGTTATCCAAAAAGATCAGCCTATTGCTATAAATTTGTAATAATGAAATCAATTCAAACTTTTACCAGCGTAGATTCAGACCCAAAATCCAGCAGGTTCTTGTAGATTTATAATATATTAGAGAACTATATTTTACCATTAATTTTGTAACATTTCTTCTTCTTTTTTTAATTTCTTAGTCGAATTTATTCAATGATCGTATTTGGTACCCATGACGTGTCTTCATTCATGCCAAGTATTTGGTGCTTCTTTGGCCTATGCAAGAGAACAAACATTTGATGGGTGGCTGTTTGCATACCAAGAAGAAGTGTCATTCAAAAAGGATTATATACTTCCGTGAAAATTCTTCCTAAAGGATACAATATGAGTCTAACACAAGTAAAATTATGTTCATTGACCCCATTATACTGTTAGATATTGCTATTGATGTTAATGCAAGGCATCTTGACCATCAAGGGTCTCACACCCACTCTACGTATGGTAACGTTCATGTGATTTCAAATCTGGGTTGCTGCAAACCTATGTTTACCATCAAATGAGACGACTGTGCTCGATAAAATTCAAACCAACATGATGAAGATGCTTCAAGTCACGGTACATTCTAACCGGTAAGGATGCAAAATGAGACCAACAAGCATCCGAGATTCACGAACATAAAATGCCAGTGACAGAAGCCATACCAGAGGGTACACAGAACCGAAAGCAACACCCAACAAAAAAAAAAAAACCTATACAAGGGGTACCATAGAAAGTTGACATAAATTACACAAATTAAAACTGAACGCAAAATAAACCTGCCTACATTTTGCCTGCAAAGTTGGATCTGTATTCTCTAAACATGGATCAATTTAGAAGAGCAAAAACGCTCTATAAGCCTTGTCTGTTTCTTTATCAAAACCATGAAAAAATTTGCATTTAAAAGCATTGGAGCACCAAGGGGGAAAAAAACCCATGAAGCATTTCAACTGAGTCTCTATTCTGCCACAGCATCTTCGCTGTTATCCACCTCTGATCTAATATCAGGCAATGTGCCCAGATCTATCCGAGACTCTCTATCATCTTGGAGAACAGATGAGTCAGAAGAATCGATGAGGGCCTCATTGGCTGCCTCCACAATCCCATTCTTAGAGAATAAGTCTGAGCTTTCATTTGTTTTACCTGAGTCACTTTCACTATTTGCATCCGCAGTCCCTTCAGTTGAGGAAGAATCTGGGCTTTCATTTGTTACACCAGATTTACCGTTGTTATTTGACATTTCATTCTGAGTTGTACTAGCAGTCTCCTTCACTACTGAAGATCCAGAACTGACATCTCCATCTGCCGTTGCATTTAACCTTATGACTGCATCTGCATCTACGCTTTTTTTTGGAACAGTGGTATTAGGATCAAATTGATGGCCATTAGAGGCTGTGTTAGAGTTATTGGCCTGTTCCAATCCAGTGGTTAGCAGGCCAGTAGCTTCTATGGTAGTTGCACCATCTAGGGTCACATTTTGAGCTGGAGTTGGATTGGCATCCAGCTTAATCTCAGTTCCATTCTGCACAGAAGAACCAGTCATTTTGGTACTCAATCCTGTTGAGTTGTTGCTTACTTCCATACCTCCTTCAGTTAAGGAATTGTTTGCAGTTAAAGGTGAGTGATCCTGTGAGTTGTATGATCCAGCCCCACGATCCTTTTCTTTAGGGATCGTTTCATTCAATGCAGCACCACTTCCAGACATTTCACCTTCTCCATATTTTAACTCTGGATTCTTCTGATTTCCACTGATTTCATCAGTGTTAGTTGATTTATTATCCTCTACTAAGACATTCCTTTCAGAGCTCTCATTTGAGTTTTCAGAAGCTGCTTTCTCAGTCTCAGAGATTATAATTTGATTATCATGTGACACTGCACTGGAAGCGTCATCTGCCTTGTAGTGCTCTTCTCGTGCCACATGAGTATTCCTATCAACTCCCTCATGATCATGATCATCCAATAAATTCTCACTTTCTACTTGATCGTCTTTCTCTTTACCCTCATTCCCTTCACTCTCACTATCATCACCCTCTCCTTCCCTCTCTTTCTCTTCATCTATAAATTCATCCTCTGGATCAGTTTCAATTTCTGTCTTTTCTTGATCTTGTTCATCCAGTTCATCATCACCATCTCCTCTTCTCTCATCTTCTATCTCTTCATTCTTATTTTCTTCTTCTTGCTCATCTTCTTCATGCTTGCTGCCTGCCTCTTCTTGCTCCTCTTCATTCTTGTTTTCTTCTTGTTGCTCCTCATCTTCATGCTTATTCTCCCCATCTTCATGCTCTTCTTCTTCATGCTTGTTTGCTTCTTCTCGGACCTCTGCAGAATCTCTTTCTTCTTGCTTTCTTACTTCTTTTTCTTCCTCTTCCACTGCATCTTCCTCTTCACCCTCGTGCTTCTCATTCTTAGCTGCTTCCTGCACCCGAGGAAGGTCTTTCCTCCCCAATTTCAGAATCTCATCAACACTATGGGCTTTGGCTGAGACTTTTGCATCTTTATCATCAAATTCCCTCTTCTTATCATGGGAGTGCTTCACTTGGTAGATTAACCAGAAGCAAACACCAAGCAGAAGACAAATCTGTAAAACATGTTTCACTTTGATGCCTTTGGATCTATGGGTTCTACTTGGCGCCCGCTTGATCATGATGTACTCCTTAATCCCTTAGTCCTATTTACTCTTGTGTGTACCGACACTGCTACCTGAATTCAAATTAGATTGAAAAACTAAACAACATTAATCACCATCCAAAGCAACCGATGACAATTCTGAGAAGGAAAAGAAACTAGTTTGACCAGAAAAATTGATGGTTCTAGCGCCTATATATGAACTGAACTCTGCAAATTGATCAATTTCAAAAACTTCCTCATCTGAGCAATTTTGAGCATTTACTATATAACATAAAACCAATTACTGGATGAATTGGCATCTCTGGAAACCCCAGCTCAGAAGTACCGACAGAAGGGGACTCTAGATGCATTCAAACATTAAATAACTGCATATGCTCTTCAAACAATGGAAGGAAACATGGATTAAAATGAAGCAACCATCTAAACAAGAACTTGTATTAAAAGCAAAGGAAAGTAACACATTGAATTGAGAAGTGTGATCATCACTAAACCATTCTGATCTTTGGGAACACACAACTTAAAAAAGAAAAAAAAGAAAGAAGGTCCTTAAGCATGCTGGTCTTAAGCAAACACCTAATAGCGCACAAAAATGCCCATCAACCAAACATTTGTCATTGAACCCAAAACAAACAAAAGTGCGCAAAAACCATTTCCCTACTTATGGATTTTCAGTTCCCATTCCGTTTCTCAGCTTTCATAGAAATCAAACATTAGTCTAATTAACGAATTTGCTATGGATTATGAAGTATTAACTTCACTACTAACCCAATCTAATCATAAAAAAATCGTTCTATTAGTCCTCAATCTAGGCATCATAGACTGAAAGAATAAAGATATGAAAAAAAATAACTAGCAATTCTTCCGCACAAACCAAATCCTCCCAAATCAACATTAAATTAAATTTTAGAAAAAAAATCAAGGAAGCAAAATGGAAACAATATAAACCCCCAGCGGAAACCCTAAAACTGCATGTTCATATACCCAGCATCAAATCCAAAAATCAAACCAAAATCCCATCTTTAGATTCAAAATAGTAAACTACACCGCCGAATTGTCAGAAACACAAACAAAAAGTCAAATCCATGTTGCAGATTCAAAAACAACTCTAACGACTGAACAAAGTTTGGACGAGATTATAAATTACTAACAAAGCAAAGAAACAAACAAGAAAGAAAAAAACTGAAAGAAGAGATGATTATGAATAGGAGACAACACAAAAGAACAAACGTGAAAGTGAAGCTTGTTAAAGTAAGTGCCTACCTGAAGAGTGTCAAAGTTGAGGAAGAGATTTGTAATTTGAACAGTTATTGTTTCTTCCCTTCTTTTAAGTTTCTGTTTCTCTCTCTTTTGTCTTTGGTTCTGCTCTTGTACTGGTCGCCCAATGCCTGGATCTACTCTCAACTACTTGGCTAATACGGATACTCGACTACAATACTCCACGTACTCCCCTTATTCATTTATAATAAATTTTTTAATATTTTGACTTGAAAACACGGACAGTCATTTAACACTGTCAGTTCACATCTTATTTTAATAAAATATTCATGCCAAATGACAACAGCGATGTAGATTTTGCAACAACACATTATTTTTATTAAAAGATTGTGAAAAATATTTTTTTGTTAATGGAGTGAAAAATAATTTACGATATATTAAAAGTGACAGCTGCTAAGTTACCTAAAATAAAACTTACGGCAATCTAAAAATAGCTGTGGGTAACCAAATTTGGACGCTAATTATTTTTTTTTAATTTAATAAGTTTTTTGCTGTAACCCAATAATAGGAAAATTGAGCTAGGACTGGGCTCAACTCCCGCACTTTGCACGGACAATATTTAGGCCCATTACAGCCTCTGCGATCGTAATTGACAGCTTAGCATTAGATCAAGATTAATTGATAAACAGTCATATGATAAATTCAATTAATCATGTAACATTAATAATACTACCTGATTAAAACAGCCAACAAACAATCCAGATTTTTTTCCGTTCGACTTCTTAGTCATTTTCATAAGGCTAGATCAACATAGAATCCTTTTCAATTCATGCATAAAGCTTTATTTCAATAGGAAAATACACATGTTAGGAGCAACTTGCAAAATAGTAAATTTTGTACTTTTATTTCTAATCATTTAATTCACAACAGAATAGCAAAGCCAGAAATATTATTCAACCTAAAACAAAAACAAAAATGAACGCTAAACATTAAAAACATTATTCATCATCAATCTATCTCCCACATTACATTCTAATTAAAATGCTCACCGAAACCAAAATCAAAATCAACTCCTCCATCAATACCTCCACTAACACTAATATCTTCATTAACATTAACATGAATATTACCAAACGCATCTGGATGATCATTCGCCAAATTCATATTAGGCACCAAATACTCATTCATCATTATTTCATTAACCCTCATTTCAACTTTCCCTTTCAATTTATTCATAGCCTTTAAGTACTCTTCAAGCTCTTCAATTCCCATATTATCAATAATATTACCCTCTTGCCACCAGAACCTACCATTACTTTTATTCTTCTTTTTCTCCTCTTCAATCATCTTCCCCCTCTTCTTCTCCTTCTCCAACTCCTGCACGGCATCTTCATACTCTTTGTTATGCTGTTGTACGCAAGGTATCCTGTTAACTTCGTCTAGGGACGAGTGATTTTGATCGAGATAACGATTCAAGATCTTGTCGAAGTCAGGATGGCCGGCGAGGAAGATCTTCCCATTGGGAGAAAACACAATGATGCCTACTTCAGCACCACACAAGACACATAGCTCCATGGCTTTGCTAAAAGGCCAGACCGGCGCTTCGAGAAGGTTACTTGCAGGCTGTTTTTGTCTTCAAGTTTCTTGATTTGAATCTTTTGCCTCCCCCTTGTTATCTTCTTTTTGTTGTTGGGATCAATACTGCTGCCATTGTTGGTGTTCTTTATGTTGATGTTGTTGTTCATGGTGATGGAGATGGCGAATAAAGAAAGAGATATCGTTGGGGTTTAAATTTTTCTTTTCTAGGGTTTGGACAGTAGGAGATGAATGTTTATATTCATGTATTTATAATTTCATATATCGTATAAGATTTCTTCCTTTTTAGTTTTTTGGGTATGTAAGATCTCTAAAGATGTTCTTGTCTAGGCTAAAAATCAGCAAAAAAAGAAAAGACTAATTACCCTAATGACTGATTATTACTATATTTGTCTTAGCAAAAGAAATAAAGGATAGTAGCAATAAAACTTAAGGGATAGGGATGAAAGGAGAAAGCTTCTTGACAATTTTAGGAAAAATATATTGACTTTCTTTTTTGCTCTCCTTGATCTTCGAAATCTGCCATTTTGAATTGTTTTTTATTTACCACGTATTTGTTCTATATTTTTTATTTTCCGTTTCGAGTAAGGAAGACGGACCAGGACGAAGGAATTAGGATAGTTAATTCAATTTAATTATTTAATTTGTTTGCATTAATTGTTGTGAATAAAAAAGAAATGCAATCTTGAAAGATTTGTTAAATCATCGTTGCCATAGTGCGTATTTCCTTATTAATAATATTCTTGCAACCTTATATTAAAAAATAAAATAAAATCCAGCTAGTTTTGAATTAATCTTCCAGCTTACTTGTTACTGCTTTTATATATATTTTATTCTTCATGAGCAATGGATTCATAAGTACTATAATATTTATTTATTTTTAATTAAATGAAGAGTAAAAATTAAACTACATGTTATATAATTTACGGAAACTATCATAATATTTAAGGAAACTTTCATAATATGTCCTCTAGATGAAAATTAAATGATAAGGCATTCAATTTATAAGTCCACAACACTTATAAGAGAAGCCATAAAATTTTCAATTTATACTAGTATAAATTGAAAATTTTATGGCTTCTCTTATAAGTGTTGTGGACTTGTATACAATGTCATGTATATGACGAAATTGTAAGCTGACAGGTTTTACAATTTTTACTCCTGAATAAAGATAATAAAAATTGGACGAAATCTCATTTCTATGCTGAAACTATAATTGACATGTCATAAATGACTCTGTACCAGTGCCACATGTCATCTATCCGCTGAAGTTATAAATGACAAGTCATACATCAATGCCCAAAGACTTGTTTCTCTCCTTTTTGTTTTTGGGTTTGTTTGTTTATTTGCTCTTGTAACTTAATACAAATTAAAAAGCCACTCATTAGTTGAGTGCTGGGTAACTCCTCACTTTATTTTTGAAGTATGCTTTAACAATTACATTTACGATGAAATCCTTTTTTTTTTTTGCCCTTTAATATATCTACCTTCATTTTTATTAATGAGTTGCAGTGATACTCTCTGTCAAAAAGTTTAAAGAAATCAAATTTTCTTTGCGCCAATAAAGCATTAATAAAGGATAAAAAATAATGGAAGCAAAGGGTAAGTATCAAGCGTAAGTATCAAGGGCTTGATCCCGTGTTACATTGAAAAAAAAAAGGATAAGTATCAAGGATTTGATCCCTCGGCCTCCTCGATTATATTTCTGTGATGAAAGCAATGGCTTTAATAACAGCAGAAACTACACAGACTACAATTATTGTTTGTCAGTTACTGGTTATTAATGGCCATATGCTATTACTATCCTCTTTCAGTATTTCTTTGTTATAGTTCTGTGATTAATTCGCGGCTTGGAAGTAAATAAAGATTGTGGTGCCAATCTAAGTCAAAATTTATTTATTTGATTCAATTCGATATAAATTTAATGGACTTAGTTTTAAAAACATTGATTCGTTTAATAAATAGGTGAATTCGATTTAATTTGCTTATTAAACAAATTGAATTCGAGTTTGAGGACATTGATCCATTTAATAAATGTGTCGTAAATAAATTAAATACAATTCATTCATTTAAAATTCATTTATTATTCATTTAATTAAATTATTAATTTATCTATAAATATGTATGAAAAAATTTTAGAGGTTGAAGGCTGATATAGTAAATTATAAATGATAATAGATTTGTATTTTGTATGACGTTAAATTTATAGTGTTTTTATATTTTACTTTTGCTTAATATTTGTTTATTAATTATATTTCTGTAAATAAATTCATATTAAATTCGATTAGTTATGAATTTATTATAGGATAAATGAATAATAAACGAATCCAAATTTGATTATTAATTCTACTAAACAAATTCAATGAATTGAACCAAATATTTATTTAATAAATGAATCGAATATGAATCAATAAAATTTCGACCCGATTTATTTACAATTCGATTCAAATACGATTTGATTATTCATTTTCCTAGCTAACTAAAGGTCAAAATAAATTCTTAATGTATCATCATTACAATTTATATTTGTTGGTTGGCATATTATTATGAGAAGGCCGTTTGACTTTGTAAAGCCATATTTATGGGTGTTTGCAGTTTCTATATATACTAAAAATAATGTACTAATTAAAATTATATGACCGTTGGCTTTTTCTTCAGAATGTCGATTATTGATTGTATTATCACCAGACAATTATGCTAGTAAGTTGAAAAGTGAATGAAAGGGAAACAGACAAAACAAAAAACATGGAATCTATGATGATTGTTTTCTGTTCAACAAGCTAAATATTATTATGTTATATGTAAAGATCATTAAAAATTTCTCTAAATACCTTGTCATTGTCAAAACATTTTATTGACAAATTAGTATTAGCTAATTCATAATTTAACTTCAATCCACAACAATAACCGAAATGAACAGACAGACTAGCTAGCAAGGTACTAGCCTTGTAACTGCCTCCATTTAATGCTAATTAAGCAAAACTCAAAGAAGCTACTGCTGATGATCATGATAATGTCCAAAGCCCGAGCTGTAAAAATTAGGAAGAGCATCATTGGAAGAAGCAGGAATCCCAAGAGGAAATTTGTTTGGATGATGAGGAGGATTAATATTTTGATTGTTCACACCAAAAAATGGTGAAGGTTTATTTTTGGAATCAATCGAAATACTGTTAGCTTGTTGTTCCACATTCTTCTTTAGCTCTTCCATCGCCGTCTTCAATTGTTCAAGTTCATGTAACCCTAATTCGTTTATAGGAGCTTCCCACCAACATTGGCTGCGACTTGCTTTCCTTATCTCACTCAGCACTTCACCATGCTTCTTCTCAGCTTCTAGTTGATGCAGCACCTGGGTTAGTTGCATGTTCAGCTTTCGAATGTTAGCATTTCGATGAGCTTCGATAAGCATGTCTGTGCCGGACTCTAAAGGCGGGTTATGGTTTCGAGCAAGATAACGATCAACGATCGAATCAACATTAGGGTGACCGAAAGAGAAGGCTTTGTTGGCAGGAGAGAAGACTATTAGGGCAATATCAACACCACAAAGTGTGCTAAGCTCACTGGCTTTTTTGAACACTCCGGCGCGGCGTTTGGAGAAGGTTACTTGAAGATGATTTTTCTTTGGTATTTTTGAAATTGCAATCTTTTGGCGACCGGCACAAGACTTCTTCATCTCCATTGCTAGAGATTAAAATCAAAGAATACTAAAAGAAAAAATAAAAATTTAAAATATTCGTTTACTTCTCTCTCTCTCTCTCTTGATTTGTTGTGGTAGCTGTTGGGGAAACACAGTTGTATTTATAGGGTTAATCTACTTGATGTTTGCCTTGTAACTTAACTATGTGATTAATTCAAGATTTGCAGGTTACCAAATTTTATTCTTTAATGCACGATTAGTGAGAACTAATCATCTTTACTAGTTGGCCTTCATAAGATAACAATTTCATGTATGAGGTAATCGGGTTAAGCTGATTAACCATATTCGTTAGTATTAATTTCGACATAGAAAAGTCATAACCGAATTCCTTCATTATACTTTCTAATTAATATCTTTCTTCCAATTATAATTACATACTTTCTAATAGCGCAATAGAACAGCTAACTAATTAATTTCACATATGCATTAAAACTATGTAACAGTAGCAATCTATTATTTAAACAGTTACAGAAAGGCATTATGCATTTCTCTAATTGGTTTCAATAATTATTAATTAACTTATTATGTTATTTGGGCATTCGTACTTACTATAGCTAGCAGCTTTAGTGCCTAATCCATATTAATTCCTTGCATTTTAATGAAACAAGTAGAAATCAAGTTCAAGAAGGCAAATCATATGCATCCTCTCTTCAGGACTTTTTCAGTTACATATTTCTCTCATAGGAACATTATATTCTATGATTAATAAAATATCCCTACATTGTTGATAGATTTGTTTCTGTCGCTACAATATTTTTATCCCATATTCTTTCTTGTTTGATCAAAGGCAGGCAAAGTCTTCATCCGTTGTGTGACCCTAAGATTCCTATTTCACATCATTATTTTTCGAGTAAATCACTATAAGGAAAGAATGATTATCCTTAGACGAGATAATGAGTCTTACCTGTCACAATATTCATGCATAGCAATACTCATGCATATCACTACTGGATAAAACAAGAATACGTGTGCACCGAAAAAAAGGCAAACTCAACAAAAAATTATATTTTGGAAACATAATTATCAATACCTTGAAAAAAAAAATTTATCAATCTCATTAGGAAATCTTGCTATACGTGATCTTGAGTCTTGACCCTAAATCTCCAAACTTGCTTTAAATTTGCTTGACAATCAGCAGCCCGTCGTTTTCTCTAAAATTATTGATTCAATGACTCCTAAGGTTTCGAAGTGGTTATTGCGTACAACAGAAATAATTGACATGTGAAATTTTCTTTCTATTATAATGGATGTTGACATTTAAATGAGATAATATATATGAGAATATATTAGAGCTCTGTTTGGTATTGTACATGATGCATGTGTAAGCTTATAAACCATTGTTGCAGCTAGGAAAACAACTAATTGTGCACCGCCAAAGTCAATAGTTGTGAGTACTTACCTAGCGCTTGATTAGAAGCAACCAGGAACCGGAAATACTAGAACAAATGGCACATTTGGAGGATGTAAGAGCAGCAACAATTCAAACAATTAATCGAGAACAATAATAAGACTTGGAATTTCCATACCAGTGTTGTGAATATAGAACTTCATAATTAGTCTGAAGTCTGCACTATGTTACTCTACATCAAGGGCAATTTCCATGTCCGATTCTTTTGGTCTGTGTTGTGTTAAGGTTTCTTTAACGTGCAGGCATACTGATGAACCCCTCTTTCGGCATCCTTGTATCTGCCTCACACAAAAATCAGAGCAACCTCTTACGTCTGCTCGAAAATCTAAGACCAATCTATTATTTAAAAATAAATTTACTGTGCCAAAAGACCTAACTGTTTCCCTATTAATTTTTTTTTTGTATTTAGGCCGCCATTTGATGTATCAGATCCTTATATATTTGGAATTTTCCAATCATTTTTTTCTTATTATGTTGCATGGATATCTGTATCGAATCAAACAAAAAGAAAATGAAATAATCTTTCTTGTTCCAATTAAACTATTGAATTAATTAATCGCTTAAACGTAAAGACACGAGATAGAGGTACAACATGCCTTTTATTATAATTATAATACCATCTTCATTTCCACCATAATTGTAACTCCATAGAGCCAAACATGAGACAATATTTTCCTATTAAAACAAATAAATATATAAATTAATAGACTCAAACCCTAAGGCACGATATAGAACCCGCACATACATCATAATAATGTAATGGTTAATAATTAAATAACGCCAAGCTGTCGTTTGGATTCTTGATTAACCAACGAGAAGCTAATCAGTAAAATCCATTTCCAAATCCAGGATTATATCCAGGATGAGGCATCATATTATTCGGATTGAAAACAGCAGCATTATTATTTGCATCAAATGGAAGATTCATCCCTCCAGCATTTGAACTACTCCCTGCAAAAAACTCTTGCGGATTCGAGCTCTGAACCAGCATCTTCTCGGCTTGCTTTCCCACGTTCTTCTTGAGCTCCTCCAGTGACATCTTCAACTGCTCAAGCTGTGGCATGCTGAGCTCCTCAATCGGAGCCTCCCACCAACACTGAGCCTGAGATGCTTTTCTCATCTGATTAAGCTCCTCGCCGCGCTTCTTTTCTATCTCCAATTGATTCAGCACCTATTCATCCATTTTTGGTAAAATATGTGAACCATTTATGTTATTTCTCAAAACAAATCTTGGTGCGGCCGCGATCAAAATTATATGTTTCTAGTGGAATTTTTAGTGCCGTCCCAGATCCCGCAAACAAAAATATCAAACAAATAACAGGCAAAAAAAGAAGAAGAATTTTTTGTAAAAAAACTTCTATTCTAAAGAAAAACCACAGTTACCTGAGTGAGCTGCATGTTGAGCTCACGGACGCTAGCATTCCGGTGAGCCTCGATGAGCTGCATGGTACCGGAGATTTGAGGAGGGTTTCGGGTGAGGAACCGATCAACGACGGTTTCAACACAAGGGTGCCCAAAAGAAAAGACCTTCTTCCCCGGAGAGAACACGATTATTGCAATGTCAGCACCACAAAGAGTGCAAAGTTCACTGGCTTTTTTAAAAAGCCCTGTCCGGCGCTTCGAGAAGGTCACTTGGAGGTTGCTCTCATTCGGCATCTTCACCATCTCCACCTTCTGGCGGCCCTTGCTCTTCCTTGATGACATGTCTGAAATTTGATTAATTTTTTAACGCATGAATGAGGAAGATGAGATGGGGATTTATAGGGGCTTTTAAGGGTTAGAATCCGACTGTTTGAGTTGTAAAGATAAGTGTGTTCGAGGTGGACATTGAATAGTGCTTTGTTCGAATGAAATTATTTACTTGTTTTGGGGATTCTAGAATATTGTTTGATTAATATATATGGTAAGAACATCAGGAACAATTATAGAATAAGGGCTTGATTAGATACATACATATTAGACAGAAAATGTTCTTGCAATTCATATCTAGTAACTAAATCCTTCATTGGAATTATTAATAATATTTAAATACAAAGAAAATTTAGTATTTATTATGAAGCTGCAAAATGGTACTAAAATTGTTTTCTGAATATTATTGATTGTGTTGAACATTTTTTTTATGAAAATATTGTTTGAGGCCTACACTCATATAGTAAATGATTGGTGACACATTACTTAGAATATAAATTATAAACATACATAACATGCTATCATTGTATCTAATAACAGGAACTTGCATTTTTATTTTAGTAACAAATTTAGATGACATCTTTTAATTCTTTGGGGAATTTATTTCCCCTTGGAGAGATACAAAGCGATCCGAGAAACTCGCAAGGATTTAATTCATTTTTAATTCATTTTTAATTCATTTTTATAGGAACTACTTTTATTATAAGATTACATTTGGGGAACCTGTAGTTCTTAAAAATTGGATCTCTTCACACACTTCCACAACCACATAATCATGAGAAATGCATTAGAAAAACTTGAGTAATTTCATGGCACTGGCCCATAACATAATAAGCTTGAAAACAAGGGGGAAGAGAGGGGGGGGGGGGGGGGTGGGGGGAAGAATTTAATACGTCTGACAAATCAAAAAATACAATTAAAAACTCAGGAAGATAATTTATTTAGAAATGCCTGTTAATTAACAATTTGCACAAGAAATATAAAAGTGCTATAATTTTTAACAAAGAAGACATAGTAACAACATTGTTTTTACGTTATGATCCAAAAGCCAACCAAGCTGCCAAGACCTTGACACTGAAACTTGTATACGTTTAATTTAATGAATTTTTAATTTTGCTTGCCAAGCATACCATATGAAAATTAAGTCCAATTGCATGACCACTTTCTCTAGCAAGTGAAGTTGACTTCCATTTGGCGTCCCATAGACCTTATACATAACAACATCATCCAGAAGGAAAACCTAAAACTAGCCTTAATAACACAACGACTAGCATATATCACTTGCTAATCTTTTCTTCGGGGGTCAGAGAATATGTTCAATGCTTGACGGGTAAATCCATTATTTTCAAGGCCATTGATAAGAATCTTATAAGACACTATTTCTTGAGGACATTTTTTAAATATCTTGAAAACTTCAACTATATTTCTAACAAAGAGTGATAACCATTAATAGTAGATGGAAAAGGATCCTCTCCTATTAAATATAGTAGAAGATATTTGATGGATATATGGTTCACTTTACTAAAATTTACTCCATATATTATTTTTACAAAGAGCAGTTTTCTCATATTGTTATAACAAGTTACGTTTACAGAAAGATTATAATTAAGTGACAATTGTCTACCTATTTCCATTTTTTTTCTCCTGACTAAGTAATATCCAATCAAGAATTTGAAGATGAAAGTAACATTGAAATAATGTCTAATATAACAATCGATGACAAATTTCAAAATGTCACTAATGGAAAATTGATAGACAAATGTGGGCTTGCCTAAAATCATAGCTGCGTCAATTCTAGCCATGTCAAAATCAATGCTAGTATTAGAATTACGCAATACGGTTACCGAATATATAGTTGAACTCGAGGTTCTCATTAGTCAATTTGAGTAGTGTGCGAACAACATAAGAAAAATTAATTCTAATTGGCCACTAACATGAGCTTCCTCAAGAAAGTGGACTTCACTCTCATTTGGTCTTCATACCCACTTCAGTGGAAGCTATAATGGAGGTGGTGGACAGGTCTGCATCCTCAAACCTACCTTCACCGTTCACGATGAAATTGTCTCATCTTGTAAACAAAATTCAGCACCATCTTTATACTCACTAAAGCGTAGATGAAAATGCTTCTCTAGCCCGCTTAGTTCTTTGGGTTCTGTTTTCAATTAAGATACAAATTTTTGACAAGTTCGTCCATGTAACAAAGGACAAATTATTATGTTTCTCGTGGTCTTGTGCACTCTCCACTCTCATGATTGGAATCACCGTAACTAGCCCAATAATTGATATGTATATATATCAGCAATTTTTGTTTCATACATATTATATGTGTGCCTCTTATTCCACATATATTATGAGCTGACATTTTGCGACATTTCGCAATGACTTTTGTCAAACTGAAAAGGCGATAAAATTTTAATAACTCAAGAGTGAAAATTTAATTTTTGATCTAACTAATGCCTAAAGAGCACCCACTTTAGCGAGTCTGGGTTCTTCATTTCCGACCGCCTCTCCAACTTGTGAACATTCACATCAAACTTTTTAATCTACGGAAGGTAGTTAACATAAGTGTTGACTGTTGAAATTTAATTAAGATCTTATTACAATAAAAGATATCTGTATTTATTCTTGCATACACCGGCGATTTCATATGTTGTGGCATGCGATGTGTAAATGGCAATTCTCTTAAATTCTTAGTGCGTTAATTATATTATTGCACTAAATGTCTCATTATTTGACACGAAATTTTATGATGCAATTTATCTACTCACGTAATTGAATAATAGAATATTATTATTTAAACCCCTAATTTTTCTGACATTTCATTTTTTTTCCAAAATTCTTGACAAATATTTTTTTCTAACTTAATTTTTAACTTTAATCATTTTACTACCAAACCATCGATCAATTATATTGATGCCTCAAGAGCATTTCTGCAGTTTTCACATATTAAGCCAAAAGTATTTTAATATTGACAACTCAGTTGATAAAAGCATTATCTCTTTGTGTATGACTCATTATGGTTTTTTTAATTTAAAGGATTGGATTGTACTTGCACATTGTGAAGGCAAATAAACTTTTTTTTATAAATTTTGTTATTTTATAATGATAAGGTGGTAAAATGATAAAAATTGAAACATTAAATAAAAATAATAGTTGTAAAAAAACTAAAGTGATACTTCCCAAAAAAGAAAAATTAGATGAAAAATAATAATATCCCTTAAATAACTTACAAGCACTCTCAAATTTTAATAAATTCAATGACCTAGACCCAAATAAACATTTTTAATTCAATGAGCTGCATTCGTAATGGCCAATGCTGGTTACATAGGCACTTATGAATTATAATTTAATTACTCACGGTAAACGAGTATAGAACACTAATATACAGGGCATGTTTATGCTCACAAACATTCTATTAATACCCTCACCTAAAAGTAGAACCTAGTGCTGCAAAAACAGCTCAATTATCTCAAACATAATCAGGACAGTAAACACTGGTTCGGAAGTCGATGTCTGGTGTACCACTGACATGAAACTATTTGGTCTGTAATGATAGTTCTTGTAGCTGCTGGGGATCCACCTCTGATGGAGACCGTGTGAGGACACACTGAGCGGTTGTTGTCTTTGGGAAAGCAATGACATCCCTGATGGAATTGGTGCCTGCCAACAACATAACCAGCCTATCCAACCCATATGCGATCCCCCCTGCATATGCAACATACCAACTGGTGAAACATATTCAAATGAATGTTGAACAATTTATTTTCAGGTGGACTAGTTGGCCCCAACAATGTTCAGATCTCAGCAAATCACATACTGAATCAGCATTGTTTTGGGTCAATTTAGTATGCGAGTGATTCACTATTAACGCGAGGCAGGGTATGCATTTCTTACCATGAGGAGGAGCACCCATGTCAAAAGCCTCCAGCAGGTAGCCAAACTTTGCTTCAGCCTGTGGACAAATATAGCATTACCCTTGTGTTTGAAAAAGATGCAATATGTTGTGAAAAAGGAACAATGTTCTATAGCTAGAGTAGATGCCACGCTTTGAAACCATTGGGTTTCAAATCCTTCACATGAGGGTACAAGTCTAAGGTTGGCAATCCAAGTCACCGGAACTCAAAAGCAGGTATTGCCACCACCTCAGGAAAGTTGAACTGAAGTTTGAATGAACTTAACACAAATAATCAAACCACAAACTGAAAGAGAAAGCGTATCAGTTCTGCAGTCCCATGTTGGGGTCCCAATCAAGCCACTACACGTTATATGAGCAGAACCTATTCTCACAGAAAATATAAGAATCATTCTTTATCCTGATGATAATTTCCCTCCAGTAGGCTGCCCCTAAACAAGGGTATGAATTGTCTCACAATGCATCATTATATAGTCAAAACCACAACTCTACTCACAGAACCCCTGGAGTTCACTAGTGGACAGCAACTTAAGCAAATATGACAAAGGGACATGTAACTTCCTAGAGTTATGTGATCTAGACTTCTCTGAACTTCCAGTAACAAGAAATACCCAATTGCGGCAAACAGAATAAAGATAGAGCATGCAATCCAACCAAAGTAAATGGCAGCTTAGTTTAAGAGTCTTCTGACCTGATCAGGAGATATGCCAACAATTTCCAAAACTTTTTGTTGGACCTCACGTTTATAAATTCTCAAACTTCCTCCACCAATCTGACACCACACAAATAGGCAATACCACATTTAATTGTCTTGAAGTTATTGTAAAAAAAGCTTTAAATTTTGCAGATGTCAGGATAAAATGAGTTACCTCAACTCCATTGTAAACCATGTCATAAGCAAGGGCACGAGCAGACGAAAGATCATCCATATCTTCTGGGTTTGGTGCAGTAAATGGATGATGCAGGGCCTGCAGAAGAACAACAAATTCATGGCCCACTATAGCATTTTCACTACTCAATTTTATCCATACAGCATATACCAATACATGTACTAATGACAACATAGAATGGTTGTTAAAATGTCCAGAAACAGGACAAGGCAAAATAGGTGTGGACAAACCCCAAACAATATGTCCATGTAGCACATTGGACAAAACCAAAATAATGTTTCTTTTAAAAATAACATGTCAAGAATGTGGCAAATGAAATCAAACAAGTATATAAATGCAGTACTGTGGAAATCACATTAAAGAATAAGAGACAAACCTCAAGCCTTTGCTCTGAATCATTCCATTCGAACATTGGAAAATCAGTAATCCACAGAATTGACTGCTTGGACTGAATGTCGTGGAGAAAAAAGAATATAAAAGTGTCAGCTACACCAACAGACCGATAACCATATACATTTGATGGCTGGTCAGAACTTACATTATCAATTAAGCCCAACTCATGGGCTACAAACATTCTAAGCCGGTCTAGAGTTTTATTAACAGATGCAGGATGACCCACAGCAAACAAAATTAGATCACCCGGTCCAGCAGAGCATCTTATCAGCAACTGCTCTTTATTGCTTGGATCCAAACTTGACACTAATGCTGGAATTCCCTCGACGCCTCCTATAAAACACACGCCATTATGCAATAAAACCATAACATCTTCACCTAAAGGGAGACAAAGAGAGAGGAGAAAAGTGATTTTCTTTTTACCAGCATCCAAGACCTTCAGGAAAGGCAAACCCTTTGCTCCAGATTTTACTGCTTCATTATATATATCACCTTTTTTAAGAGACGTATTTGAATAAGTTTTAGCACCAGAAGGTACACATAATATTTTGATAATTCCCCCACTTTTCAAGGAATCTGAGAAAACCCTGAAGGGAGACTCTAAGAAAAGATCAGATACCTGCATGCCAATGAAAAAACTCCTTCACTAACACCCATGCAAAAGGAAAATTATAGCTAGAAACTTGAAAAACTGAAATTCCCTCATAATTCATAAGTGAAGGTAGATGATTACATCATTCAACTGAAGACTGAATCTAGTATCTGGCCTGTCTGAACCATATCGACTCATTGCTTCAGCATATGTTAGTCTTGGGAAAGGGTTTGGGAGCTGGACATCTTTAATGTCCAGAAAAATCTGCAACGAACAAAAATTTCTAATCCACCGTTGTAATGTCTTATTAAAATGTATTCATCATTGCCTTTCATTTACAAAAGGAAAATAAATGAAATCAAAATTCTCCAAAAAGTAAATACATGTATAAGCTTTAAAAGGAAAAAAAATGAAATCAAAATTCTCCAAAAAGTAAATACATGTATAAGCTTTAAAAGCAAAAAAATGAAATCAAAATTCTCCAAAAAGGAAATACATGTATAAGCTTTAAAATCTTCTGACTGTATAACTTATTGCCTAGAGTAGAGAAAAACCACCAAACAAGTTTGAAGGTCAACTAGACGCTACTAGTTCTGGTTTTGAGACTAAGTCTGGTTTTTAACCCAAGTCATGAGCAAGCTAACCTTTCTAATCAAATCTTCATTGAGCCTCAGCATGTCCTCCAAAGGAGTGAAAGCCAGTTCCATATCAAGCTGTGTGAACTCAGGTTGTCTATCTGCTCTTAAATCTTCATCCCTGAAACATCTGCAATGAAAATGGGTAAAAAAAAAAAAAACAGGGATGTCACCATTATGAAGCTAACATAACCACTTTGGACTTATATATCATCAAAGCATCAATTATAAAGGAGGCAATTTCTTCTCTTTATATGAGTCCATATGCGTCCAGTAGCCATATGCAGCTATCACTATAATTTAATCAAACAACCAGTAAGCAAAATAACTACCTTGCTATTTGATAATATTTATCAAAACCCGAAACCATTAGCATCTGCTTAAAGAGCTGTGGACTCTGGGGCAAAGCATAGAATGTTCCTGGCTTCAAAACACACATTAGAATAAATTAGATCTGCGATCCATGAACAAAGTATACAAGTAACAGTAGCCATAAAGATAAAGGATGATATATTATTAGCTATTATCATATGTTTGTTCCAAAACGAGCCATAGAATATGAACAGTTTTGCAAATAATAATTTCCGTGAATTTCATGATTCAAGTGCATAGACCTCAGAATAATAAAAATTTCGGAGAACCTACTCTTTGTTGAATACTTGCATATAAATCTTACAAAACAACAATTACAGTCCACATACAACTGAGTAACAGACATGCAAATAGCACTAGTAATTTCACTAAAGCATCAACTTTCTGCATCTTTCGAATAATAAGTACAAAGTTCGACTATAAATAACTCCCATAATTTTATCCGCTATATGAATCAAATTCTACTTCAAATTTGAGACTAAAATAAAAATTTTGGTTCTACTATTTCCATTATCACCAATGCAGCAAAGATTAATGTTGATTGAATAACATAAACTTATTCAATGGATATTTCTCAACAATATAGAGCGTCTTTCTATCCATCCCAGCTAGTCAGGATGTAATGTCTTTTAATTTCAGTACAGTTGCATAGAGCTGTTTCAAAAGCAATAAAGAGAACGACACTAGAGAAATCTGAAGCACCTGAACTCTTGAGGGTACCAAATAATCCCGGGCACCTTCTGGAGTAGACCTAGAGAGTACTGGAGTCTCAATCTACCTTAAAACCATGAAAAGGTCAGGATCAAAACAGAGAATGGATATTAATAGCATGATGAAGATTGGAAGAAGACAACAATACATAAAATCTTCAGTGGATAATACCTCTACAAAACCATGTACATCTTCTAGATATCTCCGAATGAGTTTCACTACTTTATGTCGCAACAGTATGTTATGATTCATTTGCTGCCGGCGTAAATCAAGGCAACGGTATCTAGTACATGCATTTGCATAAAGTCAACCAGCAAAGGTAATGAAATTTACTAATCAATTCCCTGGAACCAATAATAATATGACCTGGTGACATGAATTAGAAATATATAACAAACCAATTACCTCAAACGGATCTCTTCTTTAACAAAATCCTTAGCATCATCTGCAGTAGTAACTAGGAAGGGCAACTTGGACCTCACGGCATTCAATACTTGAACATGCTCTGCAGCAACCTGACATATATTATGTTATCAACATATTTCAAAAAGTAACTACATAAGAAAACTGAATGGTTGAGATGGAAAAGAAATATGCCACCCTTAAACAGGATTGCAAAGTAGCTGGCCATACAAGAATCAAAGCAAAATACAGAAATATCTTTTTCTTTTCTTCATAACCCAATAACTCGAGCATGTGATGCAACATTGAAATGCGGCCTAACAAAACTCAATAACATACCTCAATGAAGCCAGTCTTCATATTCTCATTAACAGCCTCACTTGGCCTAGATCGAACAACACCCTCCACAGCAACCACATACTCCAACCTCAAATTATTGGCGGTAGAATGAGCTTCGGGAAAATCTTCCGGCAGTGTGGTAACCTCAACAAATTTTATAACAAAAACCATCTTTTATTTCGAAAACAAAAACCAATAAAAGAAACAAATTTAAAATCGAGTAAAGTACCTGGACAATGCCAGTGTGGTCTCTGAGATTGAGAAAAGTGAGCCCACCGTGCACACGGTGTAGGGCGACCCACCCGCAGAGAGTGACCCGTTTGCCGACGTCATCTGCGGTCAATTCGCCGCAGAAGCGGCTACGCGAAACCCAATTGAGTGAATCCTTGAGAGGCGGAAGCGGTGGGTTTGAGGAGGCTGTGGTGACGGCGGCGTTTGTAGTCTCTGCAGAAGCAGAGACAGAGAAAGCAGCAACAGAAGCTGTGTTATTGATGTTGTTGTTGGTGGTGTTTTTTGAAAGTGTTTTAATTGTTGTGGGTTTAATAAGTAACAAGGAAGATAGAGTTCTAGTGGAGCGAAAAGAGATGAAAGGGAGAGATTTGATAAGAAGAGACATCGCCGCTTCGCTTACTTACTGTCCGAGGGCTTAAAACTTTTAAGTTGGAAGTTGGGCTCTTGTTCTCCCTTTTTTTTTTTTTTTTTTTTTTTGGGGGGGGGCGCCGGAGCCGCAATTGCTGGTTCTGCTTCGTGTGTGCCACAAGGCTGTCGTTATTTACACGTTGGCAAATGTGAAATTTATTTACATTTTTTTAAAAGTAAATTATGGATACTTTCATCGATACACCGAATAATAAATCTGATATTAAAACAAACTTTATAATTTTAAACTTTGGCATCTACACTTTTCAATTTTGGCTGTCCAATCATTTCATTTTCTCATGGTTGTTCATAAGTTTTAGATTTTGTAAATGCTAGTTGATTCACTGATAAAATCTTTTAAGAGTGCTAATGAACTTTAATGTTTCATTCTCTCTCACATAAATGAAAATATAATTTAGTTTACGGTTCAGCTATGAACTTCTTTTGTCTTTTGTGGCAGCACTCTTATAAATTTTTGTTTAAACCCTTCCTCTTATTCTTATTTAAACTTTACTTCATAAATATGAAGTCTATTTCTACATCCATCCATTAGTATATTTCAATTAATACCTTATATTATTTAATATTCATAAAATTTTATTTTATGTTGTACCTATATCACAATATCCCTTCTTAACTATTTTGAGATTGAATAATTGACATCTTTAATTGACAACTTTACACTTTTTTTTTTAATATTAGATTTTTTTTTTAAATTCACCATCAAATTTCATTTAACACTTTGCACTCTTTTTATTATAAATTTTTTAATAAATATTATAGTACTTTTTACTTACATGCATAACAAATTATGTAATCCTAATAGCTTTATTACAAAAAGTATTATAATTTTTTATATTCTTATTTTTATCATTTTATTTAATTCAAGTATTTTTATCTTATGGGTGCATTTGATTCATCATAATGTGTTGTATTAGATTGTACTGCATTATTTTTATCAAATTAGGCTGTATTAAACTATAATTTAGTAAAAAATTTTATCCTTCATATATAACAATAGAAATTTTTAATAATACAATGTCAATACATAGTACATAAAATTAATTCAACACCCACTTGAAGATGATAAATTATTATTTACAATAGCAAATTAAAGAAGAAAAATAGGCAGTGGCGACAATCAAAATAATGAGAATCTCTTCCAATAAATAAATACATACATATATATAACTCCAACTTCAACCAATTAAAACCAAATCCATTGGCCTATTATTTAATTATGCAATCACATGTTTATACTTTATACATTGATAATCAAATTAATAATAAAAATTTACTGCAAAATCAATGGTAATTTCAACCTTTGTGAATATACAATTCTTAACTCTTCTTTTGAATAAATTATAACTTAATATAGCTTAATATGATAAATCAATAATATAATACAACCTCATATAACATATAATGACGAACCAAATGCACCTATAAGATAATAATATTTGAATTAATAACAAAAAAAATAAGAGCATGAAAAATTATAAAATTTTTTGTAATAGAGTTATTGGAATTACATAATTTGATATGAATGTAAAAAAAAAAAGTACCATAATAAAATAGTGTAAATTGTTAAATGAAATTTGATAGTAAATGTACAAAATACTTGATTTTTAAAAGAATTGTAATTAAAAAGGAGGGTAAGATTTTAAATAAAATATGTCGATAATTCAATTCTAAAATAGTAAAGAGGTGGTATTGTGATACAAGTACAATATTGAATAAATAATTTGTAAATATAAAATATTGTGAGGAGCTAATCGAAATATACCCGTGGATGCATTTAGAAATTAATTTAATACTTACTGAATAAATGTAAAATAAAAATCAGTGTAAAGAGTTATATGAAATTTGTCAAAAAAACAGAAGAAGTGGTATGGTAGCACTGTGGTATCATAGCTGAACCCTTTAGTTTATAGTCATGTGATATGTTTACTTGTGGTTTGATTGATATTGAGGAGGTGATGTGGTTTATATAACACTTATTTAAACCATTTAAATTGAATTTACTCGAAACATTAAGCAAACTATTCGATACATCCAAAATGAATTAATAACAATTTAGTATATATGACAATGGAATCAAATTATATTCTAAACAAATTTTTTAACAAAATTTTGGTTATTAGTTTTTGTCTATTAAAGAGTATGTTCAATATTGGTGCTTACACACTAACTTCTTAACCTAACTATTAAAAAAAAAATAAGGGCCGTTTGGCCAAAAAAGAAAAACAAAAACAGGAAAAGAAGTAGACAAGAAAAAAAAAAGATGACAAAAAAATGAAAGAAGGAGAAGAAGGAGAAAATTATAAAAAAAATCTGAAAATCAAATAGTAAATATATGTTCAAAATCTATTATAATAATGATTTACTCCTTATTTAACTAAACATTGTATAAGAGATTGAAAATAAAGTTTTTAGGGTCTATGGTAAGAGAACTATATATTGAATAGTTAGTATGTTAAATAAATTGTTTAGATCAATTATATTATGTTAGTTTATAATAAAAAAAAATTTATTAATAATTTATATAATAAGTATTTTTATATTAAAATAAAGGTTTTCAAAATAATTTTTGGGGTACAAATAATCTTATCCTGTTATAAAATTTCTAATCTAATAAAAATAGATCACCAACGGTTATATGCTCTTACATCAAATCCAAACCTTCCAAACGAGGACATTATATATCCAACGGCTCCAAGCCTTTTGAGTTTTCATCTATTTTAATTCCAACGGTCAAAAGCCTACCATTTTAAATCTTCCCAACTTAGAAAGTTAGCCGTTACCAATTCCTTTCTCTCTCTTCATTCTCATCAAGATCTTTCAACACTGTATTTTGATTCAAAGCTCTCATTTTCTTTCCAAATTTTGACAAAATCACCAACCCAGAAAATCTGAAATCTCTGAGAAATCAAAATTCTCATGGCCACAACAAACAAGCTTTCTTCTTCTTGTTCATCAATACCATCAATGAAACCAAATCCTAGCCCAAGAAACTCAGAAAGTAAAGATCCCATGAGAAGGAGCTTTAGTGGGAATCCGTTTCCGAAGCCATCATCGATTTTAGCTAATTCGAGAGGCGGGTTCAATCCTAACACTCCCGCTAACAGCCCTTCAGGTTTAGTTTCTAATATTTTCACCTTTTTCTTGTTTATTGTGTGTGCTTTTTGTATTAAAGATGTCTTTTTTTGTTTGGTTCCAAGAAAATTGAGGGTGTTAGAAAGAAAATGGATATATCACATGTTTACGTTCGTGGGTTCTAAAAAGAATGAACTGAAATGCTTTAGTCAATGCTCATTGGAAAAAGAGTTGATTATGGCTAGTTAATTGTGCTCTGTTTTGTGTTTATGGAAATGGTTACTGGTAACAATTTTCCTTGAATTATTATGTACGTAATGATAGATACTTTATTGTGAAATTTGTCTAAATTGACACTCAGATTAAAAAAATAAAAGAATCGTTTTCCTTTTACAAATTTTGAAAAGGGAAATAAAATGGATGTTGTTATTATATGTTTCTGTTTGTGGATTCTAAAGGATGAACTGAAATGCCTAATCAATGTTCATTTGTTAACGCTTGCTCTGTTTGCGAAAATGGAAAATGCTTACAGGGAAAATTTTCTTGGGTAATTGAAATTTGTCTAAATTAATAATGTATTTGTACTCAGAATAAAGAAAGAATCTTTTTTCCTTTTACACACCTAGATACGGATCGTTTCTGTAGAACTCAAATGGCACAAGTTTCCGTTTGTATATAGAATTATTTTCTTTATGTTGTACATGGCTTTCTTGACAAATAAACACACTAGACCATCTTTTGGTTTATGGGTTCTGAGTTATACTCATTCTTGTGTTTAAAGAGATGCAGATTTCCCTAGAAGAAGCTCATTTGGCAAAGAAAATTCAAGCTCTATGCGTGATTACGAGGACAAAGAGAACAGCAAAAGCCCAGGTTTAAGACCCGGAAGAGTTCACTCTCCTGCTTCTGTTTCCAAGAGTACTAAGAATTTCATGTCACCTACAATTTCTGCAGCTTCAAAGTTCACTACATCACCAAGAAAGAAAATCTTGGTTGAGAGAAATGAGCCACTTCGATCTCCGGCTTCATTCCCTGAAGCAAAAAGCCAAGTAATGGAAGACAACACTGCGAAGCCGGAGATCACCTCTGCTAAAAAGAAGACCGTTTCATTTTCTGACACTATAAGTAGGCTAATTGAAGATGATTTACCAAAGCCACAGAGGGGATTGGATGAGAAGAAGATTGAGGCTTCACATGACTCAACGATCACTGATATGGGTCACAATGAAGTTTTGGAAAGTGGTTCGGGTTTTGATTCGCCTTTAGATTTGAAAAATGATTTTGGTTCTTCATGGGGGCATGTTACTGATAAGGATTGTGTTAATCTTGATCCAACATTCAAGACAAGTCCTCTAACCTCTTGTTCAGCAGCAAGTCCTATGTTGGCACCACTTGATGCGGATCCTTTGATGCCACCTTATGATCCTAAAACCAATTACCTGTCACCCAGACCTCAGTTTCTCCACTATAAGCCAAACCCAAGGATTGAGGACATAGATGGTAAGCGGCTCGAGGAAAGTCTTATTTCAGAAAACTTGTCAGACAGCGAAATTAGTGAAAATCTGTCTGAGGATTCACAGAAAGAATCTGAGCATTCTTTAGGCGAAACGGTTAAAGAAGGAGAAGAATCAGTAGAAGAAGAGGAAGAGACCAGCCCACTCCCCATTAGTACCCACAAACCCAAGTCAAAGTTCTTTGCAAGAACAATTGTTGTTGCTCTCCTTTTAGCTCTGTTGTTTGTTTGTTTATCTACTTCGGTTACTGATTCAACAGTTACTGATCTATCTATGCCAAAGGATGTAACCCTCTCAAACCTGTATTTCCCACCTGAAATCACTGAATTTGCCAAGGTGAACTTTGAGGGGCTGGTGCGGAAATCTTGGTTGTGGGCTAGCAATTATTTCACTTACATTTGCAATCTCATTTCTGAATTGAGAGGAATGCATAAACTGGGACCTTTGCAATATGATAATCTGACTTCTTTGCTGGAGGAGAATCGCATGGTTCATGGGTACCTGAAGTTTGGTTACATGGATGCTGTTGCTGAAATTAAGTATCAAGAGTATATGCCAGCACCTGTAAAGGACAAAGATGTCAAAGCTGAACCATTGGAAGAGAGTCATCCAGAGATTGAAGCCAACGAGGAGGAGATTGAAGAGAATCCAAAAGAAGATGATGGTGCAGATTTTGAAGAGCAATGGCATCAAGACATTGATAAAGTACATGACAACATTGATGAGGTTGTAGAAGATCACACTGGACCAGAATCGGAAGAGGCATGCTTACCAGTAGCTGAGATTAAAGAGGATCCGCAAGAAGATAATGGTGCAGAATTTGAAGAGCAAGTGCATCCAGACATTGATGAAGTACATGACAACATTGATGAGGTTGTAGAAGATCACACTGAACCAGAATCGGAAGAGGCATGCCAGTAGCTGAGATTAAAGAGGATCCGCAAGAAGCTGAGATTAAAGAGCAAGTGATCCAGACATTGATGAAGATGAGACAATAATAGTTGTAGAAGATCACACTGAACCAGAATCAGAAGAGGTATGCTTAACTCCACCAGCTGAAGTGATTGAAAATGCTAATCCAGAAGCCAAGTGGACTGAAGAAACAACAGTTCATTCTGATGTTAACCATGACGACAATGAAGTAGTTGTAGAAGATCACACTGAACCAGAATCAGAAGAGGTATGCTTAACTCCACCAGCTGAAGTGATTGAAAATGCTAATCCAGAAGCCAAGTGGACTGAAGAAACAACAGTTCATTCTGATGTTAACCATGATATCAAGCCACAAAGTAACATAGATGTTGGACTTGGGATTACCTCTCTTGTGCTGCTAAATCTGCTTGCATTGACGGCTTTCTTCATCCATACAAAGAAGTCAAAAATCACAACTCCAAATGCAACAGGTCCTGTGGTGGTTCAATCTGTGGCGAGCAAGAAATTGGATTCCAGTCCAATTGCAGTTGCCGCTGAGCATACTTTGCCAGAGAATCTAGGTTCTAGGAACTGGCAGACAGAGGTTGATGATACGATGCTAGGAGAGTCATGCCCATCAGCAATGAGCAGCTTCAAGAGTTCATCTCACGGCAGAGGACTCAAAGCCTCAAGTGAAGCTCAAAGCCAAGAAAGGAAGTCACGAAGAAGCTATAGAAGAGAATCTCTGGCTTCATCAGATATCTCTTTGAGTTCTTACTCTTATGGTAGCTTTACTACGTATGAGAAGCTCCCCAGCAAGCATGTAAGTATCTTTGCCAAGATTAGAATCACGTACTTACAATTTCAACAACTCGAAAACTGCTTCATGTGTTTGATTGCTGCTTTTTTGGTTTTTGAAGGGACATGGAGATGATGAGGTTGTAACTCCTGTTCGACGTTCAAGCAGGATCAGGAAACAAGTTACTTCTCCATGACAACCAGAAAAGTTGCCGGTCACTGTTTCTTTGCATTGTGCACCTTTACAATGCTAATGTCAGTGAACCACCACTATTTAGTTGCTGACAGAGTTTAGTTTAGCATGATTGATTGGTTGTAATCTGAACCCTTGTGTGATCTAATTCTGTTTGTCAAGTCAAATCTTATGATGATTCTTATTTCAGTTGGCCATAAACCCATGAAATTGCGACAATGTTAGGATTATTTGTTTATAATTGGTGCGACAATAATATATCATTTCATCTGAAAGAATTTTAACGTTTCCTCAGTTGGCCATGAAATTGCGAGTAAAAATTTAAACAATGTTAGGATTGAGCGAGCCAGAAAATCTTCGGTGAGCTTGCTAGCTACATAATTTTTTATCTCCTCGATAATTTGAAGTAAAATTTTGACATCTTAGTGAATGTTCTGTCGTTCAGTTTAAAAATGGAACAGGATAGTTGAAAAGCGTAAGCACATGCTCCACTCCACTCACTTTAGGGTGCTTTTTGGGGATTTTGTCTCCCCCCCCCCCCCCCGGGGAGACGCAGCTGCTCCGCCCCCCATTTTCTCATTTATTTCCATAAAAAAATAGTGGGCCGAGCAGCTGCACTGTATGTGATGGTTGCTGTTCAAATTAACGCCGCAATCTCTGCAATCCTAAACTGAAGATGCTGCGTTGATCTAGTCAAATGAACAAATCATAGATCTTGCCAATTTCTTACAAAGAATTGATTGAAAAGTTGCATTGAACTTTTGATCATTATCATTCTGCAGGTTGAGATCCC
The DNA here is from genome assembly GCA_030449905.1 of Luvunga scandens. Taxonomy (NCBI): domain Eukaryota; kingdom Viridiplantae; phylum Streptophyta; class Magnoliopsida; order Sapindales; family Rutaceae; genus Luvunga; species Luvunga scandens. The sequence goes on from JASUUG010000714.1 coordinate 2,058,078, forward strand.
CCCTTGTTTATTTGCCTTGTCCTTGGAGAATTGTAAGCTTTCAAATGCAATCATGGACATAGCACACTCCTTGGCCAGTCAGCCATTACCAAAGTAAAGCCATCTAAATAACCAAAGAAAGACGAAGAGATATGGATACCATTCCCAAAATAATAATAATAATAGTAACCATTCAGAACATTATAACAGTAATGTTCATAGTTATCTACAAATACAATCTGTCAATACAAATATAATTTTAGTTTTTACTCGCTCAGTCATATCGTGTCACCTTGAGAATGATAATTCATATGAATCTTATTAATCATAGCAAGGAGTACTTACGTTACGTCAGCAACACCGTCAAGCTTCTCAGCAATTTTAGCCTCAGTATAACCTTGATCAACGAGTTTGTCTTCGAGGACCATCAATTTGAGTTGAGTCTAGCGCTTATGCTCATGTTCGAGGATCTCAATGTTTGGTGCTCTGGTGACTCCAGCTATCCCCGTTTTTCTTTCACAAAAGACTGTTCGCTTGTGTGAATGCGCTGGTTCCGGACCCTCTCGGGGTCCGTAATCCGATTCCATTATGCATCTAATCTAATCGAAAGACAAAACAATTCGGAATCTTTAGAAAAATTAAAATGAAATGGATCCATGATTCCAAGCACCGGGAGCAAGAGTTTTTTGTAGGTATGTGTATTTGAAGCTGCAACCTTACGGGTAGTTGTCTATTTCAACATCTCGTTTATTTTACATCCAGCGTTTCATGTGTCACTTCTAAAGAAGAAAATGGGAGAAGGTTCAGTTGTACTACACTACTACCGACTCTTCCTAGGCTAAATTTTGAAGACAATAGCTTCTTTCCGATTCTCCAAGCTGTTTTGGAAAGAAGAAAACAACTGACGAATTTTCAGGAAAATTGTTTGAACTCGGAGGCCTGGTCCCTCAAAGAACCAGAAAATTTGCTTATAACTGGGTTTGTTTAGTTTCTGGGTACTTGTTATCCTTAAACGTTCAATTTTTCTATTTACGTTTGTCTGCTTTTATCCGTTTTCCAGAGATTTACTGATTTTATGTTACTTGTATTATAGAGAATCATGGTTTGATAATCAATTAATTTATAGCTTCACGTTCATTTTATTGACCTCTTATATTGTTTCACTGTTTATTTTCAGTGGCTATCATAAAATCAATCCTACAGAGGGGTTTCTAGGATTGATGAACTTGAGTATTGAAGTGATCTATTATTATTCGGTGTCTCTCTTGAATTTTCATTTTTATCCTACGTCTTTTAATGATTTGGATGAGAAAGAATTCTATGCTATGTACTCAGGAAAGTAAGTTGCCTGCTTTGCATCGTATTGCACATTATGGTGTCACAATTTTGGTGGGCTGCTGTCATTTTTGCTATTGCAGTTTGTTTTATAAATCCCCACCCTAGAAATAAATCCTATAGCATCGACTTGCTCCACTTGTGCCTAATTTACGCAGATGGACCAATATAATAATTCTCTTTGGTTTGGCACCAGTTTACTTGTCATTTAATGGAATATGATTGCAGGCCTTTTGAATTGCGCTGCTATTAGACACCATTTTGTGTCGGAGACGTGAGGCGTTAAATTTTTTTTTTTTTATCATGGCATATTGAACTAATTCATTAAGCCTGATTAGTGATCTAAGCAGTAAGCACCTTCTGGTTTAGTCTGTTAGCATGTCCCTTATAGGAGGGTATCGCTTTCTGTAAGCATGTAACTATTTGGAAAATCTAAGTTAAATTTTGAGACCTTCTTAGCTATATATACTATCTCTCTCGCTGTGATTTCTTTTAAGTGAAGTCTTTGATGTTTGATATTGCAGTTTAATATGGATATATACTATTATTTCTAGAGGTGTGATTTTTGAACGAACGCAAATCTGTTCATTAATTTGTTGTTTATTTTTGTCAATGTGATTGTACTTACATTAGTAAAGCCAAATATGTTTTCATGTTCAAGAATCAAGATGGTTGAAGTAGACCCTGGGCTGAATGAATGCAAGTTGGGTTTTACTTTGTATATGAAAGTAATAGTTTTTTTAACTTCTTTAAAAGATGTGTACTTCTAATTTCCGTGAAAGATGTGTGCTTTTACTCTGTGTATATCTCATATTCTCATTCAATTGACTTATTTGTTCTTGTGTTTTTGAATTGAGAAATTATCTTGCTTTGATTTTTTTCTCCCTCTCTTTTTTCTCCTCATCTTGTTTAACTAGTTCAAAAATCAAAACCGATTGACAACAATCTGGTGTAAAAAAAGGGTAAAAAAAAAAACATGGTAACCTTTCTAGTGTATTACTGGGTGTGTTCTTTGCATCGTGAAAGAACCAAAACATATAGATTTTTTTTTTAAAAAAATATGGGTGAGAAGGTAATACACCGACTCAACTCAGAATAAAAAAAGGTGTTATTATCATTTTATTAAACTTCTATTTTTTTTGTTCAAAATGAATCAAATGTGGCAATTTTAAAATTTTTGCCCGTGCCAAAGCACTCCTGAAGGTGAAGGCCAACGGTATATTTTATCCTTGGCAGGTAACACATGTAAGCACTTTCAAATATATTATAAGCTGAGTGAGTGCCACTGCCAGTACTAGGTCGCGACAGACAAATTAAGGCTGCAAAACGTCCTTCCTTAACGCACCCCATCACGGCATATGGTGTCAGCAATTTAGTGACGTTAGATCATCCAATCAATTTTGCAATAGTTATCCCATGCCTTGAGAGAGCAAATACAGAAATGTTTGGCTAATTTCAAGTTTTATTGACTATTTAGACAGGCGGGCATACCAAAATTTGAAGTTAGCGATTTGAACTGACTATGAAAGATTGGTAGTAATTATCAATTAACCACAGGATAGAGGATCCAAACCGTCAATATGTCTTTTTCTTTCTCCTGTCCGTCTTGTTATAATCAGGGTTATTAAAAAATGTTATTTTTGGATAACAACCCAGTTTCTACCGTCCAGGTTAAATTTAATTCACCTTTTTGGACGTAGGTTAGTTTGTACTTTTCTTTCTCCTGTCCCTCCTGTTTGATAACCAGTGTGTGTGTGTGAAACGATTGAGTGCACAATCAAGGTGGGAATCTACACCAAGATTTGTTTAATCAATTTCATTCAAAATAAATAGGTTTGAATTTAAAAAAAATTGACTCAGTTTAATAAATGGATGAATTTAATTCGATTCGTTAATTAAATGAATCAAAATTGGGTTTGTAAACATTGATCAATTTATTTGTTTAGGATTCGTTTAATAAATGAGTTATAAACCAATCTAATGCGGTCCATTCATTTATTATTCATTTATCAAATCTATTTAAAAAAAATAAAAGACTTGAAGTCTGATTTAGTAAATTACTAATATAATAATACAAAGTATGCGTGTATGTATGTATGTATTTATGTATGTATAATATTTGGCAAGCTCACTTTTTTTTTTTTTTGAGAAAAACTCATAACTTTCATAAAAGAAACTAAGAGAATAAGCACGGGAGGTGGGGTGGGCAAGCCCATAACCAAAGAACTTTCATATATATATATAAATGTATGTATGTATAATATTTGGTAAGCTCACTTTTTTTTTTTGAGAAGAATGCATAACTTTCATAAAAGAAATTAAGAGAATAAGTACGGGAGGTGGGGTGAGCAAGCCCCTAACCAAATAACAAGTTCTTTAACCTTTATAGTTAAGCTAGCTAAAGTATGAGCAATGCTGTTACAACTTCTAGAGGTATATTGATATATAGTATGGTTTAGTCTTTTCAGCCTTTTATGAACTTTCGAAATGGTTTAGTAAATTCCTTTTTTTATTTTTTTGTGATTAGATCCACCGTTTCTTTACAATTTGATTCAACAATCAATGGGATAAATGCTGCATTTTCTATAATTTCCAATCCCCAATATTAGAGGTGGCAAAATGGGTCATCGGGTCGTGTTCGTGTCGGGTCAGCTTCGTGTCGTGTCAAATTTAGGTCGACCCAAACCCGACCCATTTAATAATCGTGTCAAAAATTGAGACCCAAACCCGACACGGAAAAATAATCGGGTTACCCAATAACCCGCTTAATTTCTACATATTAAATAAAATTTACATTAAATAGTTATACTATTCATTCATACACGCGTCACATACTTTATCGATATTATAAAATATACATATGTATCAAAATATTACACATTTACACTATTGAAGTTTTAATTTTATATATATATTATAAAATATACATGTCTATCAATATTTTACACATTTATACTATTGAAACTCTAAATGTATATAAAATTTTATAAATAAAACATTGTGTTTATATTCATCATTTCAAAAAATAGAAATAAAAGTGAAATTTATCTCTAATTTTGAGTTTTGATGATAAGAACCTGCAAATTATTTTAAAATAGAAAATATAATCGGGTCATTGATCGGGTAAATGGGTCAAAAACTTTAACCCTAACCCGACACGGAAAAAAATCGTGTCAACCCGGACTCGACCCATTTAATAATCGTGTTAAATTTGATGACTCATACCCATTTATTCGTGTCGTGTTCGTGTCGGGTAATCGGGTCATGTTAAATTTTGCCAGCTCTACCCAATATGATGCTTTAGCTTTTGCAGAAGCAACACTGGTTTGAGAAGCTCATTTACATTAGATTTAGTGGACTAAATTCAAATTTAATCGTACAATTATAAGAGTAGTTATCCTAATTCTCACACTGGTTTAGAGGATTTGATTATTGAGAAATCAGATCAAATATTTGTACTATTATATATATTAAAAAAATAATTATTAATAATTATCTCATTTATCATTTGAATATTTTTGTAAAATATTAACATTTGATAAATAATTAATTTTATATTTTAATTATATTTTATTTAATAGGCAAGATATACATCATATAAAAAAAATAACTTAAATAAATTTAATTATTCTAGTTAAATACTATTCAACTTCACTTATATTTAATTTAATTTAATCCAACCCAACTTAATTTGAATTCCATTAATTCTAAGTGGCAAATGTAGTCTATGATCATAATCGGTTAAGAGTCCTGGCTCCCATAATAGCCTTTAACCGCATACATTTTTTTTTTGTTAATATTCTCACAGCCGTTGGATCTCTGACTCGTAATCCGACGAATGACATTATTTGGCTGTTACTTACAGTTTTCTGTAAAGGAGCCGCGGCCCGCTATGGTTCGAGAGAGAGCGCTTAATTATCACGCGTGCTCATAAACGCCAACTGCAGTCTCAAAATTTCCACAACAATCAGTAAAAAAATTTTCTATTTATCAATTTCTTAAGATAAAAGTGAGAGGATCTGATTCTTATGAAATATTATCTTCAACAAAACGAGAGAATTAATTGAGGAGTTGAGAGGACGGCCAATCAATGGCCTCCACGTCGCAGTCGTTGCGCTACATCGGGCCTCCAGCGCCCGGCGCTGGCGGCGGTAGCTTGGATGCGCTTAATAGAATCCTTGCCGACCTCTGCACTCATGGCAACCCTAAGGTATATGATATTTTCTGTTTGTTTCCCAAGAAAATTACTGAAATTGTTGAATTTTGGTTCTTGTTAGTAGTGGTGCTATCACTGGAGGTTTGTAGAGGTTCTCTTAAAATTCCGTTTAGTTGATCACGGAAGAAGAGTGAAATTAGTTGATTTGGTTTTGTCTAAGTTCCAGTTTTGTAGTTGAAAACTGCTGCACTCATGGTAGCCGTAAGGTATATGATATTTTCTGTTTGTTTTTAGAGAAAATTGCGGAAAATGTAGAGGTTTAGTTGTTTTTGGTGGTACTGGCACTGGAGGCTAGTAGGTGTATCTTAAAGTCAGTTCAGTTGATGTGAGAAAGGAGAAGTCAAATTAGTTGATTTATTTCTTCCCTGTTTTAGCCAGGTATTTGACGATTATATCCTTGTAGGAGAATTTTGCCATACGTTTTAATATAACCATTTAGGAGAAGGAAAGAGAAAGAAAATGTAAAATTAGTTTATCTTTTTCAGTTTTTTTCCTGAGAAAATTCCTGAAATGAAAGAAGATGTTGAATTAGGCTTCAATTTTCATGTCTTTGTACTGAAATTAACTTCTGGTTAGTGATACTGAAGCTAGTACTTGAAAGTCATTTCAGTTAACAATTGCTTAGAAAATGAAAAGAAAAAGCAGTAAAATTTGTTGATTTTTCTGTCGTTGGTGGATTCTTTTGTTGTCTTAAACTTTATATTTTGATAGTAACCAACAACATTTTAACCAGTATATCACACTCTGCTTATGGTTTGTTATTTTCTATCATTTTATAGGAGGGTGCTTCATTAGCTTTAAGGAAACATATAGAAGAACAAGCACGTGATCTCGGTGGAGAAGCATTTTCACGATTTATGGATCAATTATATGATAGAATTTCTGGACTATTAGAAAGCAATGATGTTGCTGAAAATTTGGGGGCTTTAAGGGCCATTGATGAGTTAATAGACGTGGCGCTTGGTGAAAACGCTTCCAAGGTTTCAAAGTTCTCTAATTATATGAGGAATGTGTTTGAGGTGAAGCGTGATCGTGAGATTTTGGTTCTTGCTAGTAAAGTTCTTGGTCATCTAGCAAGGGCAGGTGGTGCGATGACTGCTGATGAAGTGGAGTTTCAGGTTTGTTGTTCTGTGTTTTCTTGGGGTGGTTGTGTATGGTTTCTGTATGAGCACCACAAAATGAACCGTATTAATTGGTTGCAGGTGAAAATGGCACTGGATTGGCTTCGTGGGGATAGAGTAGAGTATCGACGTTTCGCTGCTGTCTTGATCTTGAAAGTAAGTATGGGCATTTTTTGGCCTGCTGTTGCACACAATAACTGCATGTTTTCTGTGTTTTTTCTTTTAATTTTTTTCTTATCGGATATCTGTGGGGAATAGATGCTATGTGAAATTTGTCAACATACAAGTTATGTGACTTAGATTGGAACTTGGCCTGCAAAAATTTTTTTATGTAGAAAATGATGTGTTCTTAGTCCAAATTTTTTTCATCATCAGGAATTTTAGTTTTTCTTTTTATTGAAACTCTTATGTAATTATTGTAATTATCTTGCTTACCAAGGATATATATTTTTGTTACTCTTATCCCTGAAGGAAATGGCAGAGAATGCTTCAACTGTGTTCAATGTTCATGTACCTGAATTTGTAGATGCAATCTGGGTTGCATTGAGGGACCCAACTTTGGCTGTTAGAGAGCGGGCTGTAGAGGCATTGCGCGCTTGCCTTCGTGTTATTGAAAAGCGTGAGACACGCTGGCGTGTGCAGTGGTTAGTTACATATCTTTGAAATTTTTAATTAGATAGCAGTGGGTGCATCTTCTTGCTTTGGGATTCAGTGTCTTTGAGATAGGGTGTTACAGTTGGCATGGCAATGTGTAGGGATATTTGGGTATACTTTTGTATAGCACAAAAAGCTTCTGTTTTTTGTTTGCTTAGTGGACAACTGGTCTACTCTCTGTTTTCAGGTTCATATCAAAAAAAGTAAAATTTGAAAGTGAAAACTTTGTTTTTAGTGAGTAAAAGGAAACAGGTATAGAGAAAATAGAAAACTATGCTTTTAAAGTGTTATAGTATAGCAGTGAGATGAATTGAGTTGAAGTTCTATTTACCATGTGAAATTTTGCATTATTTGATCAACTTTACTGTGTCCTTTGACTGTTACAATACCCCACTCTCCATGCACATAGATAGAGAAATGAGACTGCATGTTCAACATTGTGTCCATTGGATATAGCAAAAATAATTTGGAAATAGAATGATCTTATTTGATTCTATTTCATAATCATTCTTCAGTAACTGCTTCATTCATATTTTCAACTACCCGTAGAGTTCCATTGCTCACTAGACTTAGCTTAATTTAATTATCATTTCTTTGTGCTTGCGTAATGACATTATTTTAAACACATTGAAAAAGCTTTCTATGTCTTGTTGTTTTCACTGTTTTTGGAGGGAAATAAGACTGGTTATAATCTTTGTGACAGGTATTATCGTATGTTTGAGGCTACTCAAGATGGGTTAGGTAGAAATGCTCCAGTACACAGCATACATGGCTCTTTACTTGCAGTTGGGGAGCTCTTGAGGTAGGTAGAGATATGTGTAATGCAAAAACTTTTTTGGCTACTGAAGCTGTTCCCTTTTCTAGTTTGAGTAGATTTTCTGTCAAAAAAGTTGATTGCCTCATTTCCAAATTTACCATTTGTTTCTCTTTTCTTGTGATTGCTATGATTGACTCTTGTCCATTGCTGTGTTGTTAATTGCCAAGTTAAAGTGAATATGGTAGTCAAAGAAAGAAAAGTTTGAAGAGGATTTTGTGGTCACCTGTGTGAGCTACCGTAGCCTTTAAGTTTCTTATGCTTTCATTGAATTATAAGCATCCCCCAAATGGGTCCTTGTCTTCTGTTTAAGAAAAAATTAGGTGGCTACTTGATGCTACTTCTGTTTTTGTTTCTTGAATCTTGCAAAAGTTTGTTGTTCTGAGAAATAGATTAAATTAGCGAAGCCAATACAAAAACATAAAACTGGCTGCTAAAACCAAGACTTTTGAAAACTGTTCTTTGCTTGCTGTGGTGTCTTGGGAATATATGTCTGCAACTGTGTGTCTGCTTGTTTGATTCATATGGTGCTTTGGAATAGACAGACGACGTTTGAGACATCCTCTACATGGGCTTAAGTTTTTTTTTTTTTTCTTTAACATTTTGATGTAGTTTATTCCATTCATTATCTCTTAATGGATCTCCTGAAGAGGTTTGTCTTTTAGTGCAAGGACATTATGTCCCTTCATCAAAACTGTCCAGTTTTTGCTAAATAATTATTTCATATATAAAGATATAACAATCTGGCTGTCATCACCCCTGTTTCTTTCATTATTTTAAGTGTTTGACGTGGGTAATATTGAAACGTTATCTGGACAGAAATACAGGAGAGTTCATGATGTCGAGGTATAGAGAAGTTGCTGAGATTGTTCTGAGATACTTGGAGCACCGGGATCGGCTTGTTCGCCTTAGCATAACTTCACTGCTACCTCGCATTGCCCATTTCTTGCGAGATCGATTTGTTACAAACTACTTAAAGGTTTGTGGATTTTGCTCCATTTTTAATGATAAAATTGTTGCTGGTATGGAGGAAATTTTGGATGAAATCATCAATATTTATATAACATTTATTTCCACAATAATGTGCATGGAATTGAGATATCTTGCAGATATGCATGAATCACATTCTCACGGTTCTGCGAATACCAGCTGAACGTGACAGCGGGTTCATTGCCCTTGGGGAGATGGCTGGTGCTTTGGATGGGGAACTTTTCCACTATTTGCCGACAATTACATCTCATTTACGTGAAGCTGTAAGACACAGAGGAAGTTGGCTGTATTAAGTCTCATGACTTTGATTTGTCATATTTTCTCATGGTTGCAATTTATTGAGCTATGCTGTTTCATTTGCTAGGAAACTAGATTTCTGATTGTTGGAATATTTACGTGTAGATTGCTCCACGTAGAGGTAAACCCTCTCTAGAGGCATTGGCTTGTGTTGGAAACATCGCAAAAGCCATGGGTCCTGTCATGGAGCCTCATGTTCGTGGTCTTTTGGATATTATGTTTTCTGCTGGTCTTTCAACCACACTTGTTGATGCTCTTGAACAAATCACTGTCAGGTACAACCTTGGGCATCCCTGTACTTCTGGTTAAGATTTTGTTTCCCCAGGTTGATTGTCTGATTTAAGAATTTTGACCTTCCCTGACGTTGATTTCTGTTTCAGTATTCCTTTGTTGCTGCCAACTATCCAAGATCGGCTGCTAGATTGCATTTCATTTGTTCTGTCAAAATCCCATTATTCCCAGGGAAGGCCAGCTGCTACCCCCATTCGAGGAAATGTGATGAACATCCCTCAGCAAGTTTCAGACCTTAATGGTTCAGCTCTAGTGCAACTTGCTTTGCAGACTCTTGCTCGCTTCAATTTCAAGGTTTCTATACAGATAATCTTTAATATGAAACCTATGTTAACCTCAAATTTACTCTGAAGCTATTATATTGTCCAGGGCCACGATCTTCTTGAGTTTGCTAGAGATTCAGTCGTACTGTATTTGGATGATGAGGATAAAGCCACACGGAAAGATGCAGCTTTATGTTGTTGCAAATTAGTTGCAAATTCTTTCTCTGGTGTACCATGTACACAGTTTGGTGCTAGTAGGTCTAATCGAACTGGGGGAAAGCGACGCCGTCTTATAGAGGAGGTTTGATTATAGAAAATTGGGTCTTTTATGTTTTTTTTAAATGTTACAAAGTGTGTATCCTTCTTGGTTATCATTGAGTGCAGCTGTCTGTTGTATCTCTTCGTTTCTCATATGTTGGGCTTCTGCAGCTTGTGGAAAAGCTTCTCATTGCTGCCGTTGCTGATGCTGATGTTACCGTTCGCCATTCTATCTTTTCCTCACTGTATGGCAACAGAGGTTTTGATGATTTTTTAGCACAGGCCGATAGTCTGAGTGCAATTTTTGCTGCTTTAAATGATGAGGTATGGTTTCAACTGGTTTGATTTGCAATATTCTATTAGATTGACCTTTTAACTTCTATGTTTGAAGCTAATGATCTAATTACAATAACCATTGTAACTTAATTTGGTCAAGAAATCTTCCTGAAAGTTGTTTTAGGCTTCAGGATACAGTCTGTGCATGGCTTCATTGTTGTCATGTAGCTTGTTCCTCTTTTTCTTTTTGATAAGAAGCAAAATTCTATTGAAAAGTGTAAAACAATGTAGAGGAGGATCAGTGGTCATCCTATGCGAACAAAACTATATTAAAGTGAACAATACAAGGTGGCAAGGAAAGAAAAAATTGAATTACTGAAAGGAAAGCTTCTAGAATTTCCTCAGAATGCTGTTGAAACCTAAGCCCATGGAGAAGTGAATGCATTATTCTTCTCCTAAGTATTTGTCAGTTGAAACAATCCGTAGCAACGGTTTTATTGTATATCTTGTTCAAACTATCTGTAGAATATCACCTCTTTCTGTTCCAAAGTCCTTCGAAATCTGTGCTAATCTAATTGAGGAACAACCAAAGTAGCTCAACCAAGCATAAAAATTTACTCCAAACTACAATCCAAGTTGGTGTCCTCAAAAGAACAATGGATGGACTCCATTTTCTTGTATAGAATACTTCATTGAGGATTTGAACTAAACGTTAGCCACGTCCTAGCATAGTTATGTGTGTTTAAGAAAATGCTTAAATTGTTATTCTGCAGTTGGTGGGTTTAGCCTTTCTAGCGGCAACGTGAATTGAGACAATTCCTTATGTTCTCCATACAAATGAAATCTGCACTATGAAAAATCTGGTTATGCGTAAGGTATTTTTTTATTTTTCATTTGACTATAATTTTTATGTTAAGTTTAGAGAGAAAAGAAGAAAACTTTACTAATTATATTGAAAAAGAAAGGGGGAAAAGAAAGAAAAATTTACTAATTGAATGGAGATAAGAGGTAGAAAGGTTCACAACCGATTAGAATCCTTGAAACAAGTAAATTAATGGATTTAACCTTTGTTTTTAAAGGGCATACTTATAGAAAAAGGTCATATGAAATTCCATCTGATAAAAATTCCAATCATATTTGTGTTTATACTAGAACTAGATTAATCATTTAGTTTTGCGCTGAAATGAACTAAAAATGAACATTCCAATCATATCTCTAAAATTTTGCATGACTATGACTTGTTTGAAATCACCCATAAACACTACTAGTCTTTTTTGAAGTTATTGTACCTTAAAGGGCTCTTTTCCAATGGTCTTACAACTCAAACTTTTATTTTGGTTAATCTTCTGTAGAGTTGTAAATACTTATGTGCAATTAGACATGTTTGAAGAACTATATATGTAGATTGGGACTTCTAGTCCTTTTTCTGTCGATATGTAGTCCTACTGATCCTTGTACATGTTTTTTTTAGTTTTATAATATTTTGTTTCTTAGCAAAAGAAAAAAAGAACTATATATATGTGTTTTGTGTTTGGAGTTTCTTTCCCGTGCATTCAAGTTGCTACGTTTTGTTCTACTCGTATGAAAATGTTTTGCAAATTGTCAATATTTCTTCGGAATATTTACATGCAGCAATATGATATTTCCTCCCATTAAATCTTAGAATTTTTTTGTCTTGTCTTTTGAGAGTATCTGAATGTTTCTGTTGCATCAGGATTTTGATGTTCGAGAGTATGCAATCTCTGTGGCTGGGAGGTTATCAGAAAAAAATCCAGCATATGTTCTTCCTGCACTTCGTCGCCATCTTATTCAGTTGTTGACATATTTAGATCAGAGGTGATTTTCGAAGGGTGATAGAACTGTGAAAGATTAACAATTGTCGATAGTATGGTTGAAATTTTTAGTTGCGTTTGTATGTGAGTCAGGGTTAGATGAAAGAACATCTTTTGCTGTAAGTTTATACTTTATGGTGTCAAATATTGACAACTTTTGCAATGTCAGCAGTGCAGATAACAAATGCAGAGAAGAAAGTGCGAAGCTACTTGGTTGTTTGATACGGAACTGTGAAAGATTAATACGTCCATACATTTCTCCAATACACAAGGTATACTTATTTATGTGTTGATTTTAACATCTGTCCAGTTCTGTTCATTCTGATGAGAGGTTTTTTCACTTCTGCCTTCTCTCATGTGGTGATTTGATTTTTCAGGCTCTCGTAGCAAGACTTCTTGAGGGCACTGGGGTCAATGCTAACAATGGTATTATTAGTGGAGTTCTTGTAACTGTGGGAGATCTTGCTAGAGTGGTGGGTGAATCTGTACTTTAAGATAGGTTTCTTATTGTGTATGATAGCCTTTGCTTAGCCCTTTAGTATAAGGGTGGGGGCTTGGTGCTGTGCATAATTTGACAGGCTATCATGTGAATATTGGTGCATACACATTCATTTCCAATTAAATTGTGTTCTAAACCGGAACATGCTTGGTAGAGGAGAATACAATTTTCTTGTTTGCCAACTGCCTGCTAATCCTGGGGTCTAGAAAAGAATGTGAAGTTTCTACAAGTCTCTTGTTATTAAGCATTTTTTAATTTGTTTGTAGTTTTATCTTATATGGGTTTGTGCTGTAAAATTCGTTTAGGGTGGTTTTGGAATGAGACAGTATATATCCGAACTTATGCCTTTAATTGTCGAAGCTCTATTGGATGGAGCTGCTGTCACAAAACGTGAAGTGGCTGTTTCAACTCTAGGTCAAGTTGTACAGAGTACTGGGTATGTGACATTTGCTTTCTGTCTCTTTAATTTCTATACCTTGTTGGACTATTATATTTTATTGTGATCTATGTTTTGTTATGACAGAGATCAAAACAGTGATTGTCTGTTCAATGAAGCTAATATTTTTTAGTTGGTTTTTGTTACTTGGTTCTGACATTTAACTATTCATGTTGAACAAAACATTTTTCTAATTTTGTTTAGGACTTACTATCTCAATGATGAAATGTTTCTGCGACAGCAAACTAGCTTGATGCTTAGCAAACTTGTAGTTACTTGGGAAAGTTTTTATCTACTACCTACTAGGCTACCACTGTTGTTGAAGAAAATTTCTCCTACATGCACATTGTTGATTTTAATATTTGTAATATCTTATGTATGTAGAGGGCTTTTTGGTCTATGGTCTAAATGGCGTTTTGGTCTATGGTCTTGGCAGATATGTGATAACTCCATACAATGAATACCCACAATTGCTTGGGTTGCTCTTGAAAATGTTGAATGGTGAGTTAGTGTGGTCTACCAGACGTGAAGTGCTGAAGGTAGCTATTTATGGACAAGAATGCTAATTTTATATCCTGTAAATGTTTTATCGTGGTAAAAGTTTTCTTGGTCTTCGCCAGGTTCTTGGGATTATGGGTGCTCTGGATCCTCATGCACATAAACGAAATCAACAATTATCTGGGTCACATGGAGATGTTACCCGTGCCGCCAGTGATTCAGGCCAACACATTCAACCAATGGATGAATTTCCAATGGACCTTTGGCCATCATTTGCTACATCTGAAGATTATTATTCAACTGTATTAATTATACGCGATGAATACTCATTAACTTTCTTGCTCCTTTTTTTCCATTAGTTAAAAGTTTTTATCTATGTTCTATTGCATGCAGGTTGCTATTAATTCTCTCATGCGAATACTTAGGGATCCTTCGCTCGCTAGCTATCACCAAAAGGTTGTTGGGTCTCTTATGTTCATATTCAAGGTACCTCAAAAATAAGGAATCTTCTCTTTTACATGTTATATTGACTGTTTTCGTATGTGGTTTAATCATTTGCTTTTCCTTTTTGTGAGGTTAGTCAATGGGTCTTGGCTGTGTTCCTTACTTACCAAAGGTTTGTTTAGTCACTTTTCAGTTGTAATAAACTTTCTTCTCTGTCAATTCTTTTTATGAATATTGTTTGATTGTAGCTTTTGTTGAACCACTCCGGGGAGGGAGCGGGATGGAGAAAATTATAATATATATTTTTTTGCAATGGAACTGTTGATATGAAATTTTGAGTACTTATAATCACCTTATGATGTCGGGGGTTAGGCTTGTCCTTACTAAGTTTTTAATATCTGAAACAATTCTTGTACTGAAATTTTAGTCATTGGTTAAGGCTATTTCGGTTGGTTTATGTTTGATGATCGTGGCTTCTACTGGGCAATTTATCTGTAGGTTCTGCCAGATCTCTTTCACACTGTTCGTACATGTGATGATTATCTGAAGGATTACATAACATGGAAGCTTGGAACTCTTGTGTCTATTGTGCGCCAGGTAGATATAGATGTTGTGAAATTGTTTGGAACGTGCAATTGCAGTTTGGCTTTTTCGTGATATCTATATAAATCAGATTTGATGTTCTTTTGCAGCATATTCGTAAATATTTGCAAGAATTGTTCTCTCTAATTTCTGAATTATGGTCATCCTTCAGTTTACCAGCCACTAATCGTGCGTATCGTGGCCTTCCGGTATTGTTTCTATCTTCTATCTTTGGAAGATGTGATAATCAGCATGCCATACTTTTTTTTCCCGCCCCTGATATTTGCGTTTTATTAACCCTCACCATCCGTGCCTCCCCCTGCTGTTCCTTTTTTTTTGCTCTTAATGTGCAGGTTCTGCATCTTGTGGAGCAGCTTTGCTTGGCTCTCAATGATGAATTCAGAACACACCTTCCTGTTATTCTTCCATGTTGCATTCAAGTTTTAAGTGATGCTGAACGGTGTAATGACTACACCTATGTTCTTGACATTCTCCATACCCTTGAGGTGTTTGGAGGTTGGTATTCTTTATTTTCAATAATTTTCCACTGATATTTAACATTTTTCCGGTCTGTGCGCCCGTGATTTATAATTGCCGTGAGAAATTACATAGGGAGAAGGTTTTGAGCTGTATATTGGAGCTTTATATTGTACCAAACTTTTATAATATTTTATTCATAGCAGAAGTAAAACCATGGTTGATACTCTGATTTTATCTTTTACAAATTAGAAGTAAAACACATTGTAACCAGTCATATATATTCTTGCATTGTACAATTAAAGGACTTTTTGTCCCATTTGTCTTTTGTCTACTAAAGGTTGTAGGACCTGCAGTAGTCCCCAATTCTGAACTTGTACGTGCTGAGAGATTACTCGGTTAGAAAGAAATGTTAGAGAATGTTTCTAACCTGACTGATGAAGTTTTTGGATTGGATGCCTTTAAGAACTCAAGGGGGGCTAAATATGTGTGTGCGTAATGTCTGTCTGGGAAAACGTTTCTCATATCATACAATATAGGGACGCTGGATGAACATATGCATCTGCTTCTTCCCGCACTTATCCGATTGTTCAAAGTGGATGCTCCGGTGGATATTAGGCGTGCCGCTATCAAAACTTTGACAAGATTGATCCCTCGTGTACAGGTCAGTGTCCAAACATTGTTCAATTTAAAAATCATCTAGCAGCAAAGTTGAAAATAGTACATTTCACTTATCTTTTGTTCAAATTTCCTTTGGTTGATATCTTTAGTTGTTATGGTTCTTTCTTTTGCCAGGTTACTGGTCATATTTCTTCTCTTGTGCATCACTTAAAGCTTGTCTTGGACGGGTTAGTATCCACTCCTGATCTGAAATAATGTATATAAAAAGTGTCCTCATGTATGTTTGTGCATGCGTGAGCACCTAGGTATAGAGGTCTTGGCTGGCGATGGAAGTAATGAATCAGTTTGGGAAATTGATCTCTTATCCTAAGATTTAAAGCTTTCTTCAAATTATTTTTGAATAATAGCCAACTTTCATTTGGATTGGGTTACAGTGATATTTTTCTTTCTGCCTGCTGTTAACTTGAACGATGCTGGTGGGAGTTGTAAATTAGCCTGATATTGGATTTCAACTTCTGAATATATGAGAGTACGATAGTGGGTTGGGAGGATAATATATTTTAAAGGATATGTGCGCAATTTTAACATTATAGCCTGGTGATGTGAAGCAAAAATCTTAGATTTCAGGCCTCATTCCGAACTTACTTATAGCCCTACTTCTATGAATGTGTGTCTGTGTGATTATCATGGACTAATTTTTTGTTAGATGACTTAATGCAAAAAATATATATATTTTCCCTTTTACTGATTCCAGCTAGTAAATTTGGTCTCTTCTTTTGTGGCACTGCAACTTAATGGTACGTGTATTGCGGGGACAGTTTTCATCTTTGATTTTTACTGAGCCTGGAAATTTATCCTCCTGCTGTGCTTCAAGCTGATATGCTGGCTTTGGCTTCCCAATTTTGAATCTTTTTACTCCAGATTCTACCTGTTGCATAATGCTATTCTTGAGCTTCATCTAAGTAGATTTCTAATTTCAGGAAGAATGATGAGCTGCGGAAGGATGCTGTTGATGCACTCTGTTGTCTTGCTCATGCCCTCGGGGAGGACTTTACCATCTTTATCCCATCAATACACAAGCTCCTGTTGAAACATCGGCTGCGTGTCTGTATCTTTCATTGCCGGTTCCAACTTTTATCTCTGGAACTTAACTTGATTTTGAGATTGAGCATGAAATTAATTATGTTTTCAGCATAAAGAGTTTGAGGAAATTGAAGGACGCTTGAGGAGACGTGAGCCACTGATTTTGGGTAGTACAGCTGCACAACGATTAAGTCGACGAGTTCCTGTGGAGGTTATCAGTGACCCATTAAACGATGTGGACAGTGACCCTTATGAAGATGGGACTGATGCTCAGAAACAACTTAGAGGTCATCAGGTATTCATGATATACAATTGCAAGCTCTGTAATATATACTTTCTTTTATGCTCATCTTAGTTGTCAAGAAACTTAGGCAAGCCTTTTCTAGGTGCGAGGCTGCTAGCTAAGGTTCTTGTATAAAGTGAGACAAAAGCCTTGGTGGTTAGGCAGTCTGTTGCTCAGCATATCATGCATGACATGTCAGTTTTATGAGTATTGTATTGTATAATATTCTCAAAATATTTGCTGGTTGGAATGATGTGAAGGTCAATAAATCAAAATAATCAAAAGGACATAGAATCTATAAACAAATTACTTAACAACTAGTTGTTGAATCATCTGAACTTCAAAATAGTAGGTGTTAAATGCAACAGAAACAATTATACAAATTCTTGCAGTACATTTCTATAGAGTTCTATCAATTTTTTTTTTTGGGGGAGTAGACTGCATGTTATCTCTTTGATGTTACAAGCCCTGAAATATTGTTGTACAACATTACAAATTCCTTTCTGAATGCCATTTTGTTCTTGTCCTCGTCCATCATTATTGTCTTCATCATTTGATAGCTGATGTTGATTTCATTGGATTTTTTATTCCAAATTTTATCTGTCTTCTGGGATCTGTCTTGCAGGTCAATGATGGTCGTTTACGCACTGCTGGGGAGGCTTCTCAACGGAGTACCAAGGAAGATTGGGCAGAATGGATGAGGCATTTTAGCATTGAACTGTTGAAAGAATCTCCTTCTCCAGCATTACGAACCTGTGCAAGGCTTGCACAGTTACAGGTATGGTACCCATTTGCATCTGTGTTAACCTTTCTTTGGGAATTAGGTTCTGATTTTTAGCTTTACAGCCTTTTGTTGGGCGGGAGTTGTTTGCTGCTGGTTTTGTTAGCTGTTGGTCGCAACTGAATGAAACCAGCCAGAAACAGCTAGTTCGGAGTTTAGAGATGGCTTTTTCCTCTCCAAATATTCCTCCAGAAATCCTTGCAACACTTCTAAACTTGGTACGCCTGTTTTCTGCATGTACTATTCCTGTTATTGAGGAAAGATATTGAAGTCCAAGTACGAGACGGTAGTTATTAATTATTATGTGTTGGTGAACTTATCTTGCAGGCAGAGTTCATGGAACATGATGAGAAACCTCTTCCTATAGACATCCGTCTGCTTGGGGCTCTAGCAGAAAAGGTGTGCTCTAATGAAAACTCTGCAAACTTAGAACCAATACACTTGTTTTACATTAGTTGCACAGAATGAGATTAACTGTGTATTTCATGCATCTCTAATTTGGTTTGCTCCATATCAGTGTCGTGCATTCGCCAAGGCCTTGCATTACAAAGAAATGGAATTTGAAGGTGCACGCTCTAACAGGATGGATGCAAACCCTGTTGCTGTTGTCGAAGCGCTTATACATATAAATAATCAATTACACCAGCATGAGGTTAGCTTCAAATGAAGTTAATGTTCTCTGATTTTTGTTGCTTTGTATTCTGATCCACATTGATCCTCTGAGATTCTGTTCTCATTATCCTTCTTTTTTTTCTTTTTTGCTTTTTTTCTTTAGGCTGCTGTTGGAATATTGACCTACGCTCAGAAAGAGCTAGATGTTCAATTGAAGGAGTCATGGTATCATTGAACATTAATAACTCGTAACATTTACATTACCTTTCTGCCAAATAAATCATGAAGGATTCTTTTGTTCTACTGCACTTTGAACTCATCTTTCTTGGCTTTCTATTCTCGTATAATTATTTTTAATCTCATCTTGAAAAGACAGTGGGGAAAATTCTCTTTTATTGTCGATGCTAGTAGTAATGGATTATTCACAACTTGTTCTCTGTATTTAGGTATGAGAAATTGCAGCGTTGGGATGATGCACTCAAGGCTTACACTAATAAAGCCTCTCAAGCATCGAATCCACATATTGTATTGGAAGCTACTTTAGGTCCATATCAAGTTTAACCTGCTCTATTGTTATTGCTCCGTTTATTCTTCTTGTCTATAAGGGGTTTCTTGGTTGCTATAGTTATGTCTGAAACTATATAATCTTCTAATGCGTATGGTAATTACATTGTTTAAAGTCTTTGTTCTTTTTTTTAAAAAAATAATTAAGAATAGTTTCTTAATTTGTTTTGGGATGTGAAATTCAAATTAGTGCCGTGGTTTCTGTTTGTTAGGCTTCAGTCTTTTCAACATTCCTTTTATATTCAGTATATTTCTATAATGGTCTTTGTTTCCTTGCAGTTGGTAGTCTCATGCCACTATGGGGTGTCAATTTTTTTATCTCAGCCTAAAATACCAAATTTAGCAGTCAACAATCTAGTACCACCATTATCTTAGCTGAAGAGAGAACCATTCCTTTGTATTTGAACAAATAATTGCAAATTGTGTCAGCTTATGTCATCTCAAGTCATTAATTTTCTTATGACTTTTCAATGTGATATACTCACAGGTACTGTTAGAGGCAGCATGCACGCTACTGTGAGCAAATCTTGCAACTATGCTAACTTTTGTATATTTTCAAATTTTTGACATGAAAAAAATGACACAGTTACTCTGGGCCAATGCTGTTGTTGTGTACGTATCCTAAAAGGGTTTGCATGCAACCTGTGAGCCTTGGATTTCCCATCCCCTATTACCACCCTTGGCCCTGAATTTGCTTTCTAGGATTAAAAAACCGTTAAGATTAGTAGAGGGGAACCAAATCTGCCCTCAGGTTCAGTTTGTAAATGCTGTTGTGTGGTTCCTAGGGAGTCTGTTACTGAGGCAAAGTTTTGCAATAAGATGGGTCCCCTGTGCTATCATTGAGGCAACTCATTTAATACTGCTTCTACCTTTGTTTGCTCGACATCTACTTTAACTGCATCTCATTGATCCTATTGAACCTGTTTGTTTGCCACTTCTCTTGATTTGTTGACCATGTTTATATAACTAAAGTATTGAGCTGACATGCTTATGTGACATTGCTTCTGTGTTCGTTTATTGAAATGGTTTTCATTTTGATGTATTATATAGGGCGGATGCGTTGCCTTGCTGCATTGGCTCGATGGGAAGAGCTTAACAACCTCTGCAAAGAATATTGGACCCCAGCTGAGCCCGCTGCACGACTAGAGATGGCACCAATGGTTATTCTCTTCTGTTTATACCAATGTTATCAATATTTATGCACCCCATGCTTATACCAATGAGGTTGTTATCTCAGGCTGCAAGTGCTGCTTGGAATATGGGAGAGTGGGATCAAATGGCAGAATATGTGTCTCGGTTAGATGATGGTGATGAAACAAAACTTCGGGGTTTGGGTAACACTGCTGCTAATGGTGATGGAAGCAGTAATGGTACATTCTTCAGGGCTGTTTTGTTAGTTCGTAGAGGAAAGGTATTATTTATATATATCAATATTATTTCTGAGCCATGTTTATTGTCTTTTTTTCTTTTTTAAATTTTTATTTATTTATATCTTTTGGATTTATTTAAATTTTATGGATTTTGCTGTCAGTATGATGAAGCACGTGAATATGTGGAGAGAGCTAGGAAATGCCTTGCCACTGAGCTTGCAGCTTTGGTCAGTTTCGTAACTCCATAAGTCCTGAATTATTGAATGATTTTCTGGTCTTATTTTGTAAACTTGTTAGCTCTAAGGATTTTTTACCCCCACAAATATAAGTGGAAGAAATTTAAGATATGTATACTAGCATTGGTATTTTCATTCTTCAAAGCATTTGACTTGTTCCATTTACTACGAAATCAGAACTAATATCTCAGATGTTGAAAATTTACAATGGAGTATACATTGCTCAAAAATTTTCCTTTGGCTGAGTAGTCCATGTATGTCTTCTTGTGTAGGTCCTGGAAAGCTATGAGCGTGCGTATAGCAATATGGTTCGTGTTCAGCAGCTTTCTGAACTGGAGGAGGTTTGTTCTATAATTTATTTGTTTATTCCTTTTATTAGTGGGGTTGGTTTGGGGTAACCAAGGGGATTTACTTTTATTACTGTTGCTATCATTTACCCAGGCAAGCATGGCATGGTTAAATATTATCACGGGGAATGTTTGTTTTTGACAGGTAATTGACTACTGTACTCTTCCTGTGGGAAATCCTGTTGCTGAGGGAAGGCGGGCTATTATCCGCAATATGTGGACTGAGCGGATACAAGGAACAAAACGCAATGTTGAGGTACATGCTTTACATTTCTTGTTTTCAGCTTTTCTTCCCCTACTTTTCGAACGATGAAGTTGGTTTCTACTTATTAAAGCAGATTATATAGGAACTAAATTGTCACATATTAGGTTTAAAATAAATATTTGTGAAATATGCCTTCTATGCTTATATGATTATTGATTCCTTCCAATATTTGCTTTCCTTCAATGTATAGGTCTGGCAGGTGCTTTTGGCTGTTAGAGCTCTCGTTTTACCACCCACAGAAGATGTTGAAACTTGGCTCAAGTTTGCTTCTCTTTGTAGAAAAAGTGGACGAATTAGTCAGGCTCGATCTACTTTAGTTAAACTCTTACAGGTCTGTACTCTAGCTTTTGGGACATTTATGATGCTAACTTTTATATTTTCTTACTTTGTGGCTGTTGCTTATTTGACTTTGTTTTATGTTGTATTTAGTATGACCCTGAGACATCCCATGAAAATGTACAATACCATGGGCCTCCTCAAGTAATGCTTGCTTACTTGAAATACCAGTGGTCACTTGGTGAGGATCTTAAACGAAAGGAAGCATTTGCTAGACTACAGGTATAACTGTTATCTCTTTGCTTACAAAAGGTCTTTAAAAGTGCATGTGTGCAGAGATACAGTATCATTCGTGTACAAGATAACATGATTGCCTTAAGAAGTCTTCTTTCTGCTAGAATTACCTGCTCACTCTTAGTTCTAATGTTTATGTTTTGTATTTTTCTTGTAGACTTTGGCCATGGAGCTATCAAGTTGCCCAGTTATTCAATCAGCTGCATCCACTAGTTTAACCACAGCTACAAGTACCAATGTTCCACTCATTGCCCGTGTGTATCTCAAACTTGGAACTTGGAAATGGGCACTTTCTCCTGGATTGGATGATGAATCTATACCAGGTAAATAAGTTCTTGTAACCTAGAAAACCGTTTTTTTTTTTGTGTAATAATAATAATCTTCTTCTTCTGTAGAAATTATAATAATAATCTTCTTCTTCTGTAGAAATTATTGCTGCATTTAGGAATGCCACGCAGTGTGCAACAAAGTGGGGGAAAGCATGGCACTCGTGGGCATTGTTTAACACAGCTGTGATGTCTCATTACACCGTAAGAGGCCTCCCTTCTGTTGCTTCACAATTTGTTGGTCATGCAGTCACCGGATATTTCCATTCCATAGCGTGTGCAGCACATGCTAAGGGTGTTGATGATAGTTTACAGGTAAAAACATATCTTCATATTAGGGTTGTTACTGATTCCAACACCTTGAAGATAAATCTTTAGGATACATGTTTTGAGTCATTTTATTTTTACATGAATTTTTGGATGCTAATTTAAGTTTTCTTCAAACTCTGCATTCCTACAGGATATACTTCGTCTTCTCACTTTGTGGTTCAACCATGGAGCTACTGAAGAAGTCCAAATAGCTCTGCAGAAAGGTTTTGCACATGTCAATATTAACACATGGCTGGTTGTTTTACCTCAAATAATTGCCAGGATACATTCAAATAACCATGCTGTGAGAGAATTGATACAGTCACTTCTGGTGCGAATTGGACAAAGTCATCCGCAGGTTTGTTCTTGGCCTTGAATTTCCAAAATTCTGGTTTCATCATGTGGGTAATATTGGTTGAAGAATTAATGGTCATAGTAAATTCTTGTGGATATTGTAGAGCTCTACAATTAATTTTTTGTTTCCTTCTAAGTTATGGTCACAAGATTTTGAGGATTTTTTTTGTTTGGTTAGGTTTTTTTATTTTCTTGTACATCAGCCAAAGCGTAATTTCCTAGAAATTCAATTTTATTGCCATGCCCATCTTTCATGTTGCTGATTAATTTGTTCCTTAGAGGTTTTTCAACTCACATGAGTGCCTACCCTTCCTAACGTGAATTCAATTTTTCTTCAGGCTCTCATGTACCCACTTCTTGTGGCATGTAAATCAATAAGCAATTTACGTAGAGCTGCAGCTCAAGAAGTGGTTGACAAAGTTCGGCAGCATAGTGGTGTTCTGGTGGATCAGGTCTAAGAATTAATTGATTTGCATATGATCTGTACTTCATTTTTTGTGTCTTATAAGGTGCTTTCACATGCAGGCACAACTTGTCTCAAAGGAACTAATTAGAGTTGCTATACTTTGGCATGAAATGTGGCATGAGGCTCTGGAAGAAGCTAGCCGTTTATATTTTGGTGAACATAACATTGAGGGGATGTTGAAAGTGTTGGAGCCTTTGCATGAAACGCTTGAGGAAGGTGCTATGAGGGAAAATACCACCATAAAAGAGAGAGCATTCATAGAGGTTATCATTTTTTTTACTTAATTTGTTTTTCTTTCATATTTATTATTTTAACTATGTTTTCATTATGATTAGGCAGCAATTAATGCATGTTTAGTACAGCAAGGCATATATTTTTTAACCCTGTTGTTAATCAGACATTGAACTTTTCTTTTAGTTCATTTCTTGAACTTTGTAGCCTTTTTGTCTTGTCAGCCATTTTAGCATTTTAGGATGCTGTATTAAAATTTATTCATTTGCTTAGCGTACCTTTTTGCTGTCTGTAGGCATACCGTCATGAATTGCTGGAAGCTTATGATTGTTGCATGAAGTATAAGAGAACCGGAAAAGATGCTGAGCTTACTCAGGTATGAACAATATTAGAAGTAAAGTTTGTTTTTCTTACTGGTTATCTTTCAGATTTTCGAGGGAATGGGTTTGCATTGTTTGCTATTGTGTGTTTTCTGCATTGTTCTTTCATGTAGAAATATGAAACCAGGCACACTAGGACAGAACAACATTTGTTTCTCCTTGTAAATGCATTATAATTTTCTACTCCTTTCTGCTCACCTCTTTAGATGTCAGTATCCTGAAGAACGTTAAAAGTATCATACACATGTAGAGACTCTGTTGTCTTGCTGCTCAATGGACTTTTCGAGCATTGACACATTCATTTCTTGAGTAGCCTATACTCTGGAATTGAAGTAGCAAAATCGCGCTTAGCATAGAATGCCTAAATTTAATTTTTTTGCTGTACCATTGACTATCTTCATGTTAGTTCTTTTAAAAGCTCAGCCAAATTCTTTGGTGCCCACCTAGCAAACATGCAGTGAATGACGTAAACTGAATAGGCTGTATCTCTCAAGTTTGTTTTACTTTTTGTAGCTGAGAAGGAGTGTAAATTTATAGTTTTAGTATGTTCTGTTAAATATTTCTTAGAAAATTGTTTTATATTTATTGTATACCATATAACTGAGAACTTGTCATTCATTTGTGAAATGCATGGTTGATTATAATTATTATCATGCTTGCTTAACTTATGGCTTTGTTTATTAGTTAGAAAAAATTTCCTACTGATGCTATTGCTCTCAATTTTTCATCCAAAGTGATGCTCTGCCCTGTAAACTTAAGGATTTATTGTGTAATATAGTTAGAATTTATGATCTTATAGGATTTGTAGGTCTTGGGCTTGGGGTTTTTGATTTGTTTCTTTGTGGACTTCTTGTTCCTCCTCTATGTACATTTCTTACATTGGATGTACTTATTTTGTTTCTGAGCAAAGAAACTTTAGGCTTTGTATATAGTTGAAAAAGTATTGTATACCGAAGCTGTTTCTCTCAAATTTTCTTACCAAGTGATACTAAGGATCCTAAACTCTTATTAAATTTGACCATACAAGTGAAGGGGAATATTAGATTTTAGAGACTTGTAAGCTCTTTTCCTTGTAGCTTAGGCTTTTGGAATTGACAGCTACTCAGATTAAATGAAAGAAAGAAATAACCCTTGGCTTTAGGTTTACCAACTAGAGTTATAAAGTTGAGAAAATAAACAAACACTGAGTCAGCACAATGGTGCTAGCTTTCTCCAGTTAGCTGAGTGCTAAGGATTTTGATAATATTTTGACAGGCATGGGATCTCTACTATCATGTCTTCAGAAGGATAGACAAACAGCTTCAAAGCCTTACTACTTTGGACCTGCAGGCAAGAACACTGCTTTTATGTTAAATTTTAACTCAATTCATTGTTGTGGCACTAACTATCCACTATATACATGGAGAACAGTCTGTTTCTCCTGAGCTGTTGGAATGCCGAAACTTAGAGCTGGCTGTTCCTGGGACATATCGTGCTGGTAAACTGATTTTGCTTAACTGTGTTTTGGTGCCAAATCTGGTGTGCTCTCCAAATTTATATGTGCCATTATCATTTTCAGATTCGCCAGTGGTGACAATTGCATCATTTGCAACCCAGCTTGTTGTCATTACTTCAAAACAACGACCTCGTAAATTGACAATTCATGGGAGTGATGGTGAAGATTATGCTTTCTTATTGAAGGGACACGAGGATTTACGCCAAGATGAACGTGTCATGCAGGTGCTTTCTTCTTTCAATTTCATTGTTCATTCTGTACTGAAGCTATTATGTGGTGGTGGATTGTCCCATTTTGTTCAGGGATCTGGATTCTGAGGCCGTTGTTGCACATGTTGTCTGAATGGAAATTGCTATTTAGTACTGTCTTTTATGTTAAATCATCATCTCAAGACTTAATTTGTTTGACATTCAATTTTTGTTTCAGCTTTTTGGTCTGGTAAATACCCTGTTGGAAAATTCTAGAAAGACTTCAGAAAAGGATTTGTCTATCCAACGATATTCTGTCATCCCTCTATCTCCAAATAGCGGGTTGATTGGATGGGTCCCAAATTGTGATACCCTGCACCAACTTATTCGGGAATATAGGGATGCCCGAAAGGTCTGTTGAAAGTACATTAAATGAGTTAGTTTGGTTGACTAAAGTCCATAATTTTCATTTTTAAGGAGCTTATGGTTAAGTGGGAGCTCATGTTTGTGTTTACAGATCACCTTAAACCAAGAGCATAAATATATGCTAAGTTTTGCACCAGATTATGACCATTTGCCTCTCATAGCCAAAGTGGAAGTTTTTGAATATGCTCTACAAAATACTGAAGGGAATGACCTGGCCAGGGTATGTATTGTTCTAGAATTCAATAGCTTATGCTTCTCTGTATTGCTTATTCCTTAGAGAGGTGTTATTTAAGGGATTATTTTCTTGTTTTACTCTTAAAGGTGCTTTGGTTAAAAAGCCGTACTTCTGAAGTATGGCTAGAGAGGAGGACAAACTATACCAGAAGTTTAGCAGTGATGAGCATGGTATGCTTTCTGCTCCATGCATGTGTGCATGCTCCCCCCCCCCCCCTCTTTTTCTTTTTTCAACCTTCTGTGTCTTAGGTGGCTTTTCCATGCATCAAAATACCTGCAAAATCAGCTATGAAATTATAATTTTGAACCAGTTAGTGTATAAACTCTTGAAACTGCATCTGCAATGTCCAAAACTTTATTCTAATTCAGGTATCCACTCTTTGCACTTCGGGTTAATCAGTTTGAAATAGTTTTATTATGTCAAAATGGGTCCTTTATTGATGATTGTTTGGTTCCACTACACGGAGCATTTGGTGATGCCAGACCCATTGGTTTTCTCACTTACAATCTAGGATGGAGTAGCTGATCAAAATCATTATTTTTGAGGTTTCATCTTTGGAATAAAACCAATTTCGATTTGGAATCTTTCCAATTATGTGAAGTATATGAACGGTGTCTGTGTCTAAATATCACCAAAATCAAAATATGGCAACAGGGTTTCGGGAAGAAGAAAAGAAAATGAAAGATTGAAGTCCAGTTTATCATGTAGGTAACTGACACCTCCTCTGCTTCAACTAACTTGTCTTGTTTCAGGTTGGATACCTTCTTGGTTTAGGGGATCGACACCCAAGTAATCTTATGCTGCACCGCTATAGGTACATTATGATAAGGATAGGGCAGGTAGTATCTGTAAATAAAATGTGTTAAGTCTCATATTTGTTAATCCTTTGCAGTGGGAAAATTTTACACATAGATTTTGGGGACTGCTTTGAAGCTTCAATGAACCGGGAGAAGTTCCCTGAAAAGGTATATAAATGCATAACTGGATTTGCTTTCTAATAGAAAATGGCTGTTTTATGGAAGTGCACTTGCCAATTTCTTTGTAAATATTCTGTAGGTTCCTTTTCGCTTGACTAGAATGCTTGTTAAAGCTATGGAGGTTAGTGGAATTGAGGGCAACTTCCGTTCAACATGCGAAAATGTGATGCAAGTTCTGCGCTCAAATAGGGATAGTGTAATGGCTATGATGGAGGTATGGATCTTTTATGTTTCTGCTTCAGTTAGTGCCTTTTTCTCTACCATACTAATTGTGTCCTATACACCATTTAAGTGTGATCATAAAGAGTGAAAGGAAACCGCTGGGTGATATGCATTTTAATGCTATCAGCGTGGTCACTGAAAATATATGGAGGAAGCTGATTCTTAGTTTTCTTTGGTTTTCAGGCCTTTGTTCATGATCCTCTCATCAACTGGCGTCTTTTCAATTTTAATGAAGTACCGCAAATGTCTGTGTTTGCAAGTACTCATGTCCCTCCTGTTGTGAATGCCGAAGAAACTGCTCCAAATAGAGAACTTCCTCAACCGCAGCGGGGTGCTCGTGAAAGGGAGCTTCTTCAGGTTTTAGGATATACTGCATTAGAATCTTTTGCGATAGCGCTATTGTAGGATGCTTATACACTTTGTTGTGATAAACGCAGGCTGTTAATCAACTTGGTGATGCTAATGAGGTTTTGAATGAGCGTGCTGTGGTTGTCATGGCTCGGATGAGTAATAAGCTTACAGGACGTGATTTCTCATCTACACCACTGCCCACTAGTTCTATACAACAAGCAGTTGACCACAGCACCTTAATCTCTGGAGACAGCCGTGAAGTTGATCATGGTTTGTCTGTTAAATTGCAAGTGCAGAAGTTAATTATCCAAGCTACATCACATGAAAACTTGTGCCAGAACTATGTGGGGTATGATTTCTGTTTTTTTCCTCTTTTATATACTCTAGTGCA
Organism: Luvunga scandens; assembly: GCA_030449905.1. Classification (NCBI taxonomy): domain Eukaryota; kingdom Viridiplantae; phylum Streptophyta; class Magnoliopsida; order Sapindales; family Rutaceae; genus Luvunga; species Luvunga scandens. The sequence goes on from JASUUG010000714.1 coordinate 2,086,423, forward strand.
CTCAATATTCAGTAAGCACTTATTCACTTTTGGCGCAAATGAACCATATTTCCTTATGAACCTTTATTTTCTGAACTTGTTGGCTTTACCATTTTCATAGGTAAGCTACTCTACCCCGTAAAATTCCGAACCTTTATTGATTCATTGTCTATACATTGTGTCTGTTTCAGGTGGTGCCCTTTCTGGTGAGCCAAAGCTGCCATATACGGTATGTATATACAAATGTACAGAACAGATAGTCGTAGTGGTTTGTGTATAAGTGTTCTTTTTTTTCACCCTTGTGTAATTTATGTAAATAGACGCGCACTCATTTATTAAATATCGCAAGCGTAGTCATGCAGTCATTTGCGTCGATGTATAATATAATTATGATGGATCTCCCTTGCTCGAAATTTTAAATTTCAATTAGATGTTTGATGCTGATATAAGGAAATTGACTTTGATGTTCTAATTTTTTTCATTTATTTTGTGGGCGGTAAATGCGAGAGAAACAAGAAAATAGGAGTAAAAGAAGGAAATTAAACACTAAAGAGGGAGAGAAATATATTATTGGAACTAACAATTCATGTTCTCTAATTTGTGCATTTTTTCTAATCTAATGATAAAAAAATTGTCTATAATTGCGTGTAAAAAAATTAAATATATATCCCGTGAGCCGGTCCTAATTATATAATGATACACAAATCTTGATTGCTGGTTACAAGCTCTAACTTTTGTCCTTTAATTTGTAAATACATTAATGTACGGATAACTTTTTCTTTCCCATATAAAGTCAGCACGTTTTATTAAAATAAATTGTTCTTTTGCTAAGTATTAACTAAAAAAAACTTATATAGTCCTGCCAGGGTGAATTGCAAGGAATATGCCTCATTTTCTTCAAAATATCCAATATATGCTGGGAATTATAACTCTCTGCCTCTACACATAGATACTTTTAAAAAAAATAAGAAAAAGTTTAAAAATAGCCTCAATTAAATCATCACAAAACTGAATTCATATCCTCAAAAGTACAAAACTGAATTCATATCCTCAAAAGTTAAGTATATAGTTAAGAATACTCAACTTCAACTTAATCATAGTAATTCAGTATAAACTTTTAATTTTTTAATATGAGTAGCGTAAATAGTCAAGGATAGTCAACTTCAATTGAAATGAAAATTTGTCTATAGAATTATTAACATCTTCACGTACATTGAGTAAAGAGTTGAGGATATTCGACCTTAATTTAACTTTGCTTGAGTATATTCATTCAATAAAAATTTTTAACTTTTCATAAAAGCCTAGTAACTAGACAAGAGTACTCGACTTAAATTAAAATGAAAAATTTATTTTCAATTAAATTGGATAAAGTGTCGAGGATACTCGATTTCATTTTAACTTTGTCTGAGTGTTCATTCATTCAACAAAATTTTTGAACTTTTCGTGAAAGTTTGGTAACTAGTCGAAAATACTCGACTTAAATTGAAATAAAAAGTTCCCTTTAATTAAATAGGCAAAGAGTCGAGAATACCCAATCTCAATTTAACCTTGCTTAAGTGTTTATTTAGTAAAAATTATCGACTTTTCATGAAAGTTTAGTAACTAGTCGAGAATACTTGACTTAAATTGAAATGGAAAATTTCCTTTTAATTAAATCAGGTAAAAAGTCAAGTATACTCTACTTCAATTATGTTAGTTATACTAGTATGTAATCATTTACCAAGATATGCAATAGCCATCAAAACATAGTATTTGCAACAACTATAAATTATCCATTAAACATTAAATAAAATGTCATCTCATAACATATAGCAAAGTCATTCTTATTATATTTCAATATGGAAATCCTTACCCGATGACATAAGATAGTCTTTCACTTTCTCTAAGCACTCAAGCCATGACCCAAAAACTCCACAATGCCCCCTTAAAAACAGCATACCATCTACAATCCTATATTGAATCTCGTATAAACAAATAATTTTAAATTTAGCACATGCTTAAACAAAATTAAGGAAATAAATGAAGCATAAATTAATTAACGACAAAACAAAAATGAATACAAAGAATTGAGTCACTTGCGTTACATATAAATTTGAAACAAGGCATTACTCCTCATGTAACGGCATTTGCATCATGCATTTGAGTTGATTGTGTCTACAACCACCACATCGACTGTATTTACGAGGCAACTTTTCCTCACCCTTAGATGGTATTTTATTATTTTTTGGACGCTCACTTGACTGCTTTTCAAGAGAAGGATGTACTTCGCAGGCACATTCATCACCAGAATCATCCCCCTTTTAAGGACCTATAAGGTAAACGGTCTCAGAATATGCTAATACCCATGCATGACTTGAATAGTAATGGGAGCGGTAATCATTAAAAAATTTTAGCAAAAAAAATTTATTAAAACAGCTTAATAAAATTATACTATAAGACTTACTCGACTTGTTTTTATCAATTACTCGACTTTATGACTCGACTCCTACTCAACATGATCAAAAGACTTTGACTTCTTGAAATGACTTAAAATAATTGATTTTTGACATGTTCAAAAGACTTAGTTAACTTGTTCAAATAACTTAAAATAGTTAATACTCGACTTATTTGAAAGACTTAGTTTTTACTCAACTTGTTCAAAAGATTTACTTGACTTGTTTGAAAGTCTTACTTAGTTTTTACTTGACTTATTTATAGACTTACTTGTCTTCTTCAAACAACTTAAAATAATTAATACTCTACTCGTTCAAAAAACTTGTCTTGCTTTAAAAACACTTAACTCTTACTCAACTTATTTAAAAAACTTGACTTAATATTTGATTTATTTAATAGACTTACTCAACTCCTACTTAACTTATTCATGACTTGCTTGATATCCACTTGACTTCTTTAGAAACTTGTTCCATTAATTACTTGAAATAATCTATACTACTCGACTAATTACTTGACTTATACTTTACTATTAGACTTCCTCTTACTTGATATATTTCTCAACTTAATATTTGACTAACATCATAACTAACTTGACTTACTTCACTTCCTTAACTTCTCGTTTGACTAGATACTCGATTTACTCAACTCCCTTACTTCACTTCTTGCTCAATTAAATACTCAATTTTGTACTTGACTTTTTCCTAAAATGATTTTTTAATCACTCATAAATTAAATTAAGGTTTTAAATCCTTACATTTTATGCAATAATGTGTGGGTGCGCGCGCGCGCGCATAAGCACAAAAATGAATAATGTACTATTATAACTCATAAATCATCAACAAATACTTGCAATGAAATCAAATCGAACCCTAAGCATATAAAATGTTGACATTTCAAACATACTGTATCCACCCACTTGACCATGCACCTTTTGCAAAGTTTATGTTTATAAAAAAATCTTTGTACTTGAGGTAATAGATGAAATGGTGAGAGAGGAAGAAATGGTGAGAAAAAGAAATCGTGATAAATGAATGGGAGGAAAAAACCATGAGAGAAGAAGAAAACATAGATAGATGATTTTTTTTAAAGGTGTTTTTGACTTTTTTTATCTTCATCTGGCATATGTATGTAATAGGTTATAGACTATAGATTTGATATTTAGGGGCAAATGGGGCATATTCGATAGTTCTAATGTTTTTCATTTATTTTGGGCAAGTAAATGAGAGAGAAATGAGAAAATAGGAGTAAAAGGAGAAAGGAAATTAAACACTAAAAAGGGGAGAAAAATATATTATTATAACTAATAATTTATGTTCTCTAATTTTTATCTTTCATTGTTTTCTAATCTAATGATAAAAAATTCATGTCTATAATTATGTATAAAAATTAAATATATATCCCTTGAACCTGTCCTAATTCACGATCTTGATTGCTGGTTACAAGCTCCAACTTTGTCCTTTAATTTATAAATACACTAACGTGCGGTTTTTCTTTCCCAAATATACTTAGTAGGTTTTATTCAAATAAATTCTTCTTTTGCTAAGTGCAAATTATAAAAAAAAAAAAAAAAAACCTTAAAATAGTCCTACCGCCCCAATGCAGTGGGTTCCGCATTGAGATCCACCAAAATTTATGAATTCTACGGCGAGACTCGTTACTTGGCCAAGTGGCAAAGTGGTATTAGCTAAACTTCATCGCCAATCAAAGATAATAGTGACTTGAGTCTCTATGTAACATGCCGACAGACAAACCCCCACCCAAAACGCGCCGCGCCGGGGGAGTGTGGAAACTGATTAATTAAACCCTGTCAACACAGAACCTAGGAGTCAACCTCAGCCCCTCTTCCACCATGTGAGAACTAAATAGCAAACTGGCCAGATCCGAAATGTCTCGGTTTCATTGCGGAAATAGGCTATATAAATGAAAAGGGCCCGGCTCACAATATAAATAAATATTAGATTTGACTAAAACTGCATTGAGAACGTTTGTATACATGGATGTGGTTAAGCAAAAGAGGTTTCATACAAGTTAAAAAGCAAAATGACCATCCTCGATTTCTCCCCAAGGAGAACCTTCACCTACAAGAAACATTATCATATACCACATATACATTAGACTCCAAGATTTAAGCAGCAGTTGCAGGTCTCTTCCTGCACTTGCTCTGCTCTAGGCTCAGTAGAAAATCTGTAAATATGTGTTCATAATCTGGCATTTTCCCATACCCTGCACGATGGGTTCAAAAAAGCTGTGTTTAACCACAAACAGCCACCGGCATGATCTCTACGGAACTTAACAGTGAAACTGAAGATGCATATAGCTTTATGTTACACCAACAATTGCGTTGAGTGGCCAGAGCACATGAGGTTTATACCTACCAGGAAAATAATTGATGTCGATGACATAAAAGACATCTCTCATCCCGTGCTCTCGGATCATATCAATGTTAAACAACCGCAGGCCCTAAAAAAGTACAGAGTTAATATAACTAAGAGAAACATGAACAAGAAATATTACACAACTGCTGCCACATAGCAGACTGGTGAAAACAAAATGCTACTATATTTACCAGCCGATGGCGGAGTTCCCTTGCGAGCCTTTCCAGCAGAGGGCGGGGAGGAAGTTCTGCAACAAGAAAGCCACAATCACCCGATTGAGCAGCTAGGCTGCAAATAAATATTTTGAGGCACACATACAGAAATGGGGTCAACAACCTCACCAGCAATACCAGGGTCAAGATCTGCATCATCTGCCGAAGCAGCAGCAGATGAAACCCGGGGAAAACGGAACACACCGACAACTTTTGCTAGCTCACGTTTGCTGACATTTGGTAGGGAGAACCGCCTCACAACCTTTATTGTCTCCCCAATAATATAAATCTTGAAGAGAATGCCTCCTACAGTTGGACAAGTAAAACAATTTAATCCAACTTCAAAATAAAAAGACAAGACATTATTGCAATAATGAGGTTCACAAATTAGAAGCCACAGCATACCATGATTTACGAACTCTTGTAGAAGCATGGGAGGTTCAAGTTCGGAAAGGGAGAATCTATCATAAGCAAGAAAAAGTTCGTGCGACTTAGCACTTCCATCCACTACAAGAGGCTTTGCAACTGAAATGATTAATAAACAGCGAAAATAAGAAATCTATGCTCATGACAGACCATACAACAATAAGTGAAAAAAAGAACCAAAAAAAAAAAAAAAAGAATAATTTCAATCAAACATGGGCATCAAGAACAATACTTCCACAACAAATCATGAAATTTCTCACAGCCACAGCATGAGATCCGAAAAGAGAAAAGGTCATCAGACTTGGGAATCTGGATGAGGTTTAGCAGCCTCACCAATCTGTTCAAACTTAATGTTCTACAAATGTCATGTACCAAGCATCTAGTATTGACACACACAGAATAGAGACAAAAAGCGCCAACTAAACACCATAACTGAATTCAATACTCAAGAGAAAGAGAAGAATACCTAGTGGCAATTTTAGACCAGCTTCAAAAACTTGATCAGGGATTGATAATGAATCTTTTGTTATGACCATTTGCCTAGGAACACGGACCTTGCCTATAAAGAAGTTATGATCAATGAATAATTTACCCAAGTAACCTACAGTTTCTAGAAAAATATTAAAAGGATCACAGAAATGGTTGCTACAGTTTAACAAAAAGTGCAAACTACCATTGCAGTCAGACAAGTTAAGATCTGTCACATCCTGAAGCATGGACTGCCGATTGTGTAGATGTTTAATTGCATCTGGTGGATCAAGGATGGTAACTTCTGGATGTTTCTGCCTGTAATCCTTCGACAAGAAAAATACAAATATATATGAGCACACTGCATGAAAGCAGTTAAAGACAAAATTTTAAATTATGTTTTCTGCTTGAACATGTATTTGAAACTATTAATCATAGGGGATTGCCTACTCCAGCCATTTCCTGAACAATAAACCACAAAAAATGTAATGGCTATTTTAGCATCAACACATGTTTTGTTAATTGCCATGGCCATGGTAAATGCATTAGAGAAACTATATAAAACAAAAGAACAAGAATTAGATAACCAGCCAGTACTTTTACTTTATGGCCCACGACTTACATTACCAGTTAGTGGATCCAGGCTCCTATTATGCTGACATTTAAAAATATACAACATACAGGCCCCCAACTCCTTTAGAGAAAATATAATAATCAGAAGAAACAAAAATATGTACTGTCTCATATAGGTGTTTCAATTAAGTTGAGAAGCTTGCCGTCCATTTAACAACAACATCCTTATGTCATGTTAAAATGAGTTGAAGAGTTTAATGAAACAGCCAATAAACACCCCCCCTCCTTTTTTCTCCAAATGAAAGCTCATAGAATAGTAAGTAAGTTTGAACATTAATTGAGGAACCAGGCACAATCAAATCCATATCCAAATAGAACAACAGTCAAGAGTACTTTATGACAATTTTTCTCCCATAACATAGAATGCAAAAAACTTTGATTGACAAAGCTGGCAGAAACAGTTATGCATCAAGTAACCATCCGCTTATTCCTTTTGATACATACTGTTATGGTGTGTTTACTTGTTGGATGTTTACTTGTTGGAGTGGGGGTGAGGGGTGTGGATTCCTCCCACTCTAGTGTTTACTTCCACATTTAAGGAGAGAAGGAGTTCCACACCACGGGCCCCACTCATTTTTTGAGTGAGGAGTGGGATACTCACTCCCATGGGGGGAGATGAGAGTGGGAATCCACTCCCTCCTCTCTTTTTTTTTTTTATCCTGTCTTTATTAAATATAATATAATTATTTTCATTAAAGTAAAATAACGTTACATTTATTTAAAGATAATAATATCATAGTTATTTAAATAATATTATTATATTTTTTAACAATATTACATTTATTAAAAATAATAATATTAAACTTATTTGAATATAGCATTATTGTATTTAGTTGAAAATAATAATTTACATTGACTCTTAGGTTAAAAGTACTTAAAAATAATATCATTATACCCATAGACAATTAATAATATTACAATGTGCTATCTTTATTTGAAAATATAATATTACTATCTTTATTTAATTTTTATTAGTATTATATTTAATAATTAATAATAATAAACAGTTATTATAAGAAAATATTAGTTTTGTACTATATTATTAATAATAATGTATAATTTGTGTTGTTCTTATCAATAATTTTTAATTTACATAACTAAAATTAAAATTAATAAAAAATTATGATTTATATAATTAAGAATATTAATAATTATTATTAATTTATATAATTAGAATTAATAATAAAATAAATAGTTTATTTTACAACTATAATTTTTTAAATTTGTAATTAAAAACTATAATTCTTCAAATAAAGGTAAAATTGTAATTTGAAATCACTACCAATTCAAGACAAAGTAAACAATAAATAAGATTCTAATTCTTATCTATATGCTCATTTCAGTGTAAATAAACAACCTACTTTCAATTCCACTCCACGCTCCCAATACTAGAATTCCAATTCCTTAAGATTCCCACTCCAATCTGAAAAGTAAACGCTACCTTAAAGAAAAGCAAAAAGGCAGAAGGCATTGAAGTTCATAAGGAGGCCTCAAATGCAGCTTCTAGCTCTTCATACCAAGATGGAGAAGGAAATTTTACAACCAGGAGAATACTTTTTTTGAGATTTGGAAAACAAGCTAACATACAATCAAACATTTAATGCACAACCTGAAGCCATGTAACAGAATAAAATGGTACAAATTTTCTTTAATTAATAAAGCTTCCCTCATACCATCAAGGTTTAACTAAACTAAAAGTCAATCTATTTTCTTTGGATACCAATGTACAGTATTTCTTGCAGTAAAAGACCTGCACTGCGAAGCTGAGTACATACCGAGGACATATGGCTTGGAAGATGAGGCATAAATTCTAATTTCATTTGTCATATACCAACAAACATGAAAAAGAATCAGACGCAAAACTAGCTGATATTGTATTTACAAAGTTGGTTGAAAACATGACCGAACATAGATTAAGCTCTTCTTGTCAATCACAATACCAACATATAATTAAACTAACTGAACCATCTATTTCCAACTAAGTCAATGAGACCCTAAAGAACTTCAAAACATCAACATCTTGTTTTTGGATTGCTATTAATAAAAATACCCAGCTCATCAACACCTAAACAAATCATCTAGATTAATAAAAAAATGTAAAATCCTCACTTGATAGCATTTTCGAGGGACCGATTTCAACTATCCGATCATCATTCATGATAAGGTGAGCAATCTCCGCAAATTATTTCAGAAAAAAATAAATTTTAAGGTTCAGGAAATTTTGTTGTTCAACCAATCACTGTTAGTTCATACATATTCTCAAGCACGAATAGATGACATAACCTTATGTTATCTCATAAGTTGCAAGTCAAAAGCACACAACCACAGGTTGGATTTCTACAAGAAGTTAAGAGCAGAATCAGGAAGCATATATGTACAAACCTCAATGATGTCGCACCACTCCATTCCTGACAACTGGAAAAATATAAGGTTCATCAGATATTTCAAATCTTAAGCACATATTCCAATTAAAAACAAAAGAAATATGCATACCTAAGGACAGATACAAATTCAAAATCACATGAATAGAGTCAGCCTCCAGCAAAACAAGAAAAAAAAATTTGAGCAAAAAGTGATTTTTGAAAAAGATATTTGGTGGAATCTCTGTGAAAAAAAAAAATCAACACCCACCTTGTGCAAGACAACATCAAAAGGACCTTGATCTGACAGTGACCTGTTCTGATCAATGGCAACAAAAATTATTCCCTTGTTCCTGCACCAAGCAAAAATACAAATCATTGATTGTTATTGACCGTCTAAATTAATAGGCAACATTCTGCAAAGTTAATCAATCAAAGTAATTAACTTTATCTAACTTCACACTCAGAATAAACAACTCAATAATTATTTTCTCTTTCTCCAAACTCAAAGGAACATAGTAAAAACCAAGTCCAAGTAAATGTTTATCAACAAAACAGCAGAAAAAACTTCCTACTAATTACTGCTCCAAAGTTAAAAGCATAAAACTAGTCAACTAAAATCCTTTGTCTTATGTAAATCAAGAAAATCTTGAAGAACTTTAATGTAACGTTTAGACATGTCAAGTTCTTCAAGGAAGATGCATCACATCTGTCACCATGATTGAACGTTATAACGCTATATAGTACAAGGTCAAAATTTATATCAAGTGAACTATGGTTTGCACCAGTTTAGGGTCTCACCATCATTCAAACACATAGTATACATTAATTGAGAATTTGTAACAATTTGATACTCTGGTGATAAAAATCATCACTATTTATGACTATATTCAGACACAAAAGATCCATAAAAAAAATTGCAAGAGAAATAGAAAATTCATATACTGCAAAACCGAGAGAGGACCTGAACTAAAGGTCAGGTTGATTTTCATATTCTAGAAAGCATCATTTACGTTGAATTTAGGGACACATTGACAAAAGAACTATTCTTAGTTACAAGGAAACACAAAACTATTCAGTAAAATATGATTTTCAACTAAAGAACAAAGCACCAGGCATTGACTTTACGATCTTCAGTAAGACTAATCCAAAGGGTATATATGGTGGAATATTCCCATATAAAAATGAGGAAAAATATTCAAGATTCTTGATACCCCCAGCAAAGCATAACTGATACGTCCACCAAAAACAGTTGCCAAAGATTTATTTGTGGAATCAATCACCAGTTAAATATGCACTACAATTTCACCACCAGAGAAAAGGACACCAAATCACCTTTCCAAAAAGTAGTTTTGCCATGACACAGCTCAAACCAAAAGACACTCCGAAATCTTTAGCAATCCTTGTATTCAGATAACCATAAACATACATAACTGAAAAGAAATAAATAAATAAATCCAAAACACCAAAGAAATTATAATCCATAATAAAAAAAATGACATGAAAAAATAATTCTAAAAATCTTTGGCAGCCCATAAACTTGTCAAAACACAAAGATTTCACTAGTTATGGAGCAACCCACATGAAATAATATCTCAACGAAACCCACGAAACTCAAAAATCATAATTAACAATAAACATAATATCTAGTACATTACACAACAGTACCAAAAAAATGACTAGAATGGATATTTTTACGTATGTGTAAATATATACCGAGCTAAAATTTCAAGCTTTGGTTGCAAGAAACTTTTTTTCTTCTTGGAAGTCAAAGCATAACCAACAACCAGCCTCTCTGGCCGTAAAACCCCACTCTGTTTCTCTCCTTCATCTTCTTCGTCTTCCTTGTGAGAAATTTCCCCGTTCAACCTCATACCACTTGTTTTTCTTACCCAAATACCCTAATCGCTCAATCAAAAATCAATCTTTCTCCTTCTATTCTTTGTTGAATCACCAAATGAGGCAAAATACAGCCAAAAAAGTCTAATCTTTTTGTTAGCCCACTTATATGAGAAGAAAATACTTATAGAGACACCGATTGTGGGTCTATATATGCAGAATTAATAAAGTTTTGGAGTCGAATTTTGCGAAGTAATATTCAATATTCAGTTTTTGCACAGTAAGAAAGAGGGAGTGTGCTATCTTGAACTTTTGTAATTAGCAAATGTAAAAGGCTATGCCCTCCTTTACCATATTTATAAGGGTAAACAAGAAGATATCGAAACTCCTCCTCAGCTCATTATTCTTTTTCCATTTTTGCCCCTCATTTTTTTTGATAAAACTTGCAACTCCTTTTCATTTGTCCATTGATTCAATTTGAGTTTTTTTGATGGTACGTATAGCATTATCCAGAGGCCTTCAAGCATGGTTAAAAATTTATTGTAATTCTACTAAGAGCCTAAAATATCAGAATTCTAGTTTAATCTTCTACTAAGTATGGGTGATAAATTTGTGTCAAATATGAACCGAATTTACTCATACTTTTAAATAAAAAATAAATTTCTCAACGATGCTATATGTATGTTTACAAATTGATGATGGAATTATCGTGGGACCCTTAAATTTAAGTGTTTTAACTTTAGTCATTCATCTAATATAGTTTAATATAATGACAAATAATTAATTAATTAAAAAATTCTAATTTCTTTAACTAGTTTGTGTACATCCACTTTTTATTAATGAAGTTTCATCAATTTAAAATTCCTTATCATCGAATAAGTACAATAACCAGATAATTGCCAATATAAACATTATTAATCTAAAGAAAACTAACTAATTACATCCAATCAATATCTAGCAATGCATTTAGAATAATATACAAGTAAATTACTTAGACTTTAGTAACTGGGAGGAAAAATACTAAAATTCTATAACCATGACATTAACACAAAATATTTTTTGCTTCGTGGAATTGAATCTATCATTCCTATTCGATTGTCGGATAGAATCTCTTATTGTGCAAACCTTGAAATTTAAGTTAGCAAAACGGGTCAATGGGTTGTGTTAGTATCATATTAGTTTCGTGTTGTGTCAAATTTAGATATACCAAAATACGATTTATTTAATAATTGTGTTAAAATATAAATATCCAAAATCAACATGGAAAATAAACTGTGTTATCTAATAACCCATTTAATTTCTATATATTTAATAAAATTTACATCAAATATTTACATAATATTACACACACCCTCCAAAATATTACACATTTACAATATTGAAGTTATAGATCTATATAAAATTCTATAAATGTCTATGTATGTGTCCATCCTTCCTAAAAAAATATAAAAAAAGAGAATTGTGTCTAATATTTTAGTTTTAATGATAAGAATGTAGAAATTAATTTAGGATAGAAGATATAATCGTATCATTAGTCGTATAAATCGGTCGAGAACTTTAACTTTAATCGAACACGAAAAAATTTTTTGTCCGCTCGGACCTAACCCATTTAATAATCATGTCAAATTTAACTATATATATCAATTTATTAGTTTTGTGTTCGTATCGAATAACAGGGTCATGTTAAATTTTACTAGCTCTACTTGAAATAGGCTTCTTGTTGTTGTGCAAGCATAGCAAATGACTACCAGTTATTTCACAAGTGTGTGGTTAAGCTATATAATAATGTAACTTCTATCAACTTAAGAGTTGTTCTGAATAACTTAAAAAATTTGATAATTAAGGGATTGTTCGGTATTATTTCTTATTTGATATTTTAATTTTTTTCTTTAGGATTCAGGTGTAATAAGTGTTCGACGAATTTTATCAATAAATTGTAAAACACAAATCCAGATTCTATTTGATAATTAATTATAAATCACAAAGCAACTTTTGACATGTTTTCTCAATTCTCTAAAAGATATTATGAAATAAATTAAAAAACATTATTTGATGCGATTTCTAAGACATGGTAATAAACTCATTTTTTCTGTCACCTACTGTCATTCCTCGCATCACTCATCGTCTTTACATCTCCTCAGCCGCTTTTTTTTTTTTTTTTTTACTCTAATCGTTCATCTCTCTCCCTTGACAAAAGAAATTATGTCTAACAACTCACCTCTTATTTTCTTTTATTTTGTATTCCCCAGCAGAGAACCATACATGTAGGTGTTATTTTCTTTTAATTTTGTTTAAATTATCATACTTTTTTTTTATCTCCTTCGTATCTTAGGCGAAGTAAGAAAGTCAAATCGACAGAAACAACAAAGTGCAATTTCTTTTACTTCTTTTTTTTCCCCCCCACTAAAAGTCTAAAACTGTCATTAGTTTATGAGAGTTGGACTAGCAAAATTATTATTATATCCTAACTACTTGAGACTTTAGTCGATCAATATGTGGATTTATTTATTTTTTCTAAGTTATTTTCACTTGATATAAATTATAAGTATGATTTAATTATTTTATAAAAATTATTTTTGAACATAATATTATCAAATACATATTTATTGTTTTATCTATTTCTATCGTGTCTACTAAATACATAATGTTATTTTCAATTTTAAAATATAGTGTACAAAAAATGATATAAGGTATATACATAAATTTGAAATACAACAATTATAAAATATTATTTTCATTCTTATTTTTATTTTTAAAAAATGTTAATTTAAAAACAATATTAGGCAGACCTAAACTGCAATTACATCATTAAAAATAACTCTTACATGGAAATAAGTTACATTATTACGTAACTTAAAGTTTCACTGCAGTTTGAAAAATAGAATTGAATGTCTTCGTCAGATAAAAGTTTTACGAAAAGCCTTTGTCTCCAAAAAATCTCATTTGACATTCTACAACTTTAAAATATCGAGTATTGTAATATTTTTTAACCAAATACTATAAGATATTAAGGCATTTGTAATAGGATCCAGCTAATATTATCAAAATGAAAAACTTTTTAGTATTTATATTTTACCAAATATTGTAAGATAATTAGTAAAAATTTAACTGACTTTTAAGGTATTGTGCATGTTAATTAGTTGTGCATTCATACAAAATGGCATGATATGATAAAAATTATTTGCATATATTCTCGTATAAATTGTGATGATAGCTATCAAGGTTTTGGGCTCATGGTACTTGTTGCTCTCAATAATTATTAAGAGTATATATTTTCTGAAATATGAAGGTAGATGTCTCGCTATTAGTTAGTGTTGGTTTTTAAATTATATTCTCGATACACTTTTGGAAATTGAAATATATATATAAAGGTAAATTGTAACAATTAAATAAAAATGACATGATATGATATGACCTTTGAATCTGTCACAATCTCGTACTAATAGAAATAATAAAAAATCAAATCAAATCCACGTTACAATACGTCACAATTCATATTAATAGAAAAAAAAATAAAAATAAAATCCATGTTACAATCACATATTCATAGAAATGAAAAATAAAACAAAATCCATGTTACAATCCTTTGAAGAAGTCCTCTTAATCTTTTAAAATGATGCTTTTGTCAAAATTTGAAATCCATCCTTTTCAATCAAACCAATTCTTGGAAATTATGTGAGCAGTTTGTACAACATCTACAATACCATAAATGTAATTGAAGGCAAACAATGACAGCCTAGATTTATAATTCTTAAATGATGTTGCCCGTATATTCTCTATCTAAGCATAGAATATGCTTGTGTTAAAAAATATTAATAACAGTTGAAAAAGTGTTTAAAAAAACAGCATAGAATCTGATTGGAGCTTGGCAAATTAGCCCAGCGAATTGACCGATATAATTTACCACTGATAAGAGGGTCAAAAGATATGACAATGTTAAATATTTGCCCAACCAAATTTTCTTTCAACTCTCCTCACAACGTATGGTTGTGTCGTTAAACGGATTATTTACTTTAATTTTTTTTATGACATTTCTAATGTGAATGTGAGTAAATTTTAGCGTTAAACAAACCTCAAAATATTACCCATCTATCCCTTTTCTCATTCCACATTTCTTTATTCTCTTAATGACATATTTCTACTTTTAAAGTTATTGTAAGTTATCTCCACTTAAACTCATATCTTATGACCCTTAAAGTATGGGGTTGGAGTCTCAAGGGCAACTCTTGTTTGAATGAAAATAAATTTTGTTTGAATTTAATTGTTAGACACCCTTAAAAATAGGAGCAATTTCCAATAGATGCTGTCCTTGTTCTTGCAAATCTGACTTAAAAGATGTTATTGAGAATTAGCTAATTCATTAGAGACTTTAACACGATATTATGATAATCAATAAAATCATCATAGGATCCAAAGTGCATATCTGACTTAAAGATGTTATATATTGAGAATTGCCTAATTAGATAGGGATTTTAATATGATTCTGTTAAGCAAGCTGAGTCATATGATCTGTATTCATATGGTCCTAGGAACCTAATATTATTATATGCAATTATTCAATCAATTTTATTTGGTGGTCTCCCCTAGTTGGATGTGCCCATACTCTTGTTGTCATCCTTTTGTCCTCAACACTTTTTTCTCTTCCCCATGACAATTACATATAGTAATTGCTGAAATTTTCTGTTCAAAACAAACAGAAGGGCAAAGGCAAAAAATTAATCAAATCCCAATTTCCAAGCAAAGGGGTTGATTGTGAATTTATGTATTGTATGTTGTGTTCATACACCAACTCGCTTGCATGTAATATCGCGCACTAAATCAACTGAATATCATTTGTCCATCAATCACTGTTACTTAGTGATCATCCGAAATGATGTCGTTGATTTACGTATGAAGTTTACACAACTTAATATATCATTTGATTACTTAAGATAATCAGAAGTCACAGAGGCCAAAATAGTTATTTTTTCTTTTTATTTTTAAATCCTATTTCTTAAATGATTTTGAGGGTGCATGGAGGGGTAATTTCGTCCCTTTAAACCTTAATAAAGCTCCGACCGTACAGGTTTGGCCTAAGGCACTAATCTGTTTACGATCATATTATAACTAGACAACATTATCTAGCGTTAATAATTGGCATTGTAAAACATGTTGACGTCCTGAAAATGTCGTTTTTGTTAGCCTGAAAATGCGATTAAACTTCTTTTTTTTTTATCTTTTTTTTTTTTTGAGCAGTCAAAGAAGGAGGAGCACTTAGAAGTTATTTTAGAAAAGCGAACAGCCGAAAGTATTCATCAAAATCATTCGCTAAAGAGTGCTTCCAAAAGTCTAAACCTACCAAAATTCCCCACAGTAAAAACTTTGGAAATTCTGCTTTTGAACATCTGTAGGCTGCATTTAATTTTAGGTTAAATCAATTCAATTACCCGCCTTATCTAGAATTAGTGGCATGCAAAATCTATCCCTTAATAATTAGCTGAAATATCTCAACTTCTCAAATGATTGAACTTTTTGAATAATTGTACACATTTTGACACGTTATATATTGTACCTACTAAATGCACAATAATTGCACACGTTTTGACACGTTATGTATTGTACCTGCTAAATGCACAAAACGTTGTAAATGTGTTTCACGCATTTCACTTTCAGAAATTGTCGTGTCTGCAGCAGCTTGATCGACAACCCGAGTGGTGCCAACACGTGTGCTTTATCTCTTGTTTAATAATATCACTTGCCAATTAACTCATTGCTTGGTTTACTCGGACATGAACTCATCATCTGAAACAGTGATACATCCCAGACTTTTCTAATTATCGTCAGGCCAGTTATAATGATTAGAGACAAGGCATTTTTTGTGACGTGGCTTTTACAATAATTAATACTTTTAATGCATAAGTAGAGATAAGCTTAGATGTCATGTTAAAGGCGTTTAGATCAAAAGAGAATTCTAATCCTAACTTTTATGACTTAGCGAAACATGAGATGGAAGAAATGCACAATGAACTAATCGCTTAGAGTTAGGTGGAAGAGGCTATATATTATAAATGTATTTTGAGTTGTTGCAGTTTTTGAATTAGGTATGTTCATTCTTGCTATAACTATCATGGAAAATGATTTTTTTTTTCTGTTTGATTAAATTCGATCATAATTGAAAAACTGAATTGAAGATGACGAAAACACTTCAACAAAGAATAATATGAACCGGAGTCCGGAGTTATTGTTTATGTATGCAAATTCTGAAGTGTAGATATTCATATTTCATGCAATACAAATTGATATATATATATATATGCCGTAAAAATCTTTTGTAGACATTAGAAATACTACGTTACTTGACAACAATTCTATAACAACTTGGCATATGCATATGTTTTATGTTGAAAAACTATAAGATAAATATAAATGGATATAATTATATTTTTGAAATAAAAATGTATATATTATGTCATGTTATTGTTAATTAGATGTATTGCCTTTGATTTGATGTAATGAAGATGTCATCATCTGTATTTTAGAGAATATATATGGACACATGTGGGTGGACATTAAAGATAAACTAACTGATTATATATATGTGCGTATGTGCGCAAGCATTCACGTATGTGTATTCAGCCATTACTAAAATAAACATGTATCATGTACGTAGTGCACTTAATGAATGACTAATAATAATAATAATAATAATATAATGTTATATGTCATTTTCTAAAAAATAAAATATTATTTGTTACAAAATGTAAGTCATATTATCAGCATACTAACAGACAAGTAGTATAACGCTAGTAGATGCTAACAAAAATCTAGTATATTTTACTTTCGAGTAATATTAGATATCTCAATATTTAAATGTTAATTTGAGTTTCAATTAATATGACATTCATTAATTAAATAATTTTATCAAATATATCATTTCAAATTAAGACTAAAATATTAGTATGCTTAATATTATTGTTTTGCTTTGTATCTATACAACAAGGGCCAAAAACGAAAAAAAAAATTCAGGAGTTCACGTGATAACAACTTAACAAGACCCTTCCAATCTGAACCGCAAAACGAAAACAAGAATGGACTTCTCATAGCTTGTGTGCTTCGCATTAGATTTGGGGACCATTTGACGGACACCACACAGATCCTCTATTGTTTCCTGTCCGTACGTCGTGGGCCTTACTTCCTCTATGCTTTAAACTAATAAATAAATTATAATACCCAAATTGTCCTTATCCTTGTAGTCAAACAACAATGGTTTTTTTTTTTTTCTTTTTTCAAATATTGAGCTGGGAAAATGGTAAATTTGTCCTGTATCTCGTGTCGCATGTGACAGAATCACTAGAGTAAGAATAAGAATAATTCATGCAGCTGCCCAAATTTTGTGTAATTCCAGCAGATGAGTAGTGATCAATATATTGTCACATTGAAATGCATATCTAAAAGGAATCAGAATTGACCAATATATACATGCTGACCCCGCCACCGACGATCAAATTTGCCGATTCCATGCCTAATGCATTATGCGTCCAAGTAAGGAATCAAAGATCTTCCTTTAAAAAGCATGTGATTTTTATAGCTAGCAAGACTTTGGGAAAAAAAATCAACGCACACAAAATCAACCAAAATAAAGTTTCGATGATGTTTTGGACTTGCATATATGGTTGATAAACATTGATTTCACAGACGTGTGCTGCTTCAATGCATGCATTAGCAGTTAGCTTGACCAGGTCTCACATTACTGGTTAATTTCACAAAATCCAATTTCAGGCTGTCAGGGAAATTAATTAAGAAGCAATCATGGAGCATGTATGTAGTATGTACGTGTGTGTGTGTCTTACAAATTGGCTGGCAGCACTTGTACTGAAATCACACTCACTCTCACTTTCGAACTAATTAATATACTGATCCTTGCATTTTTAAACCTTATCACCAAGAGCTTCAGCTAGCGCTGCTGGCACTTAGCTTTGCACTTGCGTATAGAGAGAAGTAGCTGCATGGTTGATCGTATGGCTTTTGTTTTTTAATGCGCTGGTTTAGTATTTAGTTTTCTTTTCATATGCGTCTGAGCAAGCATTGCATTTTTCTATGGTTGGTTTCTTTCTTTTGAGATTTTATAGCGATATAAAAAATTTAACACGATTAATCAAACTGAACTCATAGTCATATTTGTGATAAGTGCGAAAATAGATTAAAAAGGAAAATATGAGAATTTCAAATTTGAATGTTATATGTATCTATTTCAAAGATAAATTTATTATTATTTGTTCAATGTCATATATGCATGTCTATGAGAACATAAAAGATTCTGCGTGTGAGATCGATCATTTGTTTCCTATGTGCACCTTCACCTACAAACTACCACAATTTTATTGCTTAAATATTCACCAAATAATTGACATGACTTCCTTGCATTGCCTTAATTTCTCCACATATAAGATCAAAATTTAATTTATTTCACTAGTTCTCTCTTTTCTATTGTTCTAGTATTAGAATTTTCTAATATATTAGAGGGAACTAAACACACAGGTATATGAGACTCGAATCTAATACCTGCCCACTAACCATTGAAACTCGTCCCTCTTTGTTTCTTTCCTATTTAAGCTTTTTCTCATTCCCTTAAATACTAGTTTATACTTAGCATATTAAAATTTAATTAGCTTTCTTCATATTTTAATCTAATAATGTAATAGTGTTATAGTTGATCCTGATGTTCAAGGGGTAGAAACCATAGTAGCCTGCGCTCATATTGGTGGTCTCTTCAATTTAATGACGAAGGCAAAAACTCCTATTTTTTTATGACGATACTTTAGAAGTAAACAATCCGAGCATTCGAAAACATGGTTTAGTCATTTATAAATTTTTACTTAATTATGCTTGTTTTAGTGTCTAACAAAGATTATAAACCTTTCGACGTTTATTTCTTACTTTGAAGACTTATAATACTAAATATTTCTAATGCCTTCCTGCATTGAAATGAAATGTGGTTTAAGCTGAAACATAGAACAAAAGAATTGTCAGTGTAGTTTAAGATGCTAACTGGGATGTTGTATTGGATACAGGTATATTACTTAATTTTTCTATTAGTTTTGTATATTTATATAGTTAGATTATCTTCGATGATATAACGAAGATGTTCACATCCGCATACGAAGATGTTCACATCCGCATTTTAGAGAGTGCAACACATGAAGGGGAGAAGAATATATACAAAATAAGGTATAATTTGTTATCATTTTGAAACAAGAGTCACTCTCTCTATACAAAATTTTGTTATCTAACAACATTAATTCTACAACGTTAAACGTCACTTTTTTTTGTTCTAACAATTATAGTAAGAATTATTAATCAATATTATCATACCAAAATAAAAATTAAGTTGTTTTTTTTTTTAAAAAAATAAGAATAAAGTTGGAAGAGTATATATATCAAATATTTATAATGTTGAAGATTAATTTATAGGGTGTGTTTGACGTACCACATTATATGGAAATGCATTATCTAATGTAATGCAATCCATGTTTGGTAAATAACTATTCACATTTTGGTGTATTGTTAAATAAGCCCGAGGGGGTTGGATTTGTGTAATGCGGCATTATTTACATTAGTTTTATTAATTTTTTTATTAAAATAATAAGAACTAAATAAAAATATATAATATTAAATAAAATAAAAAACCCAAATATGCTGTCGTCGATGAAAGTTTGACGATTGCCAACCATTGGTGTTTTGCATTGAAATTTCATACTATTAGAATCCTTATTATTAGGGCTGTGCAATGATGCAATTAATACCAACAAAAAAATTTTTGTTTATCGTAAATTGATGGTACAAATTTAAAAGCCAAAACTTGAATTTAAATAAAATTTTAAATTATTTACGGTAATAAATAATTAAAATATTTATTTTAATTATAAAATTTTAAAATATTAATTGAATTTAAATAAATTATTAACTTTATATAAATAAAGTAAAAAATATTAATTTTATATAATCTAGTTCACAC
Organism: Luvunga scandens; assembly: GCA_030449905.1. Taxonomy (NCBI): domain Eukaryota; kingdom Viridiplantae; phylum Streptophyta; class Magnoliopsida; order Sapindales; family Rutaceae; genus Luvunga; species Luvunga scandens. The sequence goes on from JASUUG010000714.1 coordinate 2,107,142, forward strand.
TACATCAAATATAATATTACATTATAACTTAATATAAAATAATACTATATAGTTACTGCAATACAATACGGTATAAATGCACCATAAGTTCTAGTTTTGGAACAGTAAAACCCTGTAATGAATACAAGAAAATGACAACACAGCTGATACGGCAGCACCCTTTGAAAGGAAAATTGATCGTCAAATTAGGACACGGCTCTCATGGCCGCCACTTCTGCTCTTTTCTACCGTAGCCAACAATTTCAAATAAATTTAATACCCAAAACCCTAAAACAAACACACTTCTGCTACATGTGCTGATAGATTTTTGTGTAATCTTCGGTAAACGGTTGTGATTACTGTGTCTTAAAAGCACTGTAGTTGAATTTCAAAATTCACTTAGGTTGGCTTGCGGCCTTTTTGAACACAACTCAAATTGTGAGGTGGGATATTTATGGGATCTATAGGATCTTTGACCCTTCGTAAACTTTCAATTATGTTATAATCGGAATCGGACTTCACCAAATGATTTTCAAAATATTTTTGCTTCCGAATTTAAATGTTAAGGGAGATAGAGACTAAAAAATTCAATTATATCATAATTATATGGATTTACAATTAAATCAATATAGAACCCCCATCAACCGTCGATTAATGTTAGCATAATGCAAAATATTAGTTAAAAAAACACGCATTGTATTAATATTTTATAATAGAGATTTTTTTTTTTTACCCAATCTTACTTCCCAACGACCTTCCAGGAGCCCATAGGTTTACTCAATTTAGACAAAAATCGAAGCTCGTTGGCGGAGTTTTCAAATAAAAATTTCCATCGATAATTTCAACTTCTTCAATTCTACTCTCATAATTTGATCTTTCATTGAATTTTGATTGAAAAAAAATTCACATTCAACTCATCATCATTTCAGGATCAATGGCTGTTGCTAGTGATTTAGTGCTCTCTCGTGGCCTAATCATCACAAAGGACCCAAGTATCCGTTTCAAAAGCCATGTTTGTGTCACCCCAATACACTCTAAAGGGTGCCAAAAACGGAAGCCAAAATATTGTAAACTTCGGACTAAGGCACAAGCAGCAGAAGTACAAGTTCTTATTGATCAAGAAAACAAACACGGTTCGAGTTTAGGATTTGATGCTGTGTCAGAGGGGGAGTTAAGAGAAAAGGGTTTCTTGGGGTTGAGGAAGACAAAGATAGTGTGTACGATTGGGCCAGCATGTTGTTCAATGGAGGATTTGGAGAAATTGGCAATGGGAGGGATGAATGTGGCTAGGCTTAACATGTGTCACAATACCAGGGAGTGGCATCTTGATGTGATTCGGAAGATTAAACGGTTGAATCATGAAAAGCGGTTTTGTGTCTCGGTGATGATCGATACTGAAGGTAGCCAGATTCATGTTGTTGATCATGGGGAACCCAACTCTGTCAAAGTTGAGGTAATTTTACAAGAACCCATCTTTTGTTTACTTGTTTGATTGATTATGAGTGGAGAGCATGATCATAGCCTCTAATTTGTTTTATAAAGACTAATATTTTTCTCTCTAGGCAGTGAAAATGGTTTAATTTTGGTAGTTGGTTCCAAAAATTGTAATGCGTTTTCATTATTTTGTTCAAAATCACTCTGGTTTCAAACCTTTACTTTGTAAGAAAAGTGATAAAGTGTAAGCCAAAATTTTGCAGGGTTATTTTAAAAGAATTCCATTTTCCTGTCCCATTTATGCCTATTCAGTATTGGACATCAGGATGGTTTTATTTGGTTAATGGAGTTTCTTTCAGTTTTATATTGGTTTTCATTTACAATTCTGATAAGATTTAGCAAATTTTGATTGCTTCCTCCTTTTTTTACTTATTTTGGTATCAGGAAGATTCAATATGGTTGTTTACCGCTATAAAATTTGAAGGATCTCGACCATTCACAGTTAAAGCAAATTATGCCGGTTTCTCTGAAGGTACTGAGGCAAAAAATTTTATTACCAAGTCAAGAAATCAATCTTCTAATGAAAATGGAAACGTTTACTCAAGTTACTCTTTGTCCAAAAAATTCATGATTGCAGGTATTGAAGTGGGTGATGAGCTTGTTATTGATGGTGGAATGGCAGGTTTTGAGGTGATTGAAAAAGTTGGGAATGATTTGCATTGTAAGTGCACAGATCCTGGTGTTTTCCTACCCCGAGCAAAATTGAGCTTCCGGAGAAATGGAATTCTGGTTGAGAGGAATCACGGCCTCCCTACACTATCGAAAAAGGTCAATTTCAAAAGCTTTTCTATTGGCATTTCGTTTGGTCCACATTGTCGCTCTTGTTTTGTTTGACGTTTAATTTTAGCATAAGATCATAAATTCACAGATCATGGGGAGTAGATATTGTTATGTCAACATCAGCACTTTACTTGACAATTTCAGCAAAGTGATGGCTGTTTTGAGTAACTATGACTTCATTAATCTTAGAAGCAAATATCAATCCATGCTATTGCTGTCGAAAGTTTTGATATTCTAATTATGACTTCATTAATCTTATTCCTTTTTTTTTTCATTGATGATATCCCAGTCACTATTAGCAACAGTAGTTCAGCTAATTATGGCAGATATTTCTGGTGATAATTACATAATCTAATACAGTTAATTATAATCTTGTTTATATTATAGAGTTACTAATGATGCCAACAGTTCAAAAAAATTTCCTTTTCATGTCTCCAGGATTGGGATGACATTGAGTTTGGAATTGCTGAAGGTGTCGATTTTATAGCCATGTCATTTGTATGTGACGCTGATTCTGTCGGGCATTTGAAGAAATACGTATCTGCCAAATCATCTAGGTAAGAAAATTCTACTGAAAGTGTTGATGCCAAATCCTATTTAACTTCTGCTAGAGCTTTTATAAGTGGGAATGACAAATCCTATAATTTCAGATCCATAAAAGTACTGGCAAAGATTGAAAACCTGGAGTCTCTTCAGAAATTGGAAGAAATTGTTGAGGCTTCTGATGGAATCATGGTGGCTCGAGGTGACCTTGGAGTTGATATTCCACTTGAACAGATTCCAACAGTCCAAGAAATAATTATTCACGTGTGCAGGCAACTAAACAAGCCAGTGATTGTAGCTTCTCAACTTCTTGAGTCAATGGTTGAATATCCAACTCCAACACGAGCTGAGGTAGTACTCTAAAGCTATTAATTTTTGTTAGTGTGTTTTTGACTGGTTAGCATTGTGTAGTTAGCGGGGAAAACGTCTATGCAAAAAGCATTTCTTTACTAGAGCTTTCTTCTTTGACATGATTAGGTTGCAGATGTTTCTGAAGCAGTTAGACAATATGCAGATGCCTTGATGTTGTCTGGAGAATCTGCAATTGGACCATTTGGACAGAAGGCTGTCTCTGTCCTGCAGATGGCCAGTAGTCGAATGGAACTATGGAGTCGTGAGGAAAACCGACAAAGTGCTCTCTGTGATCAGAATCAGCTAGGTGCATCACTCCAAGATCGCATTGCTGAGCAGATCTGCAATTGCACTGTTGAGATGGGTGGGTACTTGTTACTTTTCCTAAGCATTCTTCATCACCTGAGTTCTGCTCTTCTTAATTTCATTTATGTGTCTGACTTAGGTATCAAGCTCATTTTATAGTCAATAATGTAGAAGTGACTGTAGTTGGAAGTGTATCAGTTTTGCCTATGATAAATATGGTATGATAGACCATAACACCATTTGTTTTAATCAAGGTGTTACCATTTCAGACTTTAAAACACATATTTGCTCACTGATAATATTTGGATTTTGTCTACAGCTAACAACCTTGGAATGGATGCCATTTTTGTCTATACTAAGCATGGCCATATGGCGTCTCTTCTGTCCCGCAACCGTCCAAAACCTCCCATACTTGCATTCACGAATGATGACAGCACCCAGATGGCTCTGAACTTGCAATGGGGAGTTATTCCCGTACTAGTTGATTTATCAGATGACATGGAAGCTAACATTGCAAGAACCATAGATCTTATGAAAATGAAGGGGGTGGTGAAATACGGGGATACTGTTCTAGTAGTCTCAGATTTAACTCCAGCTCATGCTACTTCAACAGCATCCCAATCAATCCAGGTGAAGACAATCGTTTAGGGTAAAACTTTCTGAAAAAAAAAAAAGGGTATGTTGTATCAAACGCTATGTGTTCTTGCTCAACTCTGCTATGCTCATTGTGATATAAAAGCTTGTTCCTCCAGACACAAAATACACTTCAGAGTGAAATTTGAGTATGCTCATTTATATTTGTATGTGTTTATAATTAATCTACGATGGACATCTCATCTACTTTCTGAAAATGAACCTGAACGAAGCATTTTCAGGAAGTGCTCTTGTTGAACTGCTTAACGTAATGAAAAATTAGACTTGCTTAATCCAATAACTGGCTTAAATATGTGTATGCAGCAGCTGAAACTTTTAAGTTTCAAATTGTGTCATATTGATGCCAAATTTTTGAGCAATATATGGGAGACGTAGAGCTGATTTGCGTGTACGTAAACATTTCCTCTTCTTGATCCTCCAAGTAGTTCAACAATTCTTTGGCTGTTTCGGCAACCTCCGTTGCTTTGTCTTCAATCTTGTAGGACCACAAGTTGAGAGAATTTTGTCTCTATATAACAAATGAACATTGAATAGTCCTGTCACAAATTTGGCCCTAGAAATGGAACTTAAGTCCCTCATTATTTCTGAAATGAGATCCCTGCTTTTCTTTGGCATCAAAACTTTCACAGAATATTTGTTCTAATATAATCTTTAAAAAAATAATGTGCTGATGGTACTGATAAAAGCCTAAAACAAAATATTGGTGAAAAATGGCAGTCTTCTGATCCCTACAAATTAATTTTGAGATTTTGTAATTTTCCTAATAACACAAAACATTCATCGCAGTATTAAATGAAAAGAAAAATATTTATTTTTTATTGAAAAAATTAAGATAAATTCAGAAAAATTCAGTAATTGGTACACATCTAAATTTCTACGCTTAGAGACGGCCACCAACTTACCATGTGCGGTGGTTATTGCCTCATTGGTCAGTGATCAGGGAGTTATTTGATACTAATGAAAAAACTATGAATTACTTGTAATTATATAAACGATTAAGACCTAAATGTTATATTCCAAAATACGTAAATCACGTGGCCACTGAAAAATTCTGTTTTCAAAATCGCATTTGTACACTTCCAATTCTGTCCAACCGCTACAAACTTCCACGCCAAAAACTACCCACGACATCATCCGTGCACGTTAGCAAATCAAGATCCTTTGAAACTAACGTACGCAATCCGGTTGCGCTAGTAAACAACCAACCTCCCACCTCTCGTCACCTCTAGAGTCTCTACAGAGCCGTACACACAAAATATAAAACTTCAATCTCAAAACTCAATTAAAAAATAATAATTAATTAATTAAAGAAAAAGAGAAAAAAGAGAAATTTATTGGTGAGAATCTGTTTTCATTGATGCAAGAGAGCAAAAACAAATAACCAATGGCTGTTGCTGCTCTGCAGATTGGGAAACCCAGTTTGTTAAGCTCTGTTTCTATTTCTCAGTCAAACTTTTCCAGAAAATTGGGTTTGGGAAAAGTTTTTCTCAGGTCCAGGTGTTTAATAAGAAGAAAGTTTAAAGTTTGTTGTGGGGTTCAAGAGGGCGATAAGCAAAGCAATGGCAAGTTTAATACTCTTTTTTTTCTTGTTTTTTCTTTTCCTTTTACAAATTACTTTATATTTTTGGTAATTTTGATTCCTGAGTATGTTAGTGGAGATGGAAGTTATAATCTTTATAGCGGACGTGTCCTGTAAATGAACAAATAATAGTGAAAGCTTATAGCTTTTTGTGTTATATTATAAAGAAATATGAAAATGTTAGCTGAAGCTATAGTTGATGAAGATTATGATGAAATATAAACTAATTGGAAAAACGGATATTGCAATAGTTAAGATACAGACTGAGAAAAGTGAAAATTCTTGTGCTTGAAATTAGTGAGTGCTTGTAAGCTATAAGCATGTGAATATGATTGCAAAGGTTGGATTTTGGGTTCGAAATTGGCCTGGATTATATATATATATATATATATATATATTAGTAATGAAGGAAAATGGGCAAAAAGATTTGATTATTTTTGTATAATGAGCATAATTTGTCAACAAAACATGGGATTTAATACTTATGAAATAACTATTTATAAGAAGTCATGGAAGAAAAGATTTGCAGAGATAGAGGTTATGCAGTGTAGCAGGTTGAATCTTCTTCATGATATTTGAAATAGTAAATGTTTTAATACCTGGTGATTATATATATATATATATAGTGAGAGTGAACTGGGGACTGATCCAACTTTATTCAAATTACTTAATGGGGTACATAGTGTACACTATTACATAAAGAAATGGGGATGGTGAATTTGTGATTAGTGTTTGGATTATGGGGCTTATGGTTGATGGGACCACCAATTGGTTTTTATAGCTTTAGCTATTTTATTCATGTCTGTATGGAATTTCTTGGAAACATGTTTTGCAGTCTTGCTTTAATAATATGTTGGTTTACTTGTATCTTTTTTTGATATACGATAAGTATTTTGATCCCTGGAGGCCTATAATTTTTATTTTTCTGCCAATTGTTAGTACCGTTTATGAAATTCCTTTTAGTTGGTATGGTTCCATACCTATGCCTCATATAAAATATTTTCCAGGTGAAGAGCCTCCTGAGTCACTATTTATGAAGGAACTAAAACGGAGGGGTATGACTCCAACATCTTTGCTTGAGGACTCAAGCCAGGCTGACTATGGACTGGATGACAAGACAGAATTGAAGGAAGAAGATATAGGTTTCTCAAGAAGAAATACAGTCTCAACTGAAATAGACAAGAGCCTGGCTAATCAAAGGGAGCGCTCCATGACATTGAACAGTGAAGGCCTTCAGGTTGACTCATTACTTTTTCTTATTACTTCGCATGCTTAGGGAGTTATACTGAGAAAGAACTGAAAACATTTAATGAGAAACAGAATGGGACGAAAAACTGTTTTTAAGGCTATTGCCTGATCGGCAGACCAAGTGCTTGCAGTTTTACACCATTATCTAAAAAAAAATTCTTCTGAAGATGTTAGATTGTCTGCATTTGCCAAAACTGATAAAGAAACACTTGAAATCACAGGGCAGATTGACTATTCCTTTGATTAAGAAACACTCACAAGAACTGATGTTAGCTTTCTGCATATGCCCTCCTCGCATCTTGTGAAATTATTGGCTATATTTCCAATAATGTTGGTACTCTTAAGTAAATTAAATATTGTTTGAGGATAAGATCTTTACTTTTATCATACACCCTTTGGGTTTGTAGGCTTTTATTTGATTAACAGGTTGCAGGTAGGAGGAAATGAACTTTTTGTTTTTCTCTGTTTCAGGGTTTAATCCCTCGGGCAAAACTTTTACTAACACTTGGAGGGACATTTTTCTTGGGATTTTGGCCGTTGATCCTTGTAACTGTGGGATTCTTTTCTGCTCTCTACTTTGTAAGCTCTCTATCTTGTCCTTTTATTTTATCTCCTCATTCACTTGCTGAATATTAGCGGCGTACATGGAAGTTTTACATCTATCTCAAGTTACTTTTCACTATGAATCACAAAATGTTTGGTCAACTGTATTTGGAATTTGGCCGTTTCCTCCCTGTCCGACTTGGTACAAGTGTTGTGTCTATATTTCAAAGTTTTGTTAATCTGGCTAGGCATTACTAATCATGTGGTTGATTCATTTCATATTTAAGAACAAATAAAAAAGAAAGACATATGGTTTCATAATAGCATTTCCTGGCATTAATTTTTGCCATTTTTCACGGACCACGTGCACATATGGCTGCTTGCCACTGATGCGTGATTTTGGAGTATTATGTAACCTATTAAATTGTATTAATGAAACAGAATTTAGTTTCCTTATGTCTTGTAAAAACTAGATATTGACTAATTTCCTCTTTTCCTGGCCAGTACTTTGGACCGTCCTTTGTCCATGATGCAAGCAATTCTCCAGTGTCACCATCACCACCCCAATATGTTGATCCCTATGCCCTTTTGGAAGATGAAAGGATATCTGAAATTGCCCCTCATGTAAATTGATGCCACATTTTTTTTTCACATTACAAACACCAGATTCTTAAACTTAAATTATAGATCTTTGTAGCAATATTTTCCTTGCATTTGCTAATTCCATCACTGTAGGTTTAAATGAATAACATATTTTGTCATCAGTGTAATGTAATGTCCAAAATGGTGACACCATTTTCTGCTTTGAGTTGCTTGCTTATCAAAAGATCTTCCTCTTTTTTTTTTTTTTTTGTCTTTTAATATAAAAGATCTTTTGAAACTTAGGTAAATCAGATTGAACCAGAAAAAGTGAAAAAAAGAAAGAACATGAAAAAGGAAAAAACCTTCATTTGGGGTGAATATTTACTATTATTTGATTATTTGGACATAACTAATAGGAAATTATTGTGGATAATTTAAATGGTAACTAACGGTGTCTCTGTTGCTTTCACTTTGCCTTTTTGTTGTCATGGTTATAAGGAATGGATGTAAAATTATGGAAGCCATGTTGCCACATAGGCTGGGACGTTACCACCTGACTGTTTATTTTAATTAAGCTATATTTGGTTACTCTTGTTCTCCTCTTTTTCAATATAATAGGTATGTCGTCTGCAAGTCTCCCACAAGCTTCTGGTGGTTCACCACCATGTGAAAAGGGATTTGAGACCTCATATCATCTCTGTATAGATTTGTTCATTATGGACCGAAAACTGATGTAGGTGATTCTAATAGAAAGAAGTAAATAAATAAGCCAACCGTTTGAAGAGAAATGGCAAAGATTTGTGTCTGTAAGCACGTGATTTATTTATTTATTTTGGTAGGATATGATGAGATCACTCTATAATCCCGGTCCCGGGAAAGTTGTAAATATTACAAGACTATAGTTCCTTTTCTTTAGTAAAGCCATACCACCTTTTGCTAAAAATATTTGGCAAGTGCTTGTAACAATCTTACAACTTAGTTTGAGTACCTAATTTTCCACTATCCTAAGATACACTTGCCAAACTAAGTGTTTTTGAGGTTGATTCCAACTTTTCTTCCTTTAATGACCTTATTGCTTTTGTTTTGTATTAATTATGGTTAACGTTCCTTAAATTTACTTGCAAATTGGGTACATATGCGACATAAGGTTGCATAAGAAACCAGCTTACTACCAACGCAGCAGCACAACAACTCTGTGGGCTATGTATCGTTAACGCCACGCTTCAATATATCAGCAATCTTAACTGTTGCCCATCTTTGCATGTTATCTTTCTCATTTTCCTGAGAGGAGAAGAACACAAAAGCCACAAAGTGAACATGGCTTCAGAGCTGCACAAGAGAAACTTTGCAATAGAAACTGCCATTTCTGACTCCAAGTTTGATGACGACGGTCGTCCGAAGCGAACCGGTACTCATTTGTCTTTTCTTTAGACGCATAATTCTCTCAGTTACTTCTTCTTCCTATTCTCCCCAAAAATATGGATTTGTAAATGCTGTGGTGGATGCAGGATTTGGCTTGGTGGGGGTCAAAATGAACAAATAAAAAACTTGAGGAGGTCATAACATAAAATCTGTAAATAAGGAACAAGCGCGCAGAGGTGGACCTAGGTTCTAGGTTAGCAGGGGTTAAAATGAACAAATGCCAAACTTGAGAGGGACATACCATAAATTATATAAGTAACAAACATAATTCCCCTCTTCTTTCCTTCTAATCATAAGTCGTCCTTCAGTTCAGATTTTTAAATTTTACAAACAGATTTGTACATGCAGTGTGGTGGTAGATCTAGGATTTTGGTACAATGGGGGTCAAAATGAAGATATAACAAACTTGAGAGTGCTACAATATAAAACCTGTAAATTTGATAGGGCCGTGTACATGGTAAAATACGGACGTCCTCGCTTAGAGCTGAGTTGGTATTTTATTCATTTTTTAAAACAGTGTTGTTATCTACCTGACCATATTTTCATTTTTGAATGGTTTTTGAAGGAACTTTGATGACTGCAAGCGCACATATCATAACAGCAGTAATTGGATCAGGAGTGCTCTCTCTCGCATGGGCCATAGCTCAATTGGGCTGGATTGCAGGGCCCATTGCTCTGATTATCTTCAGCTTCATCACTGGGTTCACTTCAAGCCTTCTTGCCGACTGCTACAGATGCTCCACCACTGGAAGAAGAAACTATACTTACATGGATGTTGTAAAATCCAATTTAGGTACCAATATCTAATGTTATTTTTGAAGGAGAAAAAAAAATCCTTAACTGGGTTCTCCTCGAAGACTTTAGTTTCTAATTGTCTTTCTCTTTTCATAGGAGAAATAAAGTGTAAACTTTGTGGATTAGCTCAATATGCCAATCTTGTTGGAACAACTATTGGATACACAATCACTGCTTCTCTAAGCATGGTGTAAGCTATTTAAAATTTTTATTTTTTTATTTTTTTATTTTTTTTGTATAGTCTTTATGTGAGTATCTATAAACACTATACAAGCATGTCGAGCTAGACAAAGAAAATGGAAATTTAGTTGTTGTGTTGATGTAGGATATCTTCTAATTAGGTAGAAACAATATCAAATTTTAGGCGTATAATATATTATTTTGAAGCTCACGATGAGAGGAGTAATTCTTGTTGCTATGTTAAAATGTCTGTCCAAATTTGGCCAAATTTTATGGTTTAAGACCACTTAAAGTAGTGGCATTTAAGGTTGAAGTATTAAAGGGAGCCAAATCTTAGCCATGATTATTTTTCATATTATTAATTATAATTTTGTCTTAGATAACTTTTTTATCTTTTGTTTTTCACTTCGTCACAGTTACTGATAGTTTTTTATTTAATAAGCAGGGCCATCAAGAGATCAAATTGCTTTCATAAGGAAGGCCATGATGCAGGGTGCCACTCATCAAACAATATGTACATGATTTTCTTCGCAATTGCAGAGATCATATTAAGCCAAATACCAAATTTTCATGAGCTTTCAGGTCTCTCCATTCTAGCTGCTGTAATGTCTTTTGCTTACTCTTCAATAGCCCTTGGCCTCGCCATAGCAAAAATGACAGGTCAGTAACAACGCAAAATATTGCTAGTAATATGAGTATTTTTCGTAACTTATTTATCTTAGAATACAGATTACCGTCGTTATGGTTTAATGTAATATTCTTTCACTATATAGAAAGGGGAAATCATGTCACTACAAGCTTAACTGGAGTAGCCATTGGAGTGGCTGTGACAAGCACGGAGAAGATTTGGAGCAGTTTACAGGCCATTGGAAACATTGCTTTTGCATATGCTTACTCCATTGTCCTCGTTGAAATTCAGGCAATTCCACATGCTCACAAGAGGATATTAGAATGATGAATCTTGTTCATAAGAAAGAATCCAGTGATTAAACTATATGGTTTGCTTTCAGGATACACTAAGATCAAGTCCCCCGGAGAGCAAAGTGATGAAGAGAGCTAGCTTTGTGGGAGTGTCGATCACCACAATATTCTACATGCTGTGTGGAACTTTGGGATATGCAGCATTCGGAAACAAAGCTCCAGGCAACTTTTTAACTGGATTTGGATTTTACGAACCCTTTTGGCTCATTGACTTCGCCAATATGTGCGTTGTTGTTCACCTTGTGGGAGCCTACCAGGTGACTTGAAGTAATAATAGCTTAAGCTGAGTTGAGTCGAAGTTTTGTGTAATGTTTGAATCTTTTAAGTTATTTGTGTAGGTATTCTGCCAGCCAATATTCACCACTGTGGAGAATTGGTGCTGCCACAAATGGCCAGAGAGTGGATTCATGACAAAAGGGCATCCCATTACCTTTCCATCTTGTGGTGTCTGCTATGTGAACATGTTCCGGGTGATTTGGAGAACAGTATATGTAATCTTAACGACTGTGATAGCGATGTTATTTCCATTTTTCAACAGTGTTATAGGCCTGCTTGGAGCTATAGCATTCTGGCCATTGACAGTTTATTTTCCGATAGAGATGTACATTTCACGGGCAAAGATTCACAAGTTTTCTATCACCTGGATGTGGTTAAAAGTTCTGAGTTGGACTTGCTTGATCGTAACGCTTCTTGCTGCTGCTGGTTCCATTCAAGGCCTGGTTAAGGATCTCCAGACGTACAAACCTTTTAGTTCAGCTTCTTAGTCTTACTCGCCTTCACTTGCTTCATTTTCCCTTTTTATAAAGAAAATTATCAAAGCAAACTTTTTATGCAATGGTTCTCCTCATTATATATAAAAACCTTAGGCTCATGCCGTGAGACAATCATTAGGGATTTTATTTGTCATTAAACTTTTTTCCGTAAAGGACATGGTCTGGTATGGCAGTCATTGGCAAAAGGTAAAATTTGAGGCATTCGAGTCCTTCAGGACTAAAAATCTCTCTTGAAAATCAATTACCCTTAATTTGATGTAAACACCCGAGCAATATTAGACAAAACCCCGGAAGCTTCGTTGTAAATTGAAATAAGATAAGCCAATCAAAATCAAAGAACGGTCAAAGATTACATGAACATATAAAAACTTGATAAGCATAACAAATTTCAACTAGCTTTGAAACTGAGTGAGAATCAAAGCCAGGAATAAGGTTTTCAACACAAAATAAAGGCAAAATGCGTCACTAAAGCACAAGACATCATTTTAAAACACACCAATAATTGCACACACTTAGATCCCCTAGTCCTCCTCACCATATTCATCCTCACCCTCAGCAGACTCTGCACCCACCTCCTCATAATCCTTCTCAAGGGCAGCAAGATCCTCACGAGCCTCAGAGAACTCTCCTTCTTCCATACCCTCACCAACGTACCAGTGGACGAAAGCACGCTTTGCATACATAAGATCAAACTTGTGGTCAATGCGAGAGAACACCTCTGCCACACTGGTGGAGTTTGAGATCATGCAAACAGCCCTCTGCACCTTGGCCAGGTCACCACCAGGAACAACAGTTGGTGGCTGGTAGTTGATACCACACTTGAATCCAGTGGGGCACCAGTCAACAAACTGGATTGTACGCTTGGTCTTGATAGTAGCAACAGCTGCATTGACATCCTTGGGCACAACATCACCACGGTACATGAGGCAGCAAGCCATGTACTTGCCATGACGAGGATCACACTTGGCCATCATGGATGAGGGCTCAAAGGCACTGTTGGTGATCTCAGCAACAGAGAGTTGTTCATGGTAGGCCTTCTCAGCTGAGATGACCGGTGCATAAGAGGAAAGCATGAAGTGTATTCTTGGGTATGGGACCAAGTTGGTTTGGAATTCAGTCACATCCACATTCAAAGCACCATCAAACCTCAGTGAGGCAGTCAACGAAGAAATTACCTGAAATTCAATGCATTAGTTAGAGAACCAAATTCAATTCATGATTTAAAAATCAACAGCAATGCAATAGCTTGGGATGTTACCTGAGAAACAAGTCTGTTGAGGTTAGTGTAGGTAGGACGCTCAATGTCAAGGGAGCGCCTGCAGATGTCATAAATGGCCTCATTGTCAAGAAGAACAGCCACATCAGTGTGCTCCAACAGGGAGTGGGTTGAGAGGACACTGTTGTAAGGCTCAACAACAGATGTGGAGACCTGAGGGGATGGGTAGACAGTGAAGCCCAACTTTGACTTCTTTCCATAGTCAACAGACAACCTCTCCAGAAGAAGAGACCCAAGACCAGAGCCAGTTCCTCCACCAACAGCATTGAAAACAAGGAATCCCTGGAGACCAGTGCAATTATCGGCCAACTTCCTGATGCGGTCAAGGCAGAGATCGACAATCTCCTTACCAACTGAAACAACACAACCAAACCATAAGACAAAATTTCATGCACCCTCCTAATGTCATTACTCTAAAGCACCAGAAACATCTACTATATGAACTTACTTCGAAACTAAAGCATTTTGATCTTGATAAACAAACCCCAGAAAAAATGAATTGAATAAAATATGAAAGTATAAGTAATTACTGGTATAGTGTCCACGGGCGAAGTTGTTGGCAGCATCTTCCTTGCCACTGATGAGCTGCTCAGGATGGAAGAGCTGGCGGTAAGCTCCAGTCCTCACTTCATCGATTACAGTGGGCTCGAGATCAACAAAAACAGCACGCGGCACGTGCTTCCCTGCACCAGTTTCACTGAAAAAGGTGTTAAAAGCATCGTCGCCTCCTCCGGCTGTCTTATCACTTGGCATTTGGCCGTCAGGCTGTTCAAAATACAAAACCAACACTCAGATCTACACTATTTTATTACAAAGCAAACACAGATCTAGCATTTATCACAATAAAATGTCATCGGTTAGACTCTAAATTCGAATAGAAATCATTTCATTCACAGATCTAACGAAATGAGATGCTAAACATCACAGATTCATCAATTTAAAGCTAAAACGACGCCGATTAACTTAGATCTCATAGAAGATCCAACATGAACTATAGATCTAAAGAAATTCGAACGAAGTGAAGCTTAGAGAGTACAGATCTAAAGTAAAAAAACTTGTACGGACCTGAATGCCGTGCTCGAGGCAGTAGAGTTCCCAGCAGGCATTTCCAACCTGGATACCAGCCTGACCGATGTGAATTGAAATGCACTCTCTCATTTTTGCTGATTAAGAGAAGACAAAACGACAACGCACAGATCTAAAAGAAGTAATTGAATCTAAACGAAGGCGTTTATTAAGACGCCTTCTTGCGAAATTGAATGGATTACTGATGGTGCTGTCGTGTTGATGAGGATATATATATAACGAGATAGTGAGAGATTTGGTGAGGCTTAACTTGGGATTGGTTAAGGGACGGCGAGGACTGATGACGTGGGGATATTTGATTGGATTAAGTAACCATGGTCTGGTTTGCCCTTTTTTTTGATTTTTTGAATTTTAAATTTTGCCGCTCGGCTGCGGCAGTAGTGATGGAGAGTGGCGAACGGTCGAGCTGTTTGGGAAGCGGAGTGTTGATACCCTGTTTACGGGTTAGGATAATCCTAGCAGAGGACCAAATCAAATTTTATGGTGATTTTTTAAGCTGTTTAAATTCTTTTACTTAGGACTCGATTGGGTGGAGTATAAAATGATAGGATCAGATAATTTTATTGGAAAATTATCCTGCAATGTTTGGTATACAAAAGTAATCCAACACAGTATCAAAATTTTATAATGAAGGGAGCGTGGGATAATAATATGTTAGCTAAAATTTGACCTATCATTGTTCACAAGATTAGAAAAAAAATTCCAAAATTTCTCTCCATTGCTCTCAACGTCAAAGTCCCTCTTTTCATCGCCAAATCTCCTCTGTTGATCCAGTACATCTCCTCAAATCTTGACTAAAAAATTCAATTTATGTTAAATATTTTTTTTCATTCTTTTATTTATTTGTTGTAATTATTTAATAGAATGAATTTTCATGTTTTATATGGTAGTTGAGTATTTCTTAGTTTCTATTAATTTTCATGTGAGTAAATCAATTTTGGAGGTTAATTGTTTGTGTTTTTATGGTTTTGTTCATAGGAAAGAGTAGGTTCATGAAGGAAATTTTTTAGGTTTTGACCAAAATTCAAGATGAATTACAAAGAGACATATATTTAGAATTTCTTTTATCTTTCCAGATATGGTAATGGGATTGTTCATAAGCTAGCAAGTTTTGGTGTCAAATTCTAGCCATGCGGTCCAGATTCTTTGTTAGCTTTTGTGATTTGCTTTTGATTAATGTTGTATCTTGACATTTTGTTCTTTAGTGAATTTCTTCTATTTCAGGAAAAAAATTCTTGAGCAATTCTGGAAATTTATTGTTGCTTATGGTGAATTTACTTTACTGTATGCTATCTAATAATAGAAAATTATGACATTTTAATATAAAGAAAAGGAAAGACTTTGCATTTTTTAAAATAAACTTACCAATAATTATTTATTTAAGTTAGATTATAATCCATGTTATTTTAAAATAAATCTAAGATAATTTTGATAAACTAATATATAAGACATATTATTAGTTACTAATCAATTCCATGACATACCAAACACAAGACATGATTATTTATAGTCCAATCCAATATTACACCAAACACAATATGGTATCATATATAATTCAATATTATCCAATTCAATTCTATCTTATCCAATCTGATTCAATCTAATTTGAAATACCAAATGAGCCCTTATGGTAAAACAAGTCAACATAGTTATAGAGATTTCGGACCATATATATTACTAACTATTAATATCCTAATTAAACAAAGTAACAACTTTGTAGTATATTTATAACAGAAAATTTTCTTATAAATCATTCGATAATGTCGCTTATTATGACTATTGTAATTGATTAATTTTAAAATAAATGTGGTATGTTTACATATAGATATGTGCCCATTCCAATAATTTTGCCAATTATATGATAATAATTAGGATCCAGCTTACCTTGCAACTGCTGATGACAGATGAAAGTAGATCAATTTTATTCTTGATTAGGTAACAAAGGCCACGCCATAGCATTACTACATTCAGATTATGAATGGTCAATAGTTATGCGCACGGTCAATACTCCTAAATCAAAATAACTTCGCGCGTAATGCTCGGGCGAAGGTCACTGATAATCTCTACTTTCTGATCTCTGCTCTTGCTGAAGCAAAAAGCAGAATATCAACACCTTATTAACTGATCATCTCTTCTTATTTCACCAGTCGTACGTATGCCTTCACTCCCAGCGAAATTTGCTCCAACATCCGTATGCAGCCATTTTAAATAATTATAACTATAATTCTCGTACAATTTTGTAATGGTCTTGATTCTCTTGAACTGATCCCGTAGCACTGAAACAGTGACGATTCCCATAACAAGCAGTTACCTTATTTTGTATGATGCAGTCGAGCAAAATGAAAGATTGAGAAAAACAGAAACAAAGCGCATACAACGAACAAAATGAGGCTAATCTTGCTCTTCCCAGCTTAGGAAATGAATCGTGCAACCATTCACTAATAGGCGGTTGACATGTAAACCAAGCTAAATGAAGATGTTTTTATCTGATGTCTTAATTTATAGAAGGGACTGCCGTCCTCTTGTGCATAACTAAACATTTCCATGCTTTATAACCAGTGCTCTTCCGGGTATCACATGAAAGAGTATGTTCTTGATCTTCAAGCAGGAAGTCATCCTCATACTCATACATTATTGTCAATTGTCACTACAGTTACGGCGTAAAAATAGGAACTTTCTTCATGTCTTCCTTTTTTGGGCACTCATCTTGCTGAGGTTGCTCTTATTCCCATTCTGGCACTATTCGCTACACTTTTCTTCTAAAAATGAAAATATCATGCAGCAGGCTGCGCACCTCTCCATGCGGGATTCTCATCATCAGGGTCATCCACCCTATGAGTGCGGCTCTCTTGTAAATAAGTTACTCCGGTCCAAACACCGCGTATAAGTAAGATGCTGACAAAGACTACAGTTCCAAGGGTGCAAACCACCTAGATATAATGTTAAAAAATTATGAACAGAAAATGAGAGGAGAAATTGTAATAATGCAATTAGCTTCTTGAGTTAACTTTGCATCTCAAAAAGTAGAAAATTTCATAAACACAAACATGTTTTTGATAGCCTTTCAGATGCCAAAACAAGTAGCAACCGTCCATACTACAAGCTCAAGAAATGCATGCTAAAAAGCTGACAAATGATTAGTGCTCTATAGAGTAAACTTGTAAGCCAATTCTGGACATGGTTGCATTTGCATACAAAAACTTGAGGCTGGGCTAAATGTCATAGCATGCACAACGAAGCCCCAGCAAGTGCTCGATTAAAGCTTTCTAATTGTAGATGAAAACACAGTGGACAAGGAATTCAAGTTTTCTTACTGTTCCTCAGCTATCCATAAAGTGCATATCATGTGTGGCAACACTGTAGTGAACACAACAGAGGAAATGCATCCAAGCTCCATCTTAATAGTTGCCTTTTCTTTTCTGAACTGGGTATCATGCGAAGACTGGAAAGTATGGTGAAAGGGCCAAGTCCAGTAACAAAACGAATGCTATCAACTTAAAAAGCCAAGGATAATTCTACAAACCAGGTTTCAGGAAACTTAATTATCAAGACATGATTAAAAACTCGAAGTTTCAACAACTTAGGTGAAACTGTATTGGCACAGGCAAAGACGACCAAGCATCCCTATTCCGATTCTGTTCCCCATATGACTTTAAAAAATGTACAATAAACTATCGGGGTACCTGTCCATCCCAGAAGCTTAAATTCATAGGCCAAGGTACAACAACAATGTAGGTACCATTTGATTCTTATTAATCAAAGATTGTGCTTGCTTGGGATATAGAGGTGGAAATGGAAGACTCAGATGATTGTGGATTCTATCTCTTAATTCTCTGAAGAAGATGATTCTCAGTTTCATTTACTTCTAGTTCAATAACCAAACACCATTCTGTCAAAGACAGTCATATTGTTCTAGTTCTACAGAAGAATTTCACAAAATTCTTCACACTAAACATCACTAACTTGACACCAAACATCCCAGTATCTCCATAAACAACTCGGGGACAGTAAAAATCAAGCTCAAGCATGTTATCAGTAACTTTTCTAATAATAAAAACAATGATTTCAACAAATCTCAATCATTAGATATTAATAAGAAGTAAATTTAATAGAGCAATAACAAATTTACCTCAAGAAATGCCTTCAGCACCCACATAAACGCCAGAATTAGAACGCCATTAACAGAAAATCCCACCTGAATTCCACAAGCACTATTAAAATTTAATACCTTAAAACAAATGAAATAAGTAAAAACAATTAAATCAAATGTCAAAATAATCATTTACCAGATTCTTGGAGATTGATAGAGGCAAGACGGAGCGTACAGCCTTCCTAGCTTTCCTAGAAACCTTCTTAAACACGTTTTCAACGAATTTAACTAACAGATCCAAGCTCCTATCTTCTTCCTCCTCTTCATCATCTTCATCGTCATCATAATCATCAAACTCTCGAGTAATCGCACGGTTCCAGTTCCGTGGATCTTCCACAAAATTATCATTTACCTAGAGGCAATTGTGTTAATTAATAAATAGATTAGCCAATGAATTAAGCTCAAAATTGGAAATGAAAAACGGCGCCGATTTACAAACGGAGAAAAGAGTGGGAACGAAAACGAACCTGAGAGAAGTTAGATGATCTTCTAGAAGCTCGAAGAGGACAAATTTTTTGAAATGGGTGGAATTGGGGAAATTTGTCAAAGTGAAGTTCTGGTTTTGAAGGAGAGAGGAAGAGAGGTGATAGGGTGACTGCGAATGACATCGCGGTGACCTTCGGATTCGGGTAATGATTTTTTCTGGGACCAAGACATGGATCGCAGGTTGTAGTTTTGGAGCCCGCAAGCTTTGTGTTGTGACGGCGAACTGAACAAGTATGGTGGTTGTCAGTTGGGTGAAGAGGGGATACTCTGACCGTAAAATCAATGGAGTTTTGGTGCAACAGTCTTGTTGAGTGCCACGTTTCACATTGGTTGCTTCGATTTTTTTTTCAAAAATTTTGCCGCAACCATTAAAGAAAAGATATGGCTTTCATATATTTGGCATATTTATCGTATTACACTATGTTATATTATTTTAATACATATATATTATATGGTAATTATTTATCATCCACTTATTTTTTCTATTTTTTTTTACAAAATTCTACTTAAAGTTTATAAGTTTATTAATGATCCACTTTCGACATAACTTTATTAGAATATCGCTAACATCAGAAGATTAAAATTGTCATTTAAACTGAACACACAAAACGAAGATGTGTTCTCCTAACAAAAACAACTACCAACTAGTGTTGTTGGTGTTGCTACTACCCCTAATACCCAAATGAAATGAAAAAAAAAAATTGAATAAAAACACAAAATATAACCAAACCAAAATTTAAAAAACCTAATACCCAAATCAAGATGGAGGAGCATTTTGGGGAACAAGAATAATGGAGATTGTGAAAAAAGATGATTCCAAATGACTCGTTTGGAGGAGAATACAGGTAGATGACTACTGGTAAAGCCAATAACAAGAAGCAACTCCTCTGGGACTGGCAGAACGAGGTTGTCCTAAGGGCATGTTTCGAGTACCCACCTCCAAGAACTTTGGTGTTTACCTTCAAGAAGTTTAGAGCTAGTGCTGATGGAGGTGGTCAGGAAGATAGTGGAGGCAGCCAAGCTAAGGGACAAAATGATAAGAGGGAAAAAAAAAGACAAACATTGAAGATAGATGTTCCTCGTGAAGAGCCCGCAACGGTGGCTGCAACCGATTTAGGTGGGGAAGAAGAAGGTGTTTTAGGGTTATTAACATTTGTTATCTAATTCTTTGAAAAAAATATTGTTATCTAATTTATTTTTATTTATTTTAAGATTTTTTATTTGATAATTATTTATTTTAATATGTAACCTCTATTATTTAATTTATTTATTATTTATTATTAATATTTTTATTTGATAATTATTTATTATTTTAAAATTTTTTTAGCAATTACCCTTCTCTAACTAAAAAAATCCTATTTTTAGCTTAGATTAAATAGTCATTTGACCATTGTTATGTTAAATATCCTTATGCTGTTACGATGGGAGTCGAGCGGTGATACATATTGTAAACTTTAGGTGGATGGTTGCAAAAAAATAAAGGATTTGTGTATTTTTGATAAAGCGTGAAAAATTAAGTGGTCGAAAGATAATTTTCTTATATTATATTATATTGCATTAGTATTGTATTATAATAATTATGTACAATATTTGTTGCTAAATGTACTAAATTAATTTTGAGTTATAATATGTTTGATACTACACTGTACTGTATTAATTTATTTAGCGACTAATTTAAATTATATATTAGAAAAAAATATTTATTAGTATTTACAAAAGTACTGAATATAGAAATCTTAAATTTTAGAAATTTAATATTATTTTTTAGTGCAAATGTTAAAAAATATCATAATTCTTTATAAATTAGTTATGAGGACTAAATCAAATCATTCAATCAAATAATTTGTGCATCAAATTTCACAAAGGAAACCTCCCAACAGCTTCAGCCACACACTTCTCAAACACAGCAAAATTTTACATCATTTACAACACAGTGATTCGTTACATGTAATTAGTTACGGGTTTAATACACGTAGATAAAGTTACACATTTTCTCAAAAAAAAAAGATAAAGTTACACACCACTGATTTTGTATGTAAACAAAAGATCTAACTACCATACACAACTAATTCAACACCAAGTAAATCTGCAATTAGAGGACCTCCATTGGAAAATTATATCGGTTTCCAAACCGTAAGAACTGCCTGAAACATCTCCGGCATCAGTTCTCGGTCTGCTTGCCTGAAAAAGTTATTAATATAAGTTTGATACAAGTGTAGAAAGAATATCAAGGGAATAGAATTCTCAAGATGTAGATGTTTTGACCTCACAAGGGTAACTGGATCTTTCTCACAAATATTAGTATGGCAGATAATCTTAAAAATTAGTATGATAGATATATCTTAGTATCACAATAAAAATTTGAATTTTGTTATAATACAAATTACTATCTAAGTTAATTTTAGTATATTTCTGATTTTTTTTTTTTTTTTTCGGGGGGGCGCGCCGGGGCGCCGCTTAATATTGTCGGTTCTCGTTAGCCGAAAAAAACTTCTGCAAGCCGCAAGTAACCATGAGTAAGATCCTCACTTGGCAGAACCAGAAACCCTAATGCAATATTGATGTTGATACCCATGGCCACGAAGTTGCATCCGCTAAGCCCACAAAGCAGCTCAACATCGCATCTTGCATGAAACAGGTCTTCAAATTCGAGGATTTGAAAGTTCGTGATAGTGATTCTAGCACTCACCGTTCATGCTATCATGGTGGAGCACGATTTTGTTTGCGCTGATCCTGATGAGTTAGTGCACCAAAAAGATTGATGATTCAGTATGCTATACTCTCCCTAGGGTTTTGGAACATAGTTCTAGCGAGTCAGCCACTTTGTGTTTTAAAAGTTCGGAGAATTTTTTACATTATATATGGATCTTTATTAGCTCAAGGGAGATAATAATTATCAACCATGCATTGATAAGAAGGCATTTGGTTGGAATCTTCCAAGAATTGAAGTTTCCAAGTTCCGCAAATATGTGATTGATTCTCTAGTTCATCCCGTGTCAATTAATGTCAATTTATTTTATGTAAAAGTGCTGTGTGTTTCCTCTTTCATGGTTTATTAGCACGGCTAAAGGAATTAAGACCCTGTTTAGTAGCTTAATACTCTTGGAAAAGTGCTTTTGCGAAATGGTATTCTCCTCCTACAGATTGTTTTGATTATGGCTCAGAGTACGAATATGTTTATGCTTATTATTATTATTATTATTATTATTAGCAATATTTTTATTAGCCAGAATTCCGGATGGATGATATTGAAATTATATTTTCTTTTAATTATTGGGTTTTTATATTATTTTCATATTGGATCCCTAGTTCCAACTTTGTAAGCTTATCTAATAAAATTGTTTCTCAGAGAGCATAAACTTTATTATTAAAAGACCAATAAGTCAAATCAGTAAAGTCATAACTTTGATAATGTCATGTGTTACTCAGCTAGTCAATAAGTTTTTCATTTAAAAAAATACTACTTTAAAGTCGGACGCAACTAAAGCTCACCGAAATGCACAATCAACCCAACGTATCAAAGTCTAATACTACTAAAGCCTACAAAAACATACACCCAACCCAACATTTCAAAATTTAATATAATTAAAGTCTAGCATAATAATAAACTTCATTAACTATTAAGGACACTTAAACCCTTCATCTTAGAACTAAGGAGGAAAAAAAAACACAATCCTAAGATGATCTCCAAAGCCAATTCATTCAAACTCATCCATGAGCCTCATATGACTATTATAAATTGCCCTCATATATTTACATAATCATTAATAATTCATATTCATTTTGAAAAAAATCCTTCTTTCAGAAACAAACAGACACTAAAATTAGTCATGTTCCTTGAAAAGATTTTTGGGATCAAAACCGAGCAGCAGGGAGTGAATCTTGTGACAATAACTTTATTCAAGTTGAAGGTCTCGTGTCAAGTGATGGAGAGATACAAGAAAAAGCTTCAGAAGAAGGTGGCATGAGAGAATAGAAACCCCACGACATATTATGGAGCTGGAAAACAAAAAGATGCATTGAAATACTACAAAAGAATTAGGGTTCATGAGCAGGAAATTGAAGAGCTTGAAAATTATCAGAGCTCTGTTGTCTTGCAGCCAAAACAGGCATTCTAAAGGTCCGCCTGGGAATGCAGTTTGGTGAGTCCATAGCATTTTTCAAATCCCAAAAGCACTTTCTGGAACGTAAAAAATAAAGAAGAAAATTAAAAGGAAAGCCCAAGTGAAATTCAAGCCCCGGTAATTGCTAAATCTAAAATCCTCTTAATAGAATTTTACTTAATTGCTTTGTCGCTTTAGTTGTCTCTCCTGTTATAGTTCAGAGAAATTTTCATTGTAGATATACACTAATTAATGAAAATGCAGTAACCATTTTATCTTGTGAAATTATTGTGAATTTAATTATTATTATTATTATTTATCTGGACAGACTGGACTTGTGTTTTTAAAGGTCGTTACTTACTACAGCTTGAAAAGAAAAGTTAACGGTAAAATAAATGTTATTTAATGCTGATTGAAACTATAGATGCAAGCTTTAAATGAATATCAAGACTGTATATAATTCTCTGGTGGTGTTGATGCCACAAAAGTTTTTCCAACAAAGAACCTTAAAACCGAACATAACGGATTATGCAAATCATGAGCCCTCACTACGGAGAATTAATTTTAATTATTAAAATTCCTAATGAAACAAACAATATCTCATCAGAAAATTACTAACACTTGCTCATCAGCCAGCTGATGATTCGGGACATTGGTGATTGACGGCCGGCAGGCCAGCTTCTTCTTCTCACATGCCAAATCATATACATAATTTTCCAACTTTCCCTTCTAAAACTTCCTCGAAATCCAAACTCTTCTGTACACTTGCGTCTCCACAACTCATCATCTTTTGTCAAATTCCGCAGCTCTGAACAAACGGTTGCAGCTCTCGCAATATCGACCCCTATAAGAAGTTCCAAAATCTTGAGTTTGAGTTCAGCAGGGAGGCGCATGAAGCACGGAGGAGGAATCAAACCAAGCTTCTGCCGAAGGTCGATTGAGAGAGGGTAAACTAGGGCATCATTCACAAGTCTATGCAACTCAAAAACTTCATTTTCAGGATATTGATTGGATGAAGAACCACACATCCTAATCCTGGAGTCAATCATGTCAGAATTTACAAAAACTAAATCTAGAGGAGCAACGAATCTGGTTGGATTCAAGCTTAGCTGATGAACTACAGGTTTTTCTTCGGACAAAGAACCTTCAATATTAAACAAATCTCCAGAATCCTGAAACTTTAAAACCACCGTTTCTATTTTAGTAAAATTACTGAAATCAAAGGCTTCAGGGAGAGTGTAATTTACTTGTGTGGGATTTGGAAGTTGACAGCCGTCGATCTTTTTCTTTGATTCAGGAACAAAGGAAACAAAACCTGACTGCAACATTACAGCATGAACTGCAACCCTCAGGATCCCGGAATCGTCATCGTCGGCCAAACTACCCGCTTCTTCGAAAACCCTTTTGAGAAAAGACAGGAGGGGCAACTCCGGTTGCGTAATTGGTGCAATATCGTATACCTCCGTCATTGTTGCTGGTGTTGATTCATCTTCCGATGATTCTGAAACTTCCGAATTCGTATCAGAAGAAGTTAAGTTTTGTTCATCCGGGAAATGAGTTTCGTTCATCCTGACTATGAAACCGATTAAATAATCGAGCTATATTGTAAAAGAATCTGGAGGTTTTTATGGCTTTTGGTGTTTTTCACCTTTTTTTAATATAAACTGGAAGACTAGAAGTATTCGTGAAGTCCAAGAAAAACACATATTTCATTCGCGTAGTCAACGCGTTTTGTAGAAAATAAAAGGGAAACGGAGCTCTCAGATGCACGCCATTGACTCTTAGAAAAGAAGAAGACCATTTTGCCTTCCCCTGTTTGAAGTAGAAGAATCAAGAGATTTGTCTTTGTCATACTTGGTACTATTCAAATTACAATCTCACCCAAACGAATTTAGAATTTCTTCCTCGACTCCGGAACCACTCAATAATTTAGTATTAAACCAAATATTCAGATTGTGATATAATAAGATCAGAAGAAGATGCCGGAATCAAAAATACAAAACCACCTCCCGAGGTTCTTTCGACACTTTAACTCCTCTACACGCATTCGTTTCAACAACTATCATCTGCGGAAATATTCCGCAGATCGGAACAAACATTTGCTGCCTTCCCAGTATCGAGTAACTGCAGAATCTTGAATATAAGCTCTGCAGTTGGACATATAAAGCATGTCAGAGAGTGACGTCGTAAGTCCTATACATTTTGGCTGTGGCGTTGGAGTTGTTTAGAAACATAGAATGAGAACAAAAATTCGGAATATTTGTTAAGGATACAGAGGAATCCTAGGGTTTCAATAGAACCTAGAATTCCGTGGGCAAAGTCTTACTTTCACCCAGGTGTGTCTCTCTCTTAGATTTAAAAAACATTTTGTTAAATCTTGGGAAATATTTAAAGAGCATTCTGTAACCCTCTTTGGAGTAGAAAAGGAATTTTTTTGGCTTCCCATGTTTTTCACCCAATCCGAATGGAGAGTTTCTTCCCTCTTATCCTGACAGTCTAGGGGATCGACCCGTACTTGCCGGTCTAAGTATGGCCTGAAGCCCCAAAAAGATTCCATAGTTGAATTAAAATAAAGTTAATAGGTCATAGTTTTCAAGGTCCAATGTTGCAGAATGATTACTAGGGAAGCAACAGCTTCAGACATTCCAGTTGTCGAAATCCAGCAGATGCTGGACAATGAGAGATTAGAAAGATTGAAGAAACCTAGGAGAGATATCAGCCCTAATCTTGCAGACAGATCCAGTTTAAACTTTCTAAGAGGTAAGATCTCTTTGAATAGAACTAAAAGATAATGGTGATTCTGAAGATTATGGCAATCATCCTAATCCTATTTCCATGAAAATATGTACTCGAATTCTGGAATTTGCATGCTTAGGAAATTTTGTTAAAGCACAGCAGTTGTCCATCACAGCTGTTGACGATTCAAACAAACACGACTGTCAAAAATGCTAATGACGAATTCAATGCATTAGGTCAAACTCTGTAGGACTCTTAAGAATAGCTTACTGTTCAGATAAAAGAAAGGCACTTGAACCTAACAACGATAAAAACTGACTGTCAAAAGTCCATGTATCACTATAGCTTAGCATAGAAGTACCCACTGAGACCTTAAAATCATTTAGAAACAAAATCCAAATAGCATCTTGTTAATAAGAGAATTGCCATGCACCAATTATAATAAAATTTGCACCAGATTCAAACAAAATCCAAGTAACTGATATGTCAAAGAAACGCCTCAAAAAGAAATTAAAAAAAAACATAATCGATGTTGCACATAGCACTTCATTCTGGCATAAGACACTCTAACTCATATATACATAGATTATTTAACATAGATATTAACATCTGCTTATATATAGACTATTTAACATAGATATTTAACATCTACTTAGGATACCTCCAGCAAAATCTTGATTTCATCACTCTGTGGCAACCCAGTAGAACTTCAAGTCCCTCCTAAGTTACAGTTAGGAGCAAAATTCCGCCGTCCTATGAAGGAAGGAAACACTTGACGGCGCTGTTGGTACCGGTCATAATCACCACCTTGTATGAAACAATTTCCACCAAATGGAGCTAGAGGATCTCTTATAATTGGAACATAAGGCCTGGTATAAGGAAACCAGGGTGATGGTGTGGTTGCCCTCTTTCTTTTCCTGTTGTACTCCCAACTAAAAACAAACCTATCTTTCCAATTGGTCTTTCCTTGTCCATCTGCTGGACCTCCAAACTCCTCCACAAATTTTTGCCTCCACAACTCATCGTTCGAAGCCAAATATCGCATACCCCTAGAAACACATTCCATTTTTGCAACATCAACAGCAGGGAGACACTCCAAAATCTTAAGCTTCAACTCCGTTGGGAGATGCATCCAACACGCTGGAAGACACAAGCCAGCCTTATCACAAAGATCAATCAATAATGGTAATGCAAGCCCATCCTTCACGTTCTTCCAAAATTCAAACACTTCTTTCCCACAATCAAAACTCTTAAACTCATGCAAACTACAATTCTTATCAGAATTAACCCACACTAAACTAAGAATAGGTCCATACTTATATGCATTTAAACACAGCTTATGCATTCCTGAATCTCCCTTAGCCAAAGACCCATAAACATTAACAAAATGTCCTAAGATTTGATACTTCAAAGCAACAGATTCAGTCACATCATTAGAACTATCATTCAATATCTCTGGCAAAGTATAAGACATTGAAACACCTTTTGACAGCAAATAATCAGGCAAATCAAACAGGTCAATTCTCATACCCGACTTAGAATCAAACCCAACAAAGCCAGACTCCAACAAAATCTCATGAACCGCAACAATTACAAGCCCGTGAGGGCCAAGGCGATCACCTAATTTTTCTCCCAGCACCCTCCTCAAGAAATATGGCTCGGGCATAACTACCGACCCTTCCTCAATTTCCATAGAATCAGTACTGGGGAACTCTAAAGTTTCTTTCTTTGAAGTTTCTTTCTTTGACATATGTTCTTTTGAATCAACATTGCTTACCTCAATTTTCTCAGACTCTTGAACTGGGCATTGTTGTTTATCCAACAGTGCATCTGGGATCTCACAATCTTGAGAAATTACAGCTTCTTCAGATTTGGATTCCTGCAAATTGACCCCAATTTCCACTGATTCTAGAACTGGGATTTCTTGTTTGTCCAATTTTCCATCTGGGATTTCGTCATTATCTCGAGAAGTATAAGCTTTGTTCACACTTTGAGTTTCACTCTCTAGGGTTTGAGAAACAAAAGCAGAGGGATTGCGAGAGTAAAAGATAAGGTCACCAGCGGTGACACCTAGGGACTGAAGGGATTCCTGCGGAGACAACGCGTGGAGTTCGTCCTTTCTGTTGAGAGAGAAGCGAAGAGAAGAGGGGGACGATGAAATTAATTGAGAGAGGGTTTCTTCGAGCTGGTGAAGAGTACAGGAAGAGGGGACTTCGAGCCTTAGGGTCTCTTTGTTTTCGAGAGATCTCAGTCTCAGTTTCATGGTGCTGCTGATGCTGACATTCAAAATTGAAGAACCCTTTTTTTTTTTCCCCGGGGGGGTGGTGTTGGGGAAGGAATCTAAGAAAGAAGAAAACCAAAAGGGGATGACCGTAGAAATTTTTGCGAACGCGTTTCGGCACACACCGATTCAGCGATGCACGTTATATATAAAGCAGCATGCTCAGCACCGCCTTACTTTTTCATTTATATGAAAGTGAATAACATCTGGAACCCTAAATTGTTGTAATATCGCAAGCAGGGATGTAGTTTGTAACTTATTCTCAGTCTGGTCCCAGTTTTTCACAATGGTTTCATGAAGTAATTGGAAGCTGCTTTCAAAAATTGAAATAACAAACAAAGCCATTTCATAAATGTTCCGAACATCCCTTCCAACTCCGTAAACAACTATTTTCGGCAAAGAAGAAGTGATTTCCTTAGATTAGTTGGAAATGTCGAAAGTGTAGTAATGAATGAACTACAGTGCAACAACAAAATACAAACAGTTTGATATATATGAGTAGCCTATCTACAATTAGCCTCTGAAGAATGGCTCGCCAAAGAATGAGCTGTTGAATGTCCCTCCTCCGTTAGGGAAAAGAGTGAGGAAACAAATGAGGCCCAAGACGATACCCCAAGCATACCTGTTGTCCCCCAATGGGGTGATCTCATCCTTTGCTGGTAGTTCTTCTCCTCCGCGAAAGAAGGTAGCGAATAGACCCCAAGCCAAGCACAGGACACTTCCACTGAGGCCACCAATGCCAAGCAAAAGTGATGTGGCAAAAGATAACAAGTTAGCAGTGTTTCTTCCGAACATTGCTTGAGCAATGCGGCCGCCTTCCAGTCTCCCACATGGTAACAAGTTTAATGAAGTGACCACCATTCCTGCATAAGAAAAGGCAGTTAAGGCCATCTCGACAGATAATTGAGAAACAATTGATACATGTAGTGCTAGGACATTGGCAAGACTGTGATACATAAATGTTCTCATATGCAATCACAGTAAGAGGCCAAGAAACTCACCTAAAAGACCAGCAAAAGCAAGCGGATCACAAGGAACTCCCACTCCTTCCACAGCATAAGGCAATACATTTCCAAGGTCGTCTGTATAAGGTCCAATAACATACTGGATGAACGACAGTAAGGGATTGTTGTAGAAGAACTGTGGTCTGATAAACCTGCAAAGAAAGACCAACAGTAAGCTGTTATAACTAGGTAAAAACATTTATGGTCATTATCTCTGTCCAACATTTAGTAATCAATTTGTGAGTTCCACTTTCTTTGTTTTTCAGAATAGAATAATGTTATGAAGGAAACAGTAGAAAACCTACAATGCATTATCACCGCCGTTAAAGCTGCCATCAGCAACAAAAGCAGCAACAGCAAGTGCTAGTGACGTCAAATATGCGCTAGCTGTGCGTGCCGCAGGAATATCAAACAGAGCCCTCTTATTTGGAAGCAGTGACTCATAATTGTTCATCACTCCTAAGCAGCCGGTCCAATTAGATGGGACGAGAAAAGAAGGGCTTAACTTAACACCATAACGAGCTGCTGTTAACCTTGTAGCAATCTGCAGAACACAAATAATACAGCTCTCAGTGTGATTTACTTGAAGGAGACTGGTTTAGCAGAAAGCATCTGTTAAAATTGACAAAATTTACCAGATCCTTACTGTTATGTGTGGTACAAAATTGAACTACATATGCCTAACTGCTAAACTACACTTTCCTGAGTATTCACCAATATGGTAACTGTAATAAGATTTGCTGTTAAGATCATTTTGTTGAGGAAAGAAAGTAAACATTCTCTTGAACATATCCAGAGAACTGTGGATCAGAGGATGAATTCAAAGTTTTGCAAACAAGCAAGAGAAAGCATACCTCAGAAACTCCCAAAATAGTAATCAAGCCACCAAAGAGGGGCACAACATTAGCTAGGTAGTCGTCAAATGTAGCATCAGGTTTAAGGAATAAGCCACTCATTATAGCTATTGTTCCAAATGTTGCAACACATAGGACAATCGCACTGACATAACCCCAAGGGGTGCTCAGCTTAGTGGACTCAAACTGCAGATCCATTTCGGCTTTTGGTTGCACCACACAAGCCTTCAAGAACAAGACATTATGAATAACAAAGACTCAAAAAACTTCTGTGACATACTTCTCCAGAAAAATAAAATGCAATTGTAAAGAAGCACATGGCAATTAGCAACGAATTCTAGGCTGTATTACTTAAACAGTGGGCATGCACCATTTTAAAATTAGACATACACTGGTCAAATATGGCATGAATACAATCTAGTGGTCATGCACCATTTTAAAATCAGACAACCACTGGTTGAATAGGGCATAAATGCTGGCATAAATACAATCTCGGGGATTTTAAGCCCAAAACTTTTAATTGTATGGTATGTGAAACAAGGAATTAGGAAGCGGCAGTCTATTTCAGCACTATGTGAAGGATTACTCCATATAAGCCAAATTATGGCTATAGAAATTAGGTATAGCTGATCTAATCAGTTGAATAACAAAATGACCAAAATTTTTTTAAAGAAGTCAATTAGAATGCCTTCTAAAATCTGACAAGAGGACGTATGATTTATTCAAACATAATTATCAGGTCATCGTCAAGTACCTGCTTTGTGATGTCATTTGTCTTCTCCTCCATGAACCACACAACCACCTCCCTTCCTGCTGCTTCAGATAGCTTTTTCTCCAGTTTGGGAATGACCTCTTCAATCGGTTTCCTCAAATTCCCAATAAAGATACCTCCATCTCCAAATCTTCGAAGATCTGTGGCAAAGAATGTATCAAACCCGAAACAGCTCTTCAACTGCATGCCAAAATCAAATCAAATAAACATTCTTGACGCTTTTGATGCAAATATGCATAATATTTACTATATACATTAATGAACAAACTTTTGGACACAAACATATATAATATGATATGCACTCAATGAATAGTCTCCATCAAGTGTAACTAGGTTTCAATTAATCTTTATGAAGTCATAAATCCTTGTGTAATCACCGCATAAAGAACAAAGATACAATTATTTACATATCTATTGACAAATTGCATCGTAAACAACTACTTAAGAGATAATTTTGAAGAGAGTTAGTTACCTTGTTAAGATCAAGAGCCTTAAAAGTCTCCTCAGCTTTCTCTAACCTCTCTTTCTCTCTAGTCAAGCTATCTCTAACCAATCTATTAAACAACCTCACAATTGGTTTATCAGTACTCTCTCTATCAAGCTCCTTGAGCTTCCTATCAGCCCTTTTCTTTTCCAGCTTTATCGCCGCCTCTATGGAAGGATTCCCCATAAATTTCTTGAACTCCTCATCCGTTTTCCAGTCCTTTTCTTGCTGCTTCTCAAGTTCTACAGCTTCACTTTTGCTAGATTCCACTTGATTACTTCCTTTTTCACCTTCATTTTCATCACCTGGCTTTTCGTCCACTACAGCAACTGAAGATATTGAAGTGGGATCATGGCTCTCTTGCTCCTCATTAACCGAACATGTAACATATTTCCGTGACTTGGAGTCTAACAAATGCAAAGTCCTTTCACTCTTTTGGCCAAATGGGTGTTTACTAAATGATAAAACATACTGGTCATCACCTTCCTGATGATTTTTTCTTGAACATGAAACTATTTTGGATGGGAACTTTTTGTTCTTGGTCTTGTAGCTCTTGTTGTTGAGTGTGCATGAAACGTGCGAAAATGGTGAGTCAATTCTTGGTGAGGAATGCGAACCAACGAAGAGGGTGACCATTGTAGTACTTGAAGAATGTTGTGAGTGATCTGTGGAGAGGAAACATTGTGAAGACAGAAATTTGAAGGGAGTGACACAAGTCTAGAAAGTTTGAGAAGTGAACAGGTGGATGTCGTGTTGAAGGTGCTGACAAGGTGAATTAGAGCCCACATGACATCAAAGATATGCTAAATCGGGATATTTTGTGGCCGGGAAGAGCTTTGATGAATAGTTGGGATCTAGGCTTTTCTTTTTTCTTTTTTTTTTTCGATTGCATGTTTTTCACTTTTTATTTGACACTTTGATCAAGGAACATGGCTTATCCATGTGAAAAATTTGAAAGTGACTCAAGGCCTGGCAATTCATGTTTAACAACTTGCGCTGCTGTGCGAGAGCTGTGGTTCTGAGCCTCTTCAATTAAGAAAAAAAACTTGAGTTTCTTTAATTGAAAAAAAGAAAAAAAGAAAAAAAATCAAGTAACTAGAGGATTCTATGCCAATCTTCTTCAATTTTGATGATGTTTAACGTGTTCTCTTTTAGCTTTGTATATAATTTTGCTCATCAGAATCAATTACATTATAAAGTATTCATAAAGAAATGGAGTAATAACTTTAAGGTTATCAATTTTTACAATGTTTTAAATACAGACGTAATTTGTTAAATTTTATTTATTATAAATTTATAATCATTGTCTATTAGGGTACGGGAAAAAAAATTAAATTTTCTATTATGTATAAATTTAAAACAAACTACGTGACCTTTTGAAATAATTATATGAATTTAGAGTCTACTAGATATTGATTGCAATATTTGTAAATTATATTAAAATTAAAAAAGAGGTTTTTTTTTTTATCTATAGATTTTTAATATTCTATTTCAATAAATTTCATCTTTATGTCTTAGATAATAATAGAAAAAGCACACTGTTGTGAAATGACACTTTAATATATGAACTGATCATTCGAAATATCTACAAATTAAATTTAGTTAATTTATTTGTTAAAAAATTACAGTTACCTGAGCATTTTTTCTACTTAATTAAATACTAATAAGGGAGTTGAGTGATAAAAATAATTTCTGTGAGGTGTTAAGATATCATCGTTTCAAAAGGCAAATAATTTAATTTAATTGAGGGTAATTAAGAAATTTCGTTTCTAAGTAAGGGATATCCATGTATTTTTCAATAAACCTGGCCCATGAAAAAAAAAGCAAAAAAAAAAAAAATTTGGGTACAGCGCACATATCCATCGGATCGTACCAGAGAGTTAAGGGCAATACGCAGAGGCAGAGACGAGAAGAAAAAGAACAAAGGCTTTTGCAGAACCCTTTGAGCTTCAACATTGAAATCAACACAGCACAAAGCGAACACGGGAATAGCAGCTCAATTAGTCACTCATATGCTGCCTTGCTCTTTCGTCGTTCGATAATTCTTCTAGGTAATTTGCTTCTCCCACGCAAATTATCAAACACTATACGTCCACTCCTGGCCTGCCTTTTTTTTCCCTCCTTGCGTTATCTAACCAGAACTAATATTCTCATTATTTGTAACTATTCTGTCATCTCTCTATTTGAATATTTTAGTTCCATAAGGCTGCGATTAGTCGATTAGTTTTATTAGAAGCCCCATTTGAGTTAGAAGTTTGTAAATTCAGGGATTTTTCACAGAACGTGATAATGTCATTTTTGTTATCTATGTCGCTAGGACTTTGAATCTTCAATATTTCCTTACTGGGTGTGTTAGTTTTGAGCATTTGAATCTTTTTATACATTGTTAGCTTAGTTGTTGTGGTGCTTCCCACATTTTGGGATCTGGAATTAATGCAATCTGTTAGGAAGTTTTGAGTTTTGAGCTTAATTTGTGCTAATTTGCCTATTTTATTGTCAGTGGATCAATGAATCTGTCAATTAATTCTAGGTTTATTTGCTGAAAAAGGTAGGAAGCAGAGGAGTGATGATGTTTTTGTGAATGACTTAAGATTGCATTGTTATGCGTTCTTCAATGATTTCTTTTGGCTAATTACATGGGTTTGTCTTTTTTTTTTTTTGGGGTGCTCAGAAACAATATATTAGTTTGTCAAAAAACTGGTTGTTGCTTTTTTTTCTTTTATATTTTTTGAATTAGCTGATTAGTTAATCTGTTGTTTCCCTGCTTGGAAACAATTTATAATAGAGATATCCTTGTAGCGGATATTTTTGAGCTATCCTTGTAAGGAGAAGGAACTGGAACTTGTTAGTTGTATTTTGTGTGATGTTGAAGGACTTCTTGTATCTGAGACGATTGTTTTTATTTAGCCTTGCAATGGATGTATAAAAATTTATAATAGAGAGGACTGATAAGGTGAAAAATCAAAATTTTCGCAGTAATGATTCCCAAGATAGGTGTTTCCATTGTAATGATGCAAATTTGTAAGGTTTTGCATAGAATGGTATCATGCACCCAGGAGATTAAGAAATGAGCAAGAAGTGCAGATTATGAGGACAAATAAAGAGCATACGTCTCGAGTTGCCGATGTGAGAAAACTTAGAGATTAAGATATATATGTATATATATATTCCCTCCTGGACATCTTTCCCAATTACTATACATTGCACAGGATATCTTAATTCTTTCATTGTCTCATTGATACACTTAAGGAATATATCCACCGAACAGATGGCAAGGATACATATTTTTCTTATGTCTAATCTGTAGAAAGTTGTTATGGTGCATTTTTTTTCATTTACTTCATAATCTCATCAGTGCATGATGATACTATTTTATTCCTTTATGTGGTTAGATCTTGCCGAAGTTAATACTGTGGCAGTTGCTGCATATATATTGCAATTCCTCATTTACTTATGATTTCTTGTATATGTTATGAAGCCTCATATTACTTTTGGAGCAGCACTGCAAGCTAATGAGTGGTTTTCTTCCTAACATGCACACATTCACGCCCACACTCATTTCTGCATATTGTTTCGTGGGCCTGTTTAACCATGCCATTTCAGGGATCTCTAACTCTATATATTATTTGTTGGTTTTATAGATAATCTTTGAGGCCCACTGCATTGGTGAAATGGCCAATAACGCTCCTTATTCTGGTGCTCAGGTAGTGTATGACCAATCTTTGTAGCTTGTATATTATGGTTATGCTCACTTAATTAATTATCTTTAGCTAGTTTGAATTTCACTTTCTCCTAGAAGATGCCTTCGATGGTTGATCTATGGATCCTCTTAGAAGTTTTTTCCGCAATCTTCACATTATTTACTTTTTCTTTCCCTTTTTCCAGTTCCGGCCTGCGGTTCCAGCGCCACAGTCACAACAATATGTTCCTGTGGCTTCTCAACATTTTCCACCAGCTGGACAAGGTGTTTCTGTAATGAATGCTGCATTACCATCTCAAAATATGCAGCCTCAATTTCCTCAACTAATGCATCAGTTACCAGCAAGACCTGGCCAACCAGGTCCAAGCCATGGTCCACCACCACCCCAGGTGATACCTTTGCCAAATGCTCAGCCAAGTAATCACATTGCATCTGGATCATCGCTACCTCAGCCTAATGTTCAGGCTCCAACTAGCTATGCATCTGGTTTAGGTGGTCTTGCAAGACCTTTCTCTGCGTCATACACTGTAAGACCATTTATAAGTCTGCTCATATTTTACTATTATGGTTTGCTATAGTATATGCAGTCCTTGATATCTTCTTTATCACTTCTCTGCAGTTTGCACCATCTTCATATGGCCAACCACAAGGAACCATTAATGTCAATACTGGGAATCAGTATCAGCCCCTGTCTCAAATGCATGTTCCCAGTAATCCTGTTGGAGGACAACTTGGTGTGTCCATTAGCCAGAGTACCATATCCGGTATACCTCTGCAGCACTTCCATGAACAAGTAGCTGCAAACTCTGCCTCCACTCCGGTCAGAGCCATCTTTTTTTGCTTTTGTTAATTATTACTTCTTATTGCTCATATGCTTATTATATTATCTGGAAAAAAAATTTCCCTTTTCATTGTATGAAACGCCCTGTGTACAAGCTGTTTTGATGTTGTCAACTATTTTACATCATTCCAGGCATCTACTGTTCAGCCTAAGTCTGCAGAAGTGGCCCAAACTGATTGGATAGAGCATACTGCTGCTGACGGAAGAAGGTATTTTATTGTGATAGGTGCAACTGGTCCTATTTGTATTTTTGTTTGTCTCATGTAATCGTAGATTTTTTAATGTTTCAAGGGATCACATAACAGCAAAACATGTTTGACTTCGTGAAGAAAAGAAACATTTACTGATAACATTAAAAAATGTTGTTTGCTAGAGCTTTTAAAGGCCTTTTGTAACACTTTCATTGTTATAGGCTAGAGTATGATGAGCTATTGTCAGGCTATTGTTTTAGCTTCTTTCTTTAGTAGATATTAATTTTCTTAAACAAAGCCAAAGAGGATTATTTTGGTAGGTATTAATTATTTTCTTAATTAAAGTCAAAGAAGGTTTTATACCAAGTCAACGATTGCTAGTGTCACTTGTTCATAATGCTGATAGTTTTATTCTCCCTAAATAGATGGAAATCCTTCCTTCCACGTAAATTATGTCCTAAATTATTGGTTGTTGCTATTTTTGAGAGTACACCTTGAAAATTTTAGCTTCTTTTTGACTCTGGCATGATTTGAAGAAAATGTGAGAAAATTGAAATACCATTTATGAAAACAGTGTAGATAACCTTGGCTATTGCTTTTTTCTTTCTTGATAAATGGTCTATTGATGCCATCAAAAATAATGGAGGAGGAGAAAAAATTATAATGCACATTCTACAATGGCATATTTCTTTATTGTTATTGCCTTGTGTCACTTTTCCCAATTTCATTTGGCATATTATTATAGCTGTTGACAGTTGCAATATGTCACCTAATTCTCACAAGTTAGTCCATGTTTGATTCTCATAGAAAATTTGGCGGCAGAGTACTGAATCAGCTTTTCTTAAACAATTTTCATCCTTCTTGAACTTTTTGACTTCTTGGTTTAGCTACAGCATTATTTTTATTGTGTTCTACTGAAGGCGTCATTTATATTTTGTTTCTCACACTAATTGAATATGGTACCTCTGAATTTCTTTAGGTATTATTACAACAAGAGGACAAGACAATCTACTTGGGATAAACCTTTGGAATTAATGACACCAATTGAGGTGAGTCAGACTACTTGGTAGTGTGTTTCCTAAACCTTTCTTCTTAATGGCTTGTTATTACAGTAATGGATGGCTCATTAATGACTGTTGCTAAAAGAAGGTAACTAGTACACCTTACCCAGGAAGAGTTTATGTTTGCCCTTTCAGTTTGATTGAGGTTTTATTGCATTGAATGTGTGTCTGTTATGTGTCACATATTATTTATACTTGCTGCAGAACCCCACTTTTGGGAGTTGTTCTTATCTCTCAAGTATGCAACAATTGTTTACTTCTTATGTCTACTTTGAGGTTTCTTGTCTACATCAAGTCTATGGGTTCGATATTCTGTTTCTCTTGAAAGAAGTGTCTAACCAGTCTGTACCATTTCTATTTTTATTAGTATAAATGTTTGGATTTTAATTTTCTTTTCATATAGTTCCTGACAAGTTCTCTTTTCTGAGGGAGAAGACATAGTTGTTAAGGATCATTTCGCCTTTGTTACCATCACTCCAATCTTCTTCATTTTGTTTTGAGGAATGCTTCTCATGACAGTTTTTATTCAGTTTTGTGACACCCCCCAAACTGCTTAAAGGTCTTTTTTTTTTCTATTTTGTGTAATAAATATTGAAAGAAAAACATTGGCCTCCCTTTTGGTCCCTGATTCAGTTGCTTTCCTCCTTTTGTTCTCGTGCATGTAAAACAATTCTTCCTCTATAATTATTTGTATAGATGGAACTGTTTAAATGATTTGTTCATCAGTAGCATATGGCTCCAGAATGAAATTTGTTTGTGACTGTATATTACCTGATTTATTGAAGACCTTTTACAAATAGACCGCTGAACGGTTTCAATTTTGACATGTTTTTAATTTGCCGTGATGATTATACCATAACGTGCATTCTAGGTATTCCATATGGCATGTATTTGCCAAGGTATTGTAAAATTTGTCTTCTACTGGTATCTATTTGCACCATGTTGGATATTAATGCAAATCATTTACTGACTCCATTTGAAGTTTTATCTTTTTATCTTGTTGGTTTTATCCATATATGCATGCATGACTATCATAGCTTTAAAGTTGCTTACAGGTACATGCTGTGACACTCTATTGAGAGGTGGGATATGCTGTGTGTCTTTGCTGCTTGCTGTACCTTTATTGCATGAATTTAGTCAATTTTTCCATTTGTATTGTTTTTTTGATTTGTATGATTATATGCTGGTTAAATCAATTCTTTGGCAATTATGTGTTCCTCACAAGTTTGATTGTAAAATGTTGACTTGTGTCTTCTATTTTTCATAACATCGATTTTGACCCTAGAATGTGACATTTTCTATTCATTTTCTTGCTTTGACTGGGGGCATGGATCTTAGTTGAGAGAATCTTAGAACTTTAGGTTCTTATTTTCATTTTGTGACTGTGACAGAGGGCAGATGCAGCATCTGACTGGAAGGAATTTACAAGTCCTGATGGAAGAAAGTAAATATCTAAATTTTTTTTAGGCCTATCACAAGCTTAACAACTGCACTCATTCACAATTTGTGGTTCTGACTTGTCAATGTTCGTCAGGTATTACTACAACAAGGTTACCAAGCAGTCAAAGTGGTCAATACCTGATGAGTTGAAGGTTTCTTCTTTTTCTTTTTTTTTTTCCTTAAATACATTTAAATGAACAATTAGTCATACTTTTATTTGTTTGATATCTTACTTCTTTTATTTTTCCATGGTTATTTTTTAAAATTCTTGCTTCTAGCTGGCCCGTGAACAAGCAGAAAGAGCTTCTACCAAAGGAACACAGTCAGAAACATC
The DNA here is from genome assembly GCA_030449905.1 of Luvunga scandens. Lineage (NCBI taxonomy): Eukaryota > Viridiplantae > Streptophyta > Magnoliopsida > Sapindales > Rutaceae > Luvunga > Luvunga scandens. The sequence continues at coordinate 2,146,151 of JASUUG010000714.1, forward strand.
CCCTAATTTGCAAACATCAAATTTTGTTCCTTCCTCGGCCGTTACAGCATCACCTAACGCTGATATCTCATCTTCAATGGTTCAAGTGGTAGCATCAAGCCCAATTTCAGTGGTTCCTATAACTGCTGCCAGCAGTATACAACCTGCAATGGTCTCTGCATCTTCAGCCTCACCTGTCATTGCTTCGTCTGTGGTAGTGAGTGCAGATGGAGTCCAGACAACTGTAGATGCTCTTACGCCAATGACTGCTGTATCGTCAAGTGTAGGAGATGCTGTAACTGTCAATACAGATACGGAAACAAAGTACTCGTCTCTAGCTGGTTTGTAGTATTATGATTATATTTCTGCAATTGGTGTGTTGAGTTCCTTTTTGTTTTTGAATGTTGTAGGAATTATTCAAGCAACTTGTCAGCTTCTGATGTTGTTGCTGCTGCAGTTGAAGTCCCTGCACAAGAGACAGAGGTATACAACAGTTTTCCTTTTCAAAAATTTGTGTTAGCATTGTGTTTAAGATAGTAGAAACCTACTATTTTCTGTAAATCTCTTTAGAAACATGGCTTCATTGGCGTGGTGCCTGAATTTTGTGTTTGAAAAAGGCTTTAAAATAAGGGGGTTGGTCAGCAGGTTTTTAAATTTGTTCTGTAAAACATGATTTCAGAAGTTTTTATATTCTCTGAAAGACAGGTTTTATCAGAGAAGTTTTTCTCTTTCTCTTGTTATCATTTTTAACTTCTTGATATGCTCCCTTGTGTTGTTAATGACATTGTTGCCTTGCAGGAAATGAGGAAAGATGCCGTCACAGGTGAAAAAATAGGTGATGAATTGGAAGAGAAGACTGTTGAGCAGGAGCATTTGGCATATGCTAATAAGCTGGTATGTGGAAAACTTGCCATTATTCAGACAAATAATTTTGCTTTCCTTGTTATTAATATTCTTTTAATGTTTACTGTCCTTCTATATTTTAGGAGGCTAAAAATGCCTTCAAAGCACTTTTGGAGTCTGCAAATGTTGGGTCTGACTGGAGTTGGGATCAGGTATTGTTGAGCTGTTGAAATCTACTTTTATCTTTCTCATATCATTTATCTTAATTTCTTACAAAATGACAGGCGATGCAAGCAATAATTAATGACAGAAGATACGGTGCTCTAAAAACACTTGGAGAACGGAAGCAAGCTTTTAACGAGGTAAAATCTTTGTGCCAAAATATGTTTTAGTTGAGTATCTATCAACTGTTGACAGTTGGTTGGCTTTAAAATGTGTAATTAGCATGCATTTTTGTTTTCTTTTGGTACTTTTTCCATCCTACTACATGTCTGTTCCTCAAACCATTTTTTGTTATATAATTGATTTTTTATTTCAGTACCTGGGTCAAAGGAAAAAACAGGAAGCCGAGGAAAGGAGGTTTAAGCTGAAAAAGGCGCGGGAAAATTATAAAAAGATGTTGGAAGTAAGTTGTTTACCACTTTCAGAGATGATTTCTAAATTAATTGATAGAAGCTATTCACTTACTTTCTCACATTCACTTTGGTTACAATTTCAGGAGTCTGTAGAGTTGACATCATCTACTAGATGGAGGTTTGAATTTTGCTACATAATTCCAATTTTCTGATTTTGCGATTTAAAGTTTTTGGTTTGTGCTTGCGTTTATTGTCGTTGTCTTGGGGTTAAGTCCTTTTGCTGATTGAATATTTTAAACACCTTTCAGTAAAGCAGTGACTATGTTCGAAAATGATGAACGTTTCAAAGCTCTAGATCGAGAAAGAGACCGCCGGGATCTGTTTGATGATCACTTGGAGGAACTCAGACAAAAGGTACACTTCTCTTCAAGCACTCTCGTCTGTTTATGGGATTTGTATTGTGGATGCGTACCTATGCCCCACCTACTCCGACATCCCAACCATCATTTGCTCTTACTGAAATTAAGTTGGGCTTACTGGTTAGGAACGAGCAAAGGCACAGGAGGAGCGTCGTCAGCATTTAATCGACTATAGGCAATTTTTAGAATCCTGTGACTTCATTAAGGTAGCTTTTAGCAAATTTTGTTTCTTTTCAGGTTATCTTGTTCTATTGCTCACATATGTTTTACTTTACCTCTTCAGGCAAGTACCCAATGGCGAAAGGTTCAGGACAGGTTAGAGGCTGATGAAAGATGTTCACGCCTTGAGAAAATTGATCGGCTGGAAATCTTTAAGGTAACTTCTTTCTTTGTGCTATAGATAGCCTACATTTCTCCTTTGAGCTGTTTTTTAACCAAATAATTAAGCTGAGTTTGAGATGTTGTAACAGGAATATATTATTGATTTAGAGAAAGAAGAGGAGGAGCAAAGGAAGATCCAGAAGGTGCTTTAGTTATATGCTACTGTGGTTTTGATTGACTGCTATTTCTCTCTCTTTTCCTGGGAATGTTTCGTTTCTTACTCTGTGGTCATCATAGGAAGTACTAAGAAGGGCTGAGCGCAAAAATCGCGATGAATTTCGAAAGTTGTTGGAAGGAGATGTTGCTTCAGGCACTCTTACAGCCAAAACTCACTGGCGGGATTATTGCATGAAGGTTAGAATACAATTTGATGTTGTTTTAGAAAAGTACACGTGGTCGCTGCAATCCAGCTAAGTCTGAATATAGATGTTTTATGCATTCTTCCTGGTTTTTCTATATGTTTGCTTATGTCAATGATTGATTTTAGGTTAAAGATTTAGATGCGTATATGGCAGTCGCATCTAATATCTCAGGCTCAACTCCGAAGGATTTATTTGAAGATGTTGCTGAGGAGCTACAGAAACAGGTGATATATGGATGCTAGCTTTGGTATTCTATTTGAATATCAATTTCTGGTATACCATTTAAGCAATATACATTCACACATTCAGAGATACAAGGAATTAAGTTTTCATAAGTTTGTCTTCCTTCATTGACTTTTTTGTAATTCAATTCCAACTAATCTTATATGTATAAAAAGTTTTGGATATTAGAGTCCTCTATACTTTTGTTTTTAATTTCTTTTCTACACATAATTCTCCTGTAAAATATTGGTATGCCTCTAAGAGTCAATGCATGAACAATATTAGAATTTAAGCCATGCTTTATCATGGTGTTGATACTTCATTGCCGTGCAACATGGGCAATAGCATTGTAAAAATAAAATTTGAATGTGGGGTCTGCAGCTCTTCTTCAAAAGCCTTAGATCATATGCTGATCTAGTGTTTATACTGTCATAACAATTATTATTCATGTGTTATGGTCAAGCTCATCTCCCTGAAAATTTTCCTTCATGTTTGCTATTTACAGTACCAAGAGGACAAGACTAGAATCAAAGATGCAGTTAAGCTAAAAAAGGTATGATTAATTAATTCCTTTTCCCAGTTGATATCTTAAATTGCTTAGTTGTCTAATCTTGTGATTTGTTTATAGATGAGTTTGTCGTCAACTTGGACATTTGAAGATTTTAAGGCTTCTATTTTGGAGGATGTTACATCTCCACCTATATCAGATGTTAACATAAAGGTTTGCATATGCTCTTGGTAGTTACTCTTTATTGTGATACCAAATAAGGATTCACTTTGAAAGGAAAATTTTATGTGCCTTTGCAGCTGGTTTTTGATGACTTGCTAGAAAGAGTGAAGGAGAAGGAGGAGAAAGAAGCAAAGAAACGTAAACGTCTTGCAGATGACTTTTTTGATCTACTATGTTCTATCAAGGTGTACATGCATTGCCAACTACATTATTGATGCTCTGACACATGATTTTCTTGCGGTTATGCAGTTTTGTGCTTGCTATCTATCTCTCTCTTTTCTTTCTTTTTTTTTTTTTTTTGGTGCTAAGAAATAAAAGATATATAAAGAACAATATGATATGTACGAGGATTGGTGTGACTGCAAATCCACAAAAACAAGGATGAGAAGTTCCATTCTAAACAAAACACTCAAAAAACTACCTAGGCCAAAAATAGCCCAAAACCCTAGAAGAACACAGCTCACTAAGAATACATTACCTCTTTGCTTGCTATCTATCTGATTGGTTAATTTGATTCAGGAGATATCTGCATCTTCAACATGGGAGGATTGCATACAACTTTTTGAGGGTAGCCGAGAGTTCAGGTATTTTGGTTTTGGAGTTCTTATACCTTGTTGTGAAGTCTTATAATTGCAGACTGAACTCTTGAAAAATACTTATTGTCATCCCTTGGGATTTCTGCTGCTTCTCTTGGCACTTGCGTTTTTGAAGATCTATAATATCCAGGAATCTTCTTATTCCTACGATCTGCAGTGCTATTTTGGATACTCCTGCATATCTTTTGCATTTTTTAGTACTTTTGATGTGACAGACATGCCTTAACATATAAAAATTTTACAGAGCTTCCCTGAATGGCTTGTAAGTTAAAAGCTCTTTTCTGTCAGAGTGCAGATACCCCTTGACTGTTGTGAAGTCTTGGATATTTGATCTATGCTTCAACTGCTTAAACATTAGAAATAGATGCTGATGCTATGTTTCATCATGCATTGAAGTTGCAGGCGCATGTAAATTATCTTACATTTTGCCTTTGACTTCCTTAAACTTTCAGATGATATTACTATCCATTCATGAGTGGGAAATTTTTAACATGAAGGTGTCTGATTTGTTAACTTTTTATAGTTCCATTGGAGAAGAAAGCATCTGCAGGGAGATATTTGATGAATATGTAGCACAACTGAAAGAACAGGCCAAAGAGAATGAACGGAAAAGAAAGGAGGAGAAGGTACTTGTTTATCACCTTCACAACTATATTAAATTTTATTTACACACTGTTGTCATTTTTTTTTCCTTAATAAATGGTTAGTGACTTTTTTGGAGGCCCGGCTAACATGTGAAACACTCTGCCTCGGGAGCGCAATCGCAACACTGAAACTTAAAGGAATTGATGGGGGGATTTGTTATTATTAATTTTTGCTAAAATATAGGATATTCAGTGTTCCATTCCCTGAACAATGTATTAAGTCCATGTATTTCAATTTCTAATGTCTCACTTTTTGCTAGCAGCCAGTGGTTCTCATCATGCCAAATTTATATGATTGTGGTTTATGTATCCATTGACAGTCTTGATTTTAATGCTAAGATTCTTCTGCTAAATGCAATATACAATTTGGCTAAACTGGAGATGCTATTTCATGGTGTAATCAAGGTCCAGGTTATTGTGTGAACTTTGTAATATCTGGGACAGAGAATTGTTAATGAAAGTTCAATATTGTTTGCAAACAAAAGGTTATGGCCCTAGATATGATGAAACAGCAGAATCAAATTTGGTATTCAGTTTGAGAACCTAAATGTAGTTTTGTTGCTAGCAGTTGGCATGGATATAAATCAGTGGCTGCAGTGTGTATGTGCTAATATTGTCATGCAGGTGCATATAGTACATAATTGCGATTCGAGTTCAAATTTATTTGTGTGTGTAAAAGACAATATGAAGCTGAGCCTTCTATTTCTTATATTCTTCAGTCCAAAAAGGAAAAAGAAAGAGAGGATAGAGATAGGAAGAAGCAGAAGCAGGGAAGGGAAAAAGATAGAGCACGTGAAAGAGAAAAAGAGGATCACTCAAAGAAGGATGGAGCTGAGAGTGACCATGATGATTCAGCTGAATATGAGAACAAAAGATCGGGAAAAGACATTGACAAGAAACACAGAAAGCGGCATCACAGTGGCCAGGATAGCTTGGATGAAAATGAAAAAGATCGATCTAAGAACTCCCATAGAAGTGATCGCAAAAAATCAAGAAGGGTATGCTGATTTTTATGTCTCTTGTGCAATAAGATAGTATTTGTTGATTTTATTATCAATTATGGGTGCTATATTAACGTCAATTCTTTTATTCTATGTTCTAATATTTGCTTTACTATATGCAGCATGCATCAACACCTGAATCAGATAATGAGAGCCGGCATAAGAGACATAAGAGGGACCACCGTAATGGTTCTCGTAAAAATGGTGATCATGAAGAGCTTGAAGATGGGGAAGTTGGTCTGGAAGGTGAAAAGTAGTTAGAAATCTTGTCCTGTAGGTTCCTCATTATTTTTTGTTTTTCTCATATTTCGGGTCTTTCAGTACTTGAGAGAGATTTGTTTTCTGTACCATGCTTAAGGCATACCATAATCAGCGAGTTACACCATATTGTAGGGTTTTCAAATAGTAACTTTTGGTTTTTGAATCAGTTGTATTTAGAGTTAGAGATGTATCCTTAGTTGTAGAATTTCTCCTGATGTTCTACGGAATGAAATCAACTTCATGGAGTTGAAGAATAGCCGTCTTAGAAAGTCTGGATAACCAATTGAGATTCGATGTGATATTTTGTACATTCTTTTTTCCAGCATAACCCTCTCGATCCCTTCCTCGAAATTCATCATTTCACTAGGATTTTTGAGATGGTTGTGGGGACAGAATTTGTTATAGAATTTACAATTTTGTTTTGAGGTTATTGTTCGACTATCCAATGCATTGATCACATATTTCTTAAATTTTAGAACTATTTTCTCATTTTGATTGATGTTCAACATGGAAGCATTTTCCATTGAAACTTTTTGTTCTATTGTGTGTACGAAAAGTAGTAGAAGTTGAGGAATGAGTTTAAGGATTTATTTAATGTTTTGATTAAATAACATATGTTTATGTATTTGTAAGGAGGGATTAAAAGTGAGTGAAGTTCATGACCAGTTGAACATATATATCATTCAGTCATGTTAAGGGGGTACAAAGGAAAGTGAATTTACTGATAACCCATTAGTGATTTTCAGCGAAATTATGATTTTGTGTGTGTGTTGGGGGGTGTGATTGAACACTATATACCCTCTAAATTTTGGGTAAAGTCCTCTGAATTTTTTGGCATGAACAACCAAACTCTATTTTTAGCATTAAATTACAGTTGAAAACTCATATTCCATAGAAGATTTTGTAGTAATAAGCCTTAAATTTGATATTTGATAGAAATTTGGGGATAATAAACAATCAAATTTGGCAACGGTTGGAACAATAGTTAACAAACTGACAGAAAATCTACAGAGCTTCGTTGGACAGTAAATATGATGTGCAAATTAGGACTGTAACAGTAATGAACAGCCGCATGATACCGCCAATGCTATTATTGCTTTTTGTATTGTTGTTAATGACAGACCACAATTATCATAATCACTATTCTCAGATTGTCATTGCCATGTATGTATTACTGCTTTCAATTTCCTTGCGTTATTTACTGCAGCTACGTTCAAGTTATTATTATTGGTATTTATCGAGTTACATGAATTATTTTTTGGTGTTGGGTTGGACATGTTCTAACACATTCAATGTTTTACTTATGAACAATAACTTGCTAAGCCAAAATAAATAAATAAATATAGAAGTTGTTTATTAAGGATTTTAGAATTTTATTTATACAATGGGAAGGAAGCTAGAAGACTAAAGGAGAAAAATATTTAATAAATGATTTTTGTTTTTAATGTTAGAATTCGTGTTTCTATTTTGTCTAATGAGAAAGCCTCCATTCAAAAGATTAAAATAAAATACAAAATTCAATTCACTTAATGATAAAAATATATTTCTCTTAGTTTTTGTTTAATTAAAATGAGTGTGTGAATGGATAAGAAGTATATCTTTTCTTTAACTAAAATGAAATTATCAATAGATAAGAACTATATCTTTCCTTTACTTTATAATTGAAGATTCTTAAAATATGGGCAGATTTTAAAAATACTTTTATATACTTGCTCTATCACTATTTTTTTTTTTTGTGCCGAAATTAACTTTTATCTGGCTATTTCCTCACAAAAATTATATAAAAACCACTCAATCAAGTATTAGTGCAAGTCTGTATACATAATTTGTTAGCAAACAAGTGCAACAGTTGGACATATATTTTCTTTTTAAAACAAGAAAAATAAAAGAAAATTGAACATATTACAAATTTTAAATTTTGTAAGTGAAGACTGAATTGAATAAATTATTGAAAAAAAAAAAAAAAAAAAGAAGAGGAAATTAAGCATGCCTGAGAATTGAATTGAGGCGAAAGCAAAAAAACAAAATAAAAAGGAACGCAGTCGGTTACAATTTACAAAAGCGAAACACTCGTGTGCGCGTGTCGCTCTCCCCCTCTTTACACACAACACAACAGCGACAGACGGACAAACAGACAGCGACCAAAACAAGCAGCTCAATTCCTCACTCGTATGCTTCTCTCTCTTCTCTCAATTATCCCTTCAGGTGAGGAAAACAAAAAATTCTCTTCTTTTTTATTTTCTCTCACGCAATTTATCAAACACTCTGCATTCATTTTCACTTGAGCTAACATTGTCATTTTCTTTATTATATTTACTCTGACTTGTTTATTTTTGCTTGTTGGGTGTGTGTGTGTGTGTGTGTGTGTGTGTGTAGCTTCACAAGGGTTGCAACGAAAGTTTGTAATTTTGGGTTCAGGGTTTGATGAACTATTTGGGGTTCGTTTTGACAAAATGATGATGTCATGGCATTGTTGTTGTTATTGAAGTAAAAAGAATTGATTTTTGCTGGAATGTGTGAAGCATGTTTATCTGCATACACTTTTGGTTTGTTGTTAAATGAGATGTTTGTGTTGGGTTGGTTCCCATTTTTTGGTTTTGGATTCTATGTTGATTTGTCGGGTAGTTTTTGGGTATATTTTGGGGTGATTATGCGTGTCTACTTTAGTAAAGGTGTGTTTGTGGCTGATTTGGTATGTTGGTATCTTGTTGGACCAGTGTGTTAATTCATTTAGATGTTTTTTTGCTGAAAAAGGTGGGAAAGTAGATCAATTTTAAAGTTATTGTGATAACCATGTGCAAAAGGGTATTAATTACATGTGAGGAGACAAATTGGAACTATGTGAATCTGATTGGAAGTTGTAGGGTATATTTGGGATAGTTACGCAGACAGATCTTTTTTGCTGATGTGGTATGCTGGTATGTTGTCAGATCAGTGTGTTAATTAATTTGATGTTTGTTTACTGAAAATTCTGGGAAGTAGAGGAATTTTATTGTTTTTTGTGATCTCCCCATGCCAAACGGTCTCAGTGTATTAATGATGAGAAGAATTGGATTTTATATGAATCTGTTTGGAAGTATTTAGGATATACTTGGGGGTGATTTTGCATGTCTTTCCTAGAAAAGGTGGGTTCTTTTAGCTGATTTGGTATGCTGTCGGATCAGTGCGTTAATTAATTTTATGCTTGTTTGCCGAAACAGGAAAGTAGAGAAATGATTGCATTTGCAGTGGTATCCATGTGTGGTATCAGTTTATTAATAAGGAGAAGATGATGAAATCAAGGCCACGAGTTGTATTGTTGTGTGTTCTTTGATGATTTCCCTTTTTTTTTCTTTTTTTGCTGTCTGTCATGGAACTGATGGTTGCTTTGTTACTTTTATTTTATTTTATTTTTTTAATTAAATCAGTGTAATAGTAATCTGCAGTTTCCTTACTTGAAAAATTGAGGGAACTAGAGCAAGTGAAATGTTTTTGGGATATCTATGAGTAAAATTGGCACTATTTTTCTAACAAGGGAAAGATTAATTCAAAACTAAAATTGCATTTTTGATTTGTTCTTGTTCATTTGAGATAATTGTTTTTATAAGCTGCAATGTCTTTAGAATATTATCAAAGAGGAGACTATTAAAGTGAAAAATGCAAAAATTGACAAAGAGATTATTCCCGAAATGGGCATTTCTGTAGTAATGATGCTAAATTTTAAGGCTTAAAGTTTTGGGTCAAGAAAAACTTGGGTTGCCAATTTTAGGAAACTTGAGATTAAGATTTTAATTCTCTTCCTTTTCTACATCTTTCTAACAATCATACGGTGTATGAGATATATTAATTACTTGTTGTCTCATTGATGGTGGTCCGAAGGAATATGTGTACTGAACAGATAGCGAGGACATTGTTTTGGTGATACATACTTTTCTTATTTGTAAACTGTATTAAATTGCTTTTTCTGCATTTCTTGCTTACTTGTAGTCTCTCTGGTGCATGATACTATTTTATTCCTTTATGTGGCGAGATCTTGCTGCAGTTATGTTGGCATCGCTGTAAATATATTGTAATTCACCATTTACTTATAATTTCACATGTCAAGTCACATTTCTTCCACCTTTTACTTTTGTTGCTGCAATAAATGCTATTGTATGGTTTTTTCCCCCTATCATACACATAGACACACACGAGTTTTCTTTTTGGTTTGTTCTATCATGCCATTTCAGTGATCATTAACTTGATGTTAATATTTATTGGTTTTGTAGTTATTCTTTAAGGTGCGCTGCATGGCTGAAATGGCCAATAATGCTCCTTATTCTGGTGCACAGGTAGTGTATGAAAACTGATTTTCATGGTTCTTGTAAGTTCATCTGCTAACATGTGCAACTTAAGAATATCTAGTGCGTTCTCTGTTAGTTTTTCGCCCAAGAACTGTGAGATGAAGGCTTTATGTCTCCTCCATTAGGGTTGCTTTGTTCTGTAGATAGTTCCTAAAAGAGTGTCAGGTGGCTGATTTTTTTATTCCAAAAAAATTCCATTTTACACCTTTAGTTTTCATCATAGTTAAGGTTTTTATCGTTAAAATTCTGATCATATACAGCAATCGTTACAAGAATTACAAACACCAGAATTTTCTATGTTTCTTTTTGCCCCCTGGAGGGTTGGGTGGGTGGATATTTTGCATCTGGTTTCTTGGCACCTCGAGTAGACAGTTTATCCAAATTTCCTCGGCCCCTGCATTTTAGGAATAATATTTTGAATTACTAGGTTTTCCAAATTTTTCACGACAATATTTGTCAAAATAGTTGAAGACAATTTCCTGTGACAATTAGTTTAACAAAATTTGTCTTTTTTCTCAATTTATTTTTTCAGATGATCAATGACGCTGTGAAATCGTTACCAATTTTATTATTAGCTATATTTTGATTTTGTTAACGTAATCAATTGTCTTTTACCTAATTTTCTTTATTTTTCTTTCAAATTTTTTACCCTGGAAGGTGCCTCATCAGCCTCCAATGGTTGGCTCTATGGATCCTCCTAGAGGTTTTGGTCCACCCATACCCTCTCAAGTAATGCCTCTCTTTTTCCTGAGTTTTGTAAAACTTTTTCACATTGAATGACATAAACCCAAGGATTGTTTGCTTCTAATTTCTTTTTGCAGTACCGGCCTCTAGTTCCAGCACCACAGCCTCAACAATATGTTCCAATGGCTTCTCAACATTTTCAGCCCGCAGGACAAGGTGGTCTTATAATGAATGCTGGATTTCCATCTCAACCTCTGCAACCACCATTTCGTCCACTAATGCATCAGTTACCAGCAAGACCTGGCCCTCCGGCTCCAAGCCTTGTTCCACCACCACCACAGGTAATGTCTTTGCCAAATGCTCAGCCAAGTAGCCACGTCACGTCATCATCACTACCTCGGCCTAATGTTCAAGCTCCAAGTAGCTACCCACCTAGTTTAGGTGGCTTGGGAAGACCTGTTGCTGCATCATATACTGTAAGATAATTTATGAGTTAGTTAACCGCTATGGGTTTCTTTCATATCTGCAGTTTTTTAGTTAATTTTATTGTTTATTCACAGTTTGCACCATCTTCATATGGCCAACCACAGCTAACTGGTAATGTTAATACTGGGAGTCAGCAGCCCATGTCTCAAATGCATGCTCCCAGTATTCTTGCTGGGGGACAACTGGGTGTGTCTGTGAGCCAGAGTACTGTCTCCGGTACACCAGTGCAACCTACCGATGAACAAATGGCAGCTACCACTGCCTCTGCTCCGGTCAGAACCTTTTCTTTTCTTTTTTTTCCTTTTTTTTAGCTCTTTCATTCTTAAATAATTTTTTGTAACATGCTAATGAAGTGCCTTCTGTACAACGTACTGATAATGTTAATCTTTTAAAATTTCAGCTACCTTCTCTTCAGCCTAAGTCTGCAGAAGGGGTCCAAACTGATTGGAAAGAGCATACTTCTGCTGATGGAAGAAGGTTTGCTATTGCAATAGCTCCAGCTGGTCCTATTTGTAATTTTATTTGTCTGGTGTCATTGCAGATATTTTTAGATATTATGGGGATTGAGAAAACAGCTAAACCATGTTTGACTCAGCAAAGAAAAGAAACATTTACTGATAACATTTAAAAATGTTTATTGTTAGAGGTTCTTTTATTATTAAATTTTTAAAGCTGTTCTTTCTTCCAATTGTAAATTCTTGGGGTGTTTCTAGTAACATTATCTTTTTGATTCTATGTAAATTATGATAGCAGGTACTTAGCTATTTCTTAAATGATTTGCTTCATTTATCCTTGAATATTTTTAGCAACAGCATTATGTTTATTGTGTTTTTTGAGATGCATCATTGATATCTTGCTTTTACACTAGTTAATAGAATTCCTCTGTATTTCCTTAGGTATTATTTCAACAAGAGGACAAGAGTATCTACCTGGGATAAGCCTTTCGAATTAATGACAACTATTGAGGTGAGTGGTACTTCTTACTAATCCTAAACCTTCTTCTCACTGGTTTGTTATCACACTATGTATAGCTCATTTCGGACTCTGTATTGTATGTTTGCCCTTTCATTTGTGGCATACTTAATATGATTGATATATGGTTTATTTTGAATGGATATCTGTTACATGTCACATATTATTCGAACTTGTGCCAAACCTTAATTTTTACAGCAGGATTTTTTCCCAAGTATGCTATTGTCAGTTTTCACTTCTTACATCCTTCTTTGAGGCCTGCTACCTTTATCAAGTCAGTGGGTTCAATATTCTGACTCTGCTGATATCGGTATCTATCCAATGCTCTCCCTTCCTGTGTTCATTGGTATAGTTGCCTGGAATTTAGTGTTCTTTTCATATAGTTCTAGACAGAATCTCTGCCCTGGGGAGAAAACATGAGCTTTGGGGTATCATTTCACTTTTACCATCTCTCCTACCTTCTTCTCCCTGTTTCTGTTTTTTTTTGGGCAAGTGGACAACTTTTTCACCTATTCTAAAACTTTCCTCTATCGGTACAACCCTTTTTTAATAATAAAATAAAATAAATAAAACAATAGCGTATGGTTGCGTAGCTGGTGGCATTCCACAATGAATTTTCTGTCTGTTTATTACAGGATTTATTGAAAGCTTGTTGCAAATAGCCCAGTGAATGGTTTCAGTTCAGACATGTTTTTAGTTTTCTAAGATGATTTTGTATTAAAATAGATGCTTCTTTTGATTCTTATGCACATACCACTTGCATACATTTAGTTATTACTTATGGGTAAGTATATGCCAAGATATCATAAAATTTGTTTTCTTCTGGTATCTATTGGCATTAAGTTCAATTTTAGATGATTTATTGACTCCTTTTGAAGTTTATCCTTTTATATTTCTCTTATATCCATATACGCTTGCGTGATCTCCATAGCTTTAAAGGTGCTTACAGGTACATGCCGTGCCACTCTATTGAGAGGTAGAATATGCTGTAGGTCTTTGCTGCTTGCTCTACGTACTTCATAGCATGAATGTTAGTAAATTCTGCCATTTGTATTATTTGTTTGATTGTTATAATTATCAACATGAAAAGCTCATGTTTTTGCGACTCTTTGAAAGAGAAAAGAAAGGGACTCACTTCTGTCAATTGTTCGCCATTTATTTTTCTCAAGTTTGATCATAAAATGTGCACAATTGATGGGTCCAAGTCTGGTTATTTTCTTGATTTGACTTTGGAGCTTAGTTGTTGATATAAGATTAATTTACACAGTTTACAACCAATTGATTGCTCTGGTGTTTGTTAAGAATCTTGAACTTAGGATCTTATTTTCATTTGTTGTTGTGACAGAGGGCAGATGCATCAACTGACTGGAAGGAATTTACAAGTCCTGATGGACGAAAGTAAGCCAACTAATATTTTCTTTGAGCTATTTATTCATAAGCTTTACAATTGAATTCATTCTTCATTTCTTTTTGCGTCCTATTTGTGGTGTTCTGCAGATATTACTACAACAAGGTTACCAAGCTGTCAAAGTGGTCACTACCAGATGAGTTGAAGGTTCTTTATCTTTTTTATGTTATTTATAAAGAAAACATATAGTGAAGATGTTATAACTCATGTTTTCATTTGTTGAAATCTCACTTCTTTTATTTTTCCATGCTTATTGTTTAAAATACTTCCTTCTAGTTGGCCCGTGAACTAGCTGAAAAGGCATCTACAAAGGGAACACAGTCAGAAACGTCCCCTAATTCTCAAACATCAATTTCTTACCCTTCCTCTGTGGTTAAAGCACCATCTACTGCTGACATCTCATCTTCCATGATTGAAGTGATAGCATCAAGCCCAGTTGCAGTGGTTCCAATCATTGCTGCTAGCGAAACACAACCTGCTTTGGTCTCTGTTCCATCAACCTCACCTGTTATAACTTTGTCTGTGGTAGCAAATGCAGATGGTGTTCGGAAAACCGGAGATGCCATTGCACCAATGATTGATGTCTCATCAAGCATAGGAGAGGCCGTAACTGACAATACAGTTGCGGAGGCAAAGTACTTGTCTATCACTGTTTTGTAGTGTCGTGATTATAGTTTTGCAATTGGTGTGTTGAATCCCCTTCTGCTTTTGAATGTTGTAGGAATAATTTAAGCAACATGTCAGCTTCTGATGTTGTTAGTGGTTCAGATAAAGTCCCTGCACGGGTTACAGAGGTAAATGGTGGTTTTCCTTTATATATTTTTGTTATTAATATTTTTAGTTATCACTTGTAACTACTTGATATGTTGTACTGTTTAGTTAAAGACATTGCTGATTTGCAGGAAGCCAGGAAAGATGCTGTCAAAGGTGAAAAAGTTAGTGATGCCTTGGAAGAGAAGACAGTTGAGCAGGAGCATTTAGCATACACCAATAAGCTGGTATGTGGTGAAACTTGCCATAATGCATTCTCATATTTTTGCTTTCTTATTGACATTTAATTTATATTTACTCTTCCTTCAAAATCTTAGGAGGCTAAAAATGCCTTTAAATCACTTTTGGAATCTGCAAATGT
This sequence comes from Luvunga scandens, assembly GCA_030449905.1. Taxonomy (NCBI): domain Eukaryota; kingdom Viridiplantae; phylum Streptophyta; class Magnoliopsida; order Sapindales; family Rutaceae; genus Luvunga; species Luvunga scandens. The sequence continues at coordinate 2,161,168 of JASUUG010000714.1, forward strand.
TGGGTCTGATTGGACTTGGGATCAGGTAATGTTAAAAATGTGAAATCTTTTTTTCTTTTTTTCCCGAATCATGTATCTTAATTTGTTATAAATATAACAGGCAATGCGAGCAATAATTAATGACAGAAGATATGGTGCTCTAAGAACACTGGGAGAGCGGAAGACTGCTTTCAACGAGGTAAAATCTTTATGCTGATTCTCTTTTAAATTTTGGTATTTTGGTTTGCTTAAAAAAGTGCAATTATCAACTCTTTTCTTTTTGGTAGTTCTTCCAATCTATTATGTCTATTTGTAAACATTTTTCTAGTTATAACTAAATTCTTGTTTCAGTACTTGGGTCAAAAGAAAAAACAAGATGCTGAGGAGAGGAGGTTTAAGCTGAAAAAAGCACGGGATGATTATAAAAAAATGTTGGAAGTAAGTTGTTTGCTGCTTTCAGAGATTCCTTTTAAGTTTATTGATAGATGCAATTCACTTTCTTTCTCACAATCACTTTGGTTACAATTGCAGGAGTCTGTAGAGCTGACATCATCTACTAGATGGAGGTTTGTGACATTTACGATTTCAGGACTCTGTTGAGCTGGCATCATCTACTAGATGCAACAATTTAGCTACATAATGCTAATTATCTGATTTTGCAATTTAAATTTTTGGTTTAAATTGAGCATACTGTCATCAGTCTTGGGGTAATGCCTTTTGCTAATTGAATATTTGAACCACCATTCAGTAAAGCAGTGACTATGTTTGAAAATGACGAACGTTTCAAAGCTCTAGAACGAGAAAGAGACCGCAAGGATATGTTTGATGATCACTTGGAGGAACTTAAACAAAAGGTACACTTCTATTCAAGCTCTTCCATCTGTTTGTAGCATTTGTTCTGAGGATGTGTTCATACATCTCTTTTATGTTTCTGTCTCCCTCCCTCTTTTCTCACACCCATCCTCATGCACAAAGAAAATTAAAGAATTTCCATCCAAGGTTGATGTGAGGGGTAATCAAGATTATGATTTTTAGCATTTGTGCTAATTAAGTTGGTATGCTGGTTAGGAACGAGCAAAGGCGCAGGAGGAGCGCAAGCGTAATATAATGGAGTATAGGAAATTTTTAGAGTCCTGTGATTTCATTAAGGTAACTATTATCAAGATTCTTTCTTGTCAGGTTATCTTTTGCCATTACTTTCTCATGTACTACTTTTTGGCTTCAGGCAAGTACCCAATGGAGAAAGGTTCAAGACCGATTAGAGGCTGATGAAAGATGTTCGCGTCTTGATAAAATGGATCGGCTGGAAATTTTTCAGGTAACTTCTTTTGGCTATTTATAGCCAACATTTGGTTTTTGAGCTAAGCTTGAGATGTTGTGTAACAGGAATATTTAAATGATTTAGAGAAGGAAGAGGAGGAGCAAAGGAAGATACAGAAGGTGCTTTAATTATTTGCTGTTGAGAGTTTGATCTGACTGCTACTTCTGTCAGCTTTTCTGGAAGTGTTTCTTATATCACGCTTTGGTTAACACAGGAAGAACTGAGCAAGACTGAGCGCAAAAATCGTGATGAATTTCGAAAGTTGATGGAAGCAGATGTTGCTTTGGGCACTCTTGCTGCCAAAACTAACTGGCGTGACTATTGCATCAAGGTTATCAAATGCAATTTGATTTTTTTCTCTTTTTTTTTTTTGGGTGAACAATATGTGGATGCTGCAATCCTGCTTAAGTCAGTATATAGCTGGTTTTTGCATTGTGGCTTGTTTTATGGCCTGTTTTCTCATATAATTGATTGATTTTAGGTTAAAGATTCACCTCCATATATGGCCGTCGCATCAAATACCTCAGGCTCAACTCCAAAGGATTTGTTTGAAGATGTTGTTGAGGAGCTACAAAAACAGGTGATCTATGTGCTGGCTTTATAATTTTAATTGAATATCAATTTCTTGTGTAAAGTTCAAGCTATATATACACACACATTTAGAAAATTGAGATGTCAATAGACCTGCTGGGCTGCAGGAATAAAGTTTTCATAAGTTCATCTTCCTTTTTATAATTCAATCTCAAGCAATCTTTGTTTGTATATTATCTTCTTGATGCTGTAGTACAGGATAAACAATTTTTGTTAATTGCTATTTCTACACATAATTATCCAGTAAAATATTTTGTAGGTCTCCAAGAATCAGAGAATGAATCATATTAGAATTAAACCCTGCTTTACTACTATGTTGATATTTCATCGCTGTGCAACATAAACAATGACTTTTTTAAGATAAAACTTGAATACGGGATCCTCAAGTCTTCTTCAGAACTCATAAGTCTTTCTCTGATCTATTGCTTACACTGACATAACAATCTGCATTCATGAATATTTTGTGGTCAGCTAGTTGATCTTCCTTATGGTTACCTACGAATCTAAAATGCCACTTCTTATTTGCATTTTACAGTTTCAAGAAGACAAAACTAGAATAAAAGATGCAGTGAAGTTAAGAAAGGTATGATTAATCAATTATCTTTTCTACTCAATATCTTAAATTTGTTTCAGTTGTCTGATATTCTTTTTTGTTTATAGATCACTTTGTCATCAACTTGGACGTTTGAAGATTTTAAGGCTTCTGTTTTAGAGGATGCTACATCCCCACCTATATCAGATGTCAACTTAAAGGTTTGTATATGCTCTTGATTGTTGCATCTTCATTCTGATACCATAAAAATCCACTTTGAAAGGGACATCTTATGTGCCTGTGCAGCTGGTATTTGACGACTTGCTGATAAAAGTGAAGGAGAAGGAAGAAAAAGAAGCTAAGAAACGTAAACGTCTTGAAGATGACTTTTTTGATCTGCTATGTTCTGTCAAGGTGTTGCAAGCTGTGTCAACTAACATTATTGATACTTCAGCACATTACAATTTAGCATTTATGCAGTTTTTGGGCTTGGTTTCTTTCTAATTGGTTTATTTGTCACAGGAGATATCTGCATCTTCTACATGGGAAAATTGCAGACAACTTTTGGAGGGTAGCCGAGAGTTCAGGTATTTTTGTGTTGTGAACTCTTTTGCTGCAGATTAAATACTGGAAATTGTTTATTGTTCATCTCATGGTTGGATTTCTGCTCTTTTTATGAGACGTGTTTTCTGAAGGTTTAAAGTATTTAGGAATCTTCTTCCAGTCTACAGCTATATTCTGGATACTCTAGGGTCCCTATACACAAAAGTTTCATCTATCTTTCCCTGGATGCCTAGAATAACCTTAAAACTTCTGCTTTCAGAGAACTTAGGTGTCTCTTGCCTGTTAACTCTTGATTCTTGAACATCCTACCGTTGTTTCTAACTTCTTTTTCTCCTTTTCTCTCTCTCCCTCTCACCCTTTTTAACCCTTTCGTTGGACTGCTTAAAACTTCAAAAATGTAAGCTGATGCTAAGTTTCATGATGCATTGATGTCAATGGACACATGTACATTAATCTTATGTTTGCTTTTGATTTAAATTTTCAAAGCTCTTATACTTGTTCATGGGTGAGAATTGCTTAACTTGAAGATGTCTTATTGAATTCCTTTATGTAGTTCCATTGGAGATGAAAGCATCTGCAGGGGGGTATTTGACGAATTCATAACACAACTCAGAGAACAGGCCAAAGACTATGAACGGAAAAGAAAGGAGGAGAAGGTAATAAATTGGTTCCATAATTTATCTTTACTTTTTTCGCAACTTAAAAAATTTGAAGTGTAATTCCATGCCACTGTCTTTCTCCCCCTCTTTTGATTTTGATTTTTATTTTATTTTTTTGAAATGGGAACTCACTTGTTTTTGTGGGTTTTTTATTTATTTATTTTCGGGCAAATGCAGAATATTCACTTTTCAGTACAATCTGAAAAAAGTGTTAAGTTATTCTAGTATTTGAATATTCGGCAGGACTACTTTTTGCATGTGCCCAGGAGTTTTGCAAAATTTATGACATTACAGTTTATGCCAAAACCTATTTTTAATAGATATGGTCCTTGCCACCCATTAACCATCTTGATTACGTGTTAATCCTTTGATCCTCCTGCTAAATGCAATATACTATTTGGCTAAACTGTAGATGCTATTGGATTGGGTAAACAAGGGTGTAAATTTTTCTGTGATCTTTGCAATATTCAGAACAGAGTTGGAAGTTTCATCATGTGGAAATTGATGACTGCACTGGTAAGGGAAGGAGTGAAGTAATGTTATAAGTTTACAGGGATGAACAGATACTGAACATGAGGAAAGTTTGTTAGTTCACTATTTTATAAAGAGTTATGCCCCTAGGTACGGTGAAACAGAAAAAGGAAGTTTAGTAATCGATTCAAGATGGGAAATGTAGTTTGATGGCTAGTGGTTGGCATGGATATGAATTAATAGCTGCAGCCTGCAGTTTGTATGTGCTGATGTTTGAAATACATAAATGTGATTTAAGTTCAATGGTGTGAAGGTGCAAAACAGATTTGAGCTTTCTAATCCTTGTAATCTTCAGGCAAAAAGGGAAAAAGAAAGAGAGGAAAGAGATAGGAGGAAGCTGAAGCAGGGAAGGGATAAAGAGAGAGCACGTGAAAGAGAAAAAGAGGACCACTCAAAGGATGGAGCTGACAGTGACCATGATGATTCAGCTGAAAATGGCAACAAAAGATCAGGGAAGGACAATGACAAGAAACACCGAAAGCGGCATCAGAGTGCCCATGATAGCTTGGATGAAAATGAGAAAGATCGATCTAAGAACCCCCATAGACATAACAGCGATCGCAAAAAACCAAAAAGGGTATGCTGATTTTTGTTATCTGGCACATAAGAATTTTGTCACCTCTAAGTTTCTTGATTTGTTATCAATTGTGGATGCTAATACAACAATCCTTTATTCTTATTTTCTAATATTTGCTTTACTTGATGTAGCTTGCATCAACACCTGAATCTGAAAATGAGAGCAGGCATAAGAGACATAGGAGGGACCATCGTAATGGTTCTCGTAAAAATGGTGATCATGAAGATCTTGAAGATGGGGAATATGGTGGGGAAAGTCGGTAGACATCTTATTCTGCAGGTTTCTCATTATTTCCATTTTTCTCATATTTGGGGTAATCCCATATTTGAGAGGGAATTGTTTTATGTAATATAAATCCTTGCGGCATACTTTGGCAGTAATTTACAATAAGCTATAGGATAGTCATATTGTCAAATAGAAACTTTTGGATTTTGAAGCAGATATATTTAGAGATATATCCTCAGTTTTAGAGTTTCTTCTGTTGTAAAGAATGAAATTATCTTTTGGAGATCAAGAATACCTGTCTTAGAAAGCTCTAACAACAAAGTTACCGAGATTTAATGTGATATTTTGTTTTTGTTAAGTCAGTTTCCTGCTTATCCACTTTAACAGGTTTTTAACTCGCTGCTTCCATCTTTCCTTGCTATTCCTTGCTTTGGTCTTCCTCTTCTCTCCAACCTCAAAACTCGTCATCAAATCTCTGTATTTCAAAACTCAACACGCTGAGTAAGGTAGTTTCCCAAAAATTTCATACTCTGGTTATTGATTGATTATCTATTGCATTGATCTCTTCCGGCATAGGAATTACTTGATTATCAGTGTAGTATCCTTGCAAATTGGAAGTCTAAAGGGTTTAATGTTCATAAGTTCACTAGATTCTGAGACACCTTATGTTTTATGGGAAGCAGAGAGAACTAAGGAGTTGGATGGAGGCTTAGGATGCACAGAGTAGGTTTCTGCTCCCATCCTTACGGAGGGAATTAGTTGATTGTAGCATTCAGTTTCATCCTCATCTACAGTGAATGAACAGCATGAGATCGTTGTTCTCATCATAACCAACAGCTTCATGTCATCATCATTCCTGAAACCTCAAGTTCATTTTTTTAGCTAGTTTAGTGTTTAATTTCAAATATTACTCAACTAAATTATCTTTGTTTTTCTGAGACTTTGAGACTTTTCATTTTATTTTTATGTTTCTTCAAATAGAGAAAATTACTAGTGTGCTGGAAACTTCGGATTTGTATTATAAAACTAGGGATGTTGTAACCCAGAAGTGGGGGCGGCTCCATGTTAGTCGTGTCTCTTCAAATGATGTCTTTCCTTTCTCATTGTTTTAATATTAGTCCTATCAAAGTACTTGAGCGCGTGCACTTATCTTATACAGATGTTTATCCTTGGATGCACAAGTCTGCATATTAACGATTGAAAGATGAAATTAATTTTGATTATTGGAAATCAATTATTTCATCGATAATCTCATGGATGATAGAATCTCCCATCTCTCTGCATATTTGCCCTTTTGTTTGCTGGAAGTAATTCCGTTCTTCTGGTGTGCTGGAGAAGTCCAAATTGCTCATTTGGGCAGGCATTTGTAGCATTTACTAGTCGCTTCCCCAGTGAACATAGTTGCCTGTTGATGATGCTTCCGAGCTCTTCCAGACTCAAAAATTTGTGAAGATGCTTGTGTCTTTTGTAGTTTCTAACATTGTTGATAACGGTTTTCTTCATGCAATCTAACAACTGCCTCTTACTTAGAGGCAAAACCCTCTTGATTTTACCAGAATCAACTCTCTCCATTGCTCTTGTAAATCTGACTTGAATGTGTCTCTCAGCAAGTGATTTCACTAGTGGCTTCAACAGATAAGCTGAGAACAAGTGTTCGCCATTAGCTCGGTTCAATCTACTGGTTGAGTTTGAAGTGACTGTTCATGAAAATGAAAATAAAAACTACAGGTAAATACAGAGGATCTATTGAATTCTTGTCTCCTTATCGATGCAGTCGATTTATTAAATGGAAATTTTGAACCTTTACCGAATGCTAAATCCTTTGATTCTGTCGCACTAATAAGCTGCTTGTCATCTTTCTTGGAGCCCCACTGTTAGGTGCATGTCTATATCCGTTTGTCAACTTTGTAACTGAAAGCAGTAAGATCTGGGAAAAATTTTCAGAGATTTTGGAACCTTTCCCAGGTGCTAAATGTTTAATTTCTTACCTTTTCCTGTTTAGGATGTTTAACATTTAAGGCTTGAGAAGTTTCTGCTACAAGTGAGCCATTGCCATAATCCAAAGCTGCACCAAATGAACTTACATTGTTTGCTGTTGAAAACCAATTTGTTTCCGCAATATGTTGTATCATATACATTGTTTCAGAAACAAGTTTCTCTTGTACAGCTTTATTGTTGCAAGCTGATGGCTCTTGCTTCTCATTAGGAGTAATGAGCTTGCAGCGCAACAACTTCAGGATCCTTGGAGAGTGGAGAATGTGTTTCTTCCTCAAAGTTAAACTGCATGATTCCTTCGGGTTACAAGTGCGATTCCCGAGGCTGCTGTTATTTTCACCATTGGAGCTCAATTTTTTCAACGAGTTTCGTCTTTCCGAAAGGTATGTGCTTAGTTTAAAAGGCTCCTGTTGCTCTTGGAGATGCTCCTTAAGCTGTTTTGCAAGTGCTGGTTTAGATGGGGAAGTAGCCATTGGTGCTTAACAAGCTGAAAACAAATGATAATGTATGAAAGAAAATGAAACTGTTGAGTGTGAGTGGAGCTTATTGTATTGTTCAGCAATTGCTGTAAAGCAATATTTGTAATAGACACCAAAAAGTTAAAACCAAGCAATCTTGTCATTGATTGATGACAACAAATTCTTAAATAAAATAGAATCTAAAAAGTATTTTCAAATTCTCTCCCTTTGTTCATATCCACTTTTATAATTAGCATTGTATGTTAAATATATGGTCCCTATTAATCTGTGTCGTCTTGTGAAAGATGTCCCATGACGAGAAGATTTGAAAAAGGATATGCGTGGATTGTTGCTTGGTTGCAACTTAAAGAGATTGTTTCATGTTTCAATTAATTCTCTGTGTCTGCATACAAATGATTCTTTTTGAGTAATTTATTTGTAAATACGCATATATCTTCATGTTTGAAGCTTGAATGAGACCCAGATCCCCGTCCTTGTGCTACTTTTCTGGACACCAGAAATTAATCCCATATATAATGTAGTAATTTCTATCTATTTCCTTATTTAGTAGATTGTTATTTGAACAAATTGATCATGTGGGTATGTCCATGGAGTCTGTTCATTGTTTCTCTAAGTGAAGTGCTTGTGGGACAAGACAATGAAGGAAACATCTTTTGAGATATAATAATGTTTGTATGACTTGTAAAGGAACTTTTATAACATCAATTACATGGGAGCTGGCCATGTTGTGACTTTAAAGGGGCACGTATGTAGCTTGTTAATATGCCTGGTCCAGTTATCGAGTTTCACTTATGTTCTCTCCTTTAATCTCAATGGTATTAGAAAAAAGAATACATATATGAAAAGAAAAGCGACACACAAATAATGTAAGAGAATGTAAGAAGGAACTTTAGAAAAGAATGACCAACATTAGTATCACATATAAGCTTTAGCCATCTGGGCCATTGGCAGAGAACACCCATCTCTTCATTTTGGCGGTGACAAGCCAACAATAAGACTTATTACTTTGCTTTAAATATTTTTAAGTATGGAGTAGATTTCGGATTTGAGAGCAAAAACTCACAGACCCTCAACCCACGCGACAAATGTGAGGATTTTACCCTATGCATGATTGAAATATTAATAGATTAAAATATAACTTCTTTTTAAACTATAACTTCTTGTTAAAAAGAAAGGACGTATACGGTATCAGGGTTTAGCTCTGATGTTCGTTCATCCAGGTTTCCAAATTAAGTTAAATAATATCTGTTCTTATTCTTATCCATTTGTGGCCTCATCTTGGTCAATATAAAATCTTTCTCTAGAGCGGATGTTCTCATTTTTTTTTTTATGTAGACACGCTTGTAAATCATGTGGTTTAAGAAAGTTAATTTTTAATACTATTAAACTGCACGATTTTATAGTTCATTAAAAAATAAACTTATTAAATCTCATGACTTAAGTGCATATCCACATTAAAAAAAAAAATGAGGGCGCCTGCATATAAGAATAACGACTTAAGAGCATATCCGCATTAAAAAAAAAAATGAGGACGCTTGCATCTAAGAATGCGCCCTCATTTTTTTTTTATATGAACATTTTTTTAAGTCATACGGTTTAAGAAAGTTAATTTTTAATACTATTAAACCGCACAATTTTATAATTCATTCAAAAATAAACCTATTAAACCTTGCGTCTTAAGAGCATATCCACATTTAAAAAAAAAAAGAGGGTGCCTACATATGAGAATAACGACTTAAGAGCATATCCGCATTAAAAAATAAAAAAATAAAGACGTCTGTATTTGAGAATACATACATACATACATTATCACAACGCCAAATTTACATTTGATACTTTAAATTTCAGTCGACACGTAGGTCATAAATTTGTTTTTAAATAACGCATCATTAATATTTTAAAGTACAGACAATATGTAGTCCTTTATATAGGTGAACTGTCAATTTTAATAGTAATCACAGAAACAATTCCAATTACAATTACAAATAGTAATTACACTAAAAATTAATTTTATAAATATAATAACAATAACAATAAAATAAACTTCGGTTCTATAAATATACATTTGTAGCATAATATTCTAAACGTGATATCCATAAATTTCATTTATTTTCATACTTTTGATCTAAGACAAAACTAAGTTATGTCATATATTTTGCTGAAAATCATTATTAAAAAAATATGTTTATCAATTAATTGGGTATAGTTTAAAGGGCGAAAAGAAAACAGTTAAAAAAATCATTTTCGAGATCTAAATAATATAAAAAAACGATATGATTAGCATTTTGTTTATAACCAACACATCACGTCATTCATGCATTAACTGACATGTCGTCCTGCACATTCATACAACCGACAAGCATGCGTAAAATCTAGAAAATTAAGATTACTGAACGATATTTTAACTCAACAATAAAACCATCACAATGCAATAAAATAAAAGCTTCCCTTCAAACTATAGGGTGCCGTTCAAGTGGGCAATGTCAAGGTGACATCGCCCACCCGAATGGCTTTGTCAAACTATAGATTGACCTGACAGGGAGAGCTTAAATTAAATACTTGAATCTCATTCTCATTTTAAAAAAAAAATTTAATTAATAAGAGTTTATTTAAAAAAAAAAAAAAGGGGGTTCTAAATGTGTAATTTGGATAAATATTAATATGAAAAAAACAATGTCAAACACACTGAATAACCAACAGAAGAGTAACAAGGATAGGGTCATAGAACTGAAAGGGCGATGCTTATACCAAATTAAGTTCAACTTGTAACATGTTACAAAATAAATTTGACCGTTTTGTGTTGCAATTCATATCATACTCTAATGTGTTAAATGTTAAAGTTTTAATTATATTCCATGTTACAAGTTGCATGTCTATCACTATATCTTATTACAACTCGCATTTTTCCCCGGCCCCATAATACTGACAATAATTCTTCTGTTATTATAATCAATTAATCCTTCTCATAACAAATGCACATCACACCGTGACAGCTGCGAATTAATTCAAAAATACATCTCGGAAACGACTAGACTGGAATCTAGAAACACGGGCAAGGCCTAGGGTTTGACATTTTTCTATTTTTTTGGCATTCGGACTGACTGAGGCTAGACCCACAACTATCCATGTCGCATATCATCATCTTCTTCGTTTTGCTTGGTTGGTTTCTTGTACACGTTGCGAACATTTTAATTTCTACTCACTGCGCGAAACTGTAAATATTATAATTTATGAAAGATGGACCGACCTGTATGTAACGAGAGTTGTCAAAGAAATAATCTCATTTTATTGGGAATAGTTTTCTGGCTAAGTATAAATAACGGGTAATTATAAACGCGACATTCTCTTAAACAAAAATTAAACGAGCGAGACACAAGATTAATGGTTACACTTGAAGCATGCGTGTTACATTATCGTACAAGTACTTCGATACCGCAATTTAATTGATGCATAAAATGAGAATTGCATTATCTTTTTAATCCTTTTACGTGATAAGAATGAGACATAAATTGACATGCAAGTTGGCGCTTTACGTGGGTGCATAAGACGATAATTTTTACATATATTAAGGATAATCTTGGACTAAGTGGCTGATCTATTTGTTTGGTTTGTCATCTATCTCCTGATAGACTTTTTATGAACAGACTTTATAATAATTTTAGCATCCAACACAAATTTGACAAATGTAGGTGGTACGGATAGATTGCCATGATACCACGCTGAAGAAAATTGAAGAAGTAGTCAAAAGAGAAAACAAATATAATGTAAATTAATTAGAAATACATTACCCAGCTTAGAAGGAACGGCGAAGGATCATATTTAGTTAGTTCAACTGAGCAATGAAGAAACAAAAGAAATGGCAGCTACTCAGTCAAAGAGAATTTTAATCGGGCAACCAATTTTTGGGTGGTCATACATATTCAAAACATCATAATGGCATCACCATATATCGCCGTGGCTCTTAGATTAAATTTAGGCTCGATGCCACTAACATCATGGCCTTAGTAATTCAACTTCTATTGCATGATTCATTGGCTGTCAATGTTGTCATCAAGTTTTGGTTGCTGATCTTTGACCATATATATATTAATATATATTATAATCTTATTGAAATAGAAAAATTCCAAAGCTCTAAAGGTCAATTAAACTTTCTAGATTCTTTCTAGTTAATAATATTTACAAACATATATGGATACTTATAATTACATAGCAGTTTGCTAATTTTTCCCTACTAAATTAATATATATTACTTACTTTCCTATTACTTTATAATATTTGAAAACTCCCTTGACACAAAAAAAATTAAATGAAGAGAGGAGTAAATGAGTCATTTGATTGATCATTTATCATGAAAATATAAAATATATATTTATTATAACAAGAGTGTTTAAAAATAACAAAAAATACAAGAAAATATCTTAATATTAATTTTTTATTCACACAAAAACATATATTTTTTTATTTTTTATTCTTAAAACTTTTATATTAATTTTTTATTTGTATGACTTATTTAATTTATACTAAATATAAATGAAAGTGTATTTAAAAATAAAGATAATACTATAAAATTATATTATCTTTAGAGTTATTGACTAGTATGAAAAGAGTAAGAAAATAAATAATATATATTAAATTTTTTTTTAAAAAAAGAAAGACTATTTCCCTATTTACAAAGACTGCTCAGATTTTCGGAATCTCATGTATCAATTCTAATGTAAGTAAATAAAAAAAATGGTCTAAAAAATCTGTTTTTGCATTAATTCACGTGGAACTCAAAACTTACTGATCAAATAAATATGCGTAAACAAGAAATTAAATAACAGGACACAGGCGTTCCATGTAATTAATGAATGGTTTCCACTTATAAATATTACTAGTCAAAGAGTATAGATATTTCATGGGTTCGAGAAGGATACCATTAATTCATTTATCTTGGCCACTGGATATTTGTGGAGCGGTCGACGCCACAATTACAAACCCAACGAAAGTTCACAGTTTGAGTGGTGATGGTGGTGATAGCTATAATGCGGACGCCTTTATGGCTTTATTTTATTTTCAACGAAAAGATGGAAGCCATGGGCTGATTATTGAGGGGTCTTTAATTATGAATGGACTAGTAAAGCACTCGCCCTCTCTTAGACATCGATTGCAGGTATTGGTGGGTGAGGTCAGAGGCGATCTAATTCTATCAATTTCTTGATTAATTCTTTGATGGATTTATTTTGAATTATTCCTCTGAAATAACTTTTTTTTTTAAATGATCCTTAAATTATTGTAAACTTTAACTTATTTCTTAATTTTGTTAAGAAAATAAATAAGTTTTTTAATCTTTCCCTTAACTTTAAAAAAAAAAAAAAGGAATAAGTCAAGGTTTACAAGCATTAAAGATTGTTATTTCAGGAGAGAATAATAATCTGATAATTGTGTAAAGCTCCCCATGCCTCATTTTAGTTTACCTTCTTTATTTTATTTTCGTCCTCTCAAAAAACACAAATTTCATTTTAGCTCAAATAGAATAATGGTACAACAATATGTTTACACAACGAAAATGACTGCATTACAACTGTAGTATGTCATAACGCAGATTTTCTTTTTCGTTCAAAATCTCAAATTTGTCTGAACTTTATCTAGAGCTCACTGTTTTTTGTCATTGATTCTTAACTGTCAATTTATGATATGTTATTTATGAACACAAAAACTTGATAATCAACAACAAAAATTTTGAGACTTTCAACCGACCTTAAGGGCACTATTTATTTTCATGAGGCCGATTTATCAGATTATGGGCGCTGCATTTATAGCATTAGTTACGACATGTTCTTCCACTTCTAGAAAATTGTCAGCGATGTAATAATTTTGATGTCAACTAAAAGTTTCTTGGCGTTGCGGTAAACAATATCATAATTATCGATGGAGATATATAATAGGCTCTTGGTCTTGGCGTGAGCTACAAAACAATGGGTTATAATTAATTCTAATTATTAATTCCTCATTAGATACAACAAGAATCACTTCACGTGCCTCATCTTCATTGATTGTCTAATCCTGTCCTTGTTATACAAACTTAATTAATTAATCATATAGCCTAATTTAATTCGCTTATGGTAGATAATAAGTTGGCATGACTTCTCATCTTTAATTCACTTTCTTTGTTTTTTTAATTATTTTCAGAACAAACCGACCATATATATATATAAGGAAACACCAAATTATCAAGGAAATTATCTCCAAGCTACTGAGGCTTCACGAACAATAAAGGACTAAGTACGAATATTGAGATTACAAATGCATGCATTTAATCCACTAGGCTATTAGAATATCTATAGTTTATTTTACACAAAATACAAAAACAATGGAACAAACAAAATCAAGACTTGTAGTAATATTAAGCTACCGAGAGACATAATAATTAAACGTAAATAATGAAGTACAAAAGCAAAATGAAAAAAAAAAAAAAGTTTAATTAAGGCTTGCTCTTCTGGGTATAGATATAATCTATGTGAGCTGCAAGCGTTCTTCTCATCAAACAATCATCTCCTTCAACTCCAGCACAGCTATCCTCCACCGTCTGATCAACTTTCTTTGTTGCCTCTTCAACATCCTTCATGATCATCAAACCATGCAACAAAAGATTAATAAATACAAGATAAAAAGATACCCACATCAAAACAAAGTGAACATACATGTTTCATGCATGAAATGAAGAAAGTTAACGTACCCCCTGTAGGTTTTTCAATGGAGTAACATCGGGAAATGCCGGTTCTGGCCTTATGGCAGAGGCTTGTAATGAGAATAAGAAGAAGAAGAGGAGGGCTGTGATCAAGCAAAGAGTGGTGGCTTTGTATGCCATTTTCAACTTGTGCTTTAATTTTTATCTAGAGAGAGTTGGCGAAAGAATACGAGACAAGTAGAGGATCATGTGGGACGTTGAATTTATAGAGGATTGTGAACATTGAAGGTTGGATTTGGGATAATATTTTAAGACAGATTCTCGGTTGTACTTGTCTGATGAAAATGATAAATTAATGACCAAGAAGAGTCAATGACATCGGACGGTTATTATTGCCTGGCTTGGTTTTGTTGTTGAAAAGTATTAAATGTTCTAGAACTTGAGTTGAGTTTTCTTTTTTTATTTCTCTTTTCCATTTTTTTGTGAACTAAACTCTTTTTTAAGCAAATTATCAGTTGACAAGTTGGCTAAACTGTGGGTACGTACTGCTTTGTAACACAAAAGAGATCGAACGTTCAACGGGAGAAACTGTGAAAGTCTTAAATGTTATTTTTTCTATTTGAAAACAAGAAAAGTCTCCTGAATTTTTTTTTTTCTTGACCTTACAGTGCAGTCCGACTAAAATCTATTTATAGATCCATGTTAATTGTGTAAAGTTCACACGATTCAGAAGCGGGTACTATTGCCGGCAGCTAGCCAATTTGGGAACGTTATTAATAAGTTTTACATTTTTAATACCATTGTCAACGTTTATTCTAAATGCTACTGAACGCTCGAGCGCGATTATTGTTGAGCTTTTAAAACTAGGAGTTGACCTCTGAACAAGGATGCTTGGCACAACACACATTAAAAAAAAAAAAAAAAATTGAAGTCACTGATGACCTTAATCAAAAACAGAAGTTGATGAAGTATTCAGACTCTCTTATTTATTATACAGTCATAGACCTTTATCATTTTCTCCCATTAACAGAAGAGAAACTTATAACTTCGTCATCTTCAACTTAAAAATGGGAATTAATTGAAAAAAGAAATATTGGCAAAGGCACATATACATATACATAATGAGGTGCATCGAGTTTAGGGAACAAGCACTTGCAAAAACCCTGGCTATTATGATGAATATAGGCATGCTCATGGGGGCAGGATCCTGTAAAAACCAATGATGGAGGTTCTACTAATAATTATCATTTGCATTTTATTTTTATTTTTATTTTTATCTTTATTTTTAAATTTGCATCTTCAAGGAAAATCAATAAATATAAAGATTCGACCCAGACCAGTTGTGCCCCATCAATAATATTAAAACATCGTCGATTTATTTT
This sequence comes from Luvunga scandens, assembly GCA_030449905.1. Lineage (NCBI taxonomy): Eukaryota > Viridiplantae > Streptophyta > Magnoliopsida > Sapindales > Rutaceae > Luvunga > Luvunga scandens. The sequence continues at coordinate 2,176,673 of JASUUG010000714.1, forward strand.
TAAAAATATAAGACGTTTCATCATAAATATAAAAAGAGTAAGTAGACCATTTCCTTTCACATTGATTATTAATGGGTGCAAGTGGATATTGGGTGGCGTTAAAGTTTAAAGTTTTTTTAAAAAAAAAAAGGTTGCAGGAATCTGAAGCATGACAATGAGCAATGAAAGAAACTTCTTTGGTCAGCTTTTGGTGTCGCAACTTTATGGCTAAGTTTGATCAACGATTCCATGTGTGTTTTTTCTTTTTTTAATTTCACGAGTTTCTTCTTCCAAGAACAGCCATGCTCATTTCCGTTTTTATTGAAGTATACAGTTGATAGTTTGTTGTTCGAGCATTATGTACAGCAAGATATTTCTATGCCAATTAGGGCAGATTAAAAAACTTTAATTCACCGTTTAATACTTTTCACGTTCTTTTCAACTAATCATATTTATACGGTAGTTATGATAAATATCAAAATCATATACTTGTATTGTTCCCGTGCCAACGCAAATGTGAAAAAAACCATCTGCAAGATCCAAGACCTTCTTATGACAGATGCTACAATTATATTAGTCTTTTCTCTTGTTGAATCTTTTCTCTCTTTTACTAATTAAGCTCCCGTGGTACTACGGAAAAAAAAAACTCCAATTAATATCCCAATGAGCATTTGATCATAGTGAGAAAATGCTGAGAAAAAGTACAAAAAATGTTCTAAGAAACTATTTGAAATTGCTTTTAGAAAACTAAAAAATGAATTTAAAAAGTTAAAAACTAATTTTGATATTTAGTGAATTTTTTTCTCTCTTCATAGTTAATTATTTTTACAACGTAATTAAAAATATTATTTTGAAAACTAAAATATTACCAAATTGGCCCTAAAATCTATCGAATGTTATTCAGTAATATATAAATGTATATAACTCAATGACTGAAAAACAACCATAAATAGTGATATTTATGAATAAAAAAGGACTATGATAAAAATAGTTAACTTTTCTTTTTGAAACCATTAGAGTAATAGAATTCATATGATAGCTGTTAAGGTTATGTATTAAGCGAATCACGCGCTTGTCTAGTACAAAATGGAAAATACTCCAATATATACTCAGGGCCAGCATTTGATCATAGTGAGAAAATAAAGAGAAAACTATAAAAGTACACAGAATCTTCTATAAATATGTAAAATATTATTAAGCAATACATAAATCTATGTATAACTGAATGACCTAATATAAATAGTGATATTTATAAATAAAAAAGGCTACGATAAAAATAATTAGTTCTCCTTGTGAAACCATTAGAGTAATAGAATATTAGAATTACTATTATGGTTATATTTTAAGTGAACCACGATTCACGCACTTGTCTGATATTGGATGTGACCTTTCTTAAGTGAGTCACACACTTATCTAACACCTCAAAACTATTTTTAAAAAACATCTAATAAATTGAGAACAAGTGACAATATGTCAATCGCTGTTAATAAATGAAGACCCACCATTCATTCGCTCACTTTTCTTTTTCTCCAATTTTTGGTTTGGTTTATCATTATGATTTATGCCATTCGACCCGAAATTGGATCAGCCACGATATTCTAATTCAATTCCAAAAGCTTGAAACTAAATATGCTGACAATATTGAAACCAGCTGCTATATGTTTTGTACCAAACTTTTGTTGATTAATATTCTAGTTACTTGGGGCATTTCATACTACTCACATTTAGTCTTCATAGTAGGGTAGGAAAATTAGTTCCCCATGATCACACATCAAACGCACTCAAGGAGGAAATGATCAAGGAAGAAAGATGGCTACTCAGTTAACAACACCAAAGTTCTCAGCTTTCATATTCTTATAATTAGTGCTTTATAAAGTCATGGGAAAATTTTGTAATAATCTAGATGATGAGAAGGGAAAACTTTTGCAATGGTTTTGGTGAGAAACGCATTGAACGTGAGCACCAATTTCGAAAAATGAGGGGCTATAAATACATCACTCATTTAATATATTTTAGATAAGATTTGGTTGGTTTAACATGTAGATAGAGGCCTAGACTAGGGTAGAGCCTCCTTCATAAATTTGGGATTGAAATTACTCTACCATTGATTGCTTTGTAGTCAAATCATGCAATAATTACTCTGCAAATTTTTAAAAATTTACCATCAATTAGATGAATATCACGTTACATTGCACTTTTTATCAAACTAAACTGGTTGAAAAATCCAATTAAAGTCTGTCCACCTTAATGGGCCGGACCAAAATGAACCACCGGCCCCAACCCCATGTTTCCCGCCATGACTACTAAACCACCCGCCTCGCTCATTATTCTCGAAAGGCAAACGAAAGACGAAATGGGGAAAGAGAGGCAGTACTGGCTGTTGAAAACGGAGCCGGGGGAGTGGTCGTGGGAGGATCAATCAGCAAACGGAGGGGTAACAAAATGGGACGGGGTGAAGAACAAGCAAGCCCAAAAGAACATGAAGGCCATGGGGCTAAACGAGCTCTGCTTGTTCTACCACTCGGGCGCCAGGGCACGACGCGTGGTGGGCGTCGTGAGCGTGATAAGGGGGTGGTACGAGGAGAGCGGGGGCGGGCCGGGGGCGGTGGACGTGAAGGAAGTGGGGATGATGAGGCGGGCGGTGGACTTGAAGGAGATGAAGAGGGATCAAGAGTTGAAAGGGTGGGCCCTGTTTCGGCAGCCGAGGCTGTCGGTTGTGAATGTTGAGAAGAAGGTTTGGGATAGGGTTTGCGACTTGGGCGGTGGGTTTGATGGGGATGGTAGAAAAACAGGATGAAGAATGAGATCAGATGAATGATTTTATGTTAATTATATGTATAATCTTGTTGCATTTTGCAGTGGTTGTAGCCTTGTCTTTCTTTTGCTAATGTGCAAATACTAGTTTTTCTTAAGAAGGTACATAGATGTTCAACTTGATGCTTTGTTGGCGATTGTTGTTATTATCCTCAAAATGCAAGCATTGGTGAACAAAATATGTATTGGAATGTGATATTCTTAAAGAAGAAGGCCAAAAAAAAATTTATTTATTTATAAAATATTCATAAATAAACAAAATTTGTACTTAAGCTAACATGGCAATAGTGTACTTAATTAGATAATTTTTTATAACGCAACCTTGGATATTTGGGTTGAAAGGAAATCTTCTTTGCCATACACGCACCGTGAAGGGACTTCAATTTTAAAAGAAAAATAATTTACAGAGCATTTCTAGTGATCGGTTGTTGTGTTATATAAGTTCCCAGTGAAACATCCAATTGCTTCAATGTAAATTATCCCAAAGATGGACAATCATACCTATTTGTCTAAAAAGATTTCATAATTAGCACCCGTAACCATCCAGCATCCCAACTTACCCACATGACAGCAAAATTGTTGGGCCACACGCCAAATATCATTCGCCCAAGTGATCAGTAATTCCGTTTTTCTCTTTCTAAGCTATAGCAACTACTAGAAGCATTTTATCGAACATCTCCCGCGCAACGAACACTTGCTCAGAACCCAAACTAGCATAATCGTTCGTGGACTTAAACGCCGCGTTTTAGAAAATCCTGACCATCAAACAAAACCCTTTATCACATTAAAGTCATTTCCGGCGAGGGAATTATTGCAAATGCAAAGCTTAGCAGCGGCAGTACGACCTCGTTTTGTACAACTCCTGAACGGCCCTTGGCTTAAGCCGCTTAGCCTGAGAGCATTCTCAAGTTCATCCTCAGATTACGCCAGTCAATCACGCGGTGGCCTCCCTCGCTTCTTCTCCCGAGTCCTCCCTCCTTCAAAGGCAACACTTGTTTCTCCTCTCTTGCATTCCATACACATATACATGCCTCTAGCAATTGGACACGTGGCATTATTAAGTAGCTCTTTATAAATAATGTTTAAGTTGTGGATTAACCAGACATAATATTTTTAATTTTTGTTCTCATATGTTTTGCTGACAAATGAATAATGCAGGGAGGTATTGTGCGTGTGGAAGGAGATGAATTTTGGCACATGACAAAAGTTTTGCGGTTGAGTATTAATAATAGGTAAATGCATTTGATTTTGTTTATTAGTTTATTATATAGGAACAGTTTAAAAAAAATTTTAACCTTTTTTAATGAAGATATTTACGATTTTCCAAATAATGATATGCAAGGGTAGAGCTTTTCAATGGGAAAGGGGGTTTGATAGAAGGTTGCATACAGAGAATTGATAGAACAGGACTTGATGTTGTGGTCGTAGAAGATCCGAAATTAGTTCTTCCTCAGCATACTCAATGGAATGTATTTGCAGCTTTTGGTAAGCGTTTGGTCGGTACTAAGATCAGAAAGTGAATTTGTTATCGGATATTTGAACTCGATCCTGTTTAGGTACTCTTAAGGGTGGTCGAGCTGATTGGCTTGTTGAAAAATGCACGGTATGCCTTAAATATGTGTTAAGTTGATGTTATCTTATTAGAGTGTGGAAATGATATTTGTTTATGCTTTGCTTCTTGCTTCTAATTATCAATGTCGATTGTACCGACATAGGAGCTGGGAGCTCAGAGTGTGACCCCTTTGCTGACAGAGCGTTCTCCTTCAATCTCGGAAAATAGGGTAGACAGAATGGAACGTGTTATTTTAGCAGCAATGAAACAATGTAAATAGCTTACTCTTGAATTGAGTTATAGTGACAATGGATTTGTGAGTTGCAATTTCTACTACGACTTTATTGCTAATTCTGCTTTCGTATATGGAGGTTCAAGATGATCCCAAGTGGCTCTTCAATGAGGGGATGATGCCTGAAGTTGTTTGTTTTTCTTTTGTCTTATATTCTTTTCACCATCAATACAACTATTTCAGGCCAACGTCTACACGAAATGGTTTTGAATCCTCCAATGAAAGTTGATGGCCTTCTGCCTCTTGTAAGTTCTTCTCTCTTCTTTCACTTAGTAGTTTATTAGTCGTCTAGAATTTTGATTTATTGCATATAAATCAGCCCAAAAGTGAAGTGAACTTGATGATACCTGAAATTTGTAGGTTATAAAATTAGATATCATGTCTGTAGGTTATAGATTTGTATATCCTTTTTTTTGAATTACTTAATTGTGTCCAGTGCCATAATCTTGAATTATGGGGAATGGAGTCTCTGAGAAATTTATCCGTTGTTTCTTGGAACTATAGGGAATCCATCTTTTGCTTGTAGCCTTGGTGTTGAATTTATCATGTATTGTGTATTCTACAGGTTTCCCAGTCAAAGTTAGCTTTTGTTGCAACAGCAGAAGCTACTCCTCTTGTCACTGCATTGTCTTCATCAAGAAAGGAGTCTAGTGGGATGATAATAGTAGGACCAGAAGGCGGTAAGTACACCTTGTTGTGTGTAAAAGTTTGATGGAATTTAAGTTTTATAATTTTTCCATCTTGCCATATTGGAAAGGTACAAAATATTTCTACCCATTACCTTGTACAAAATCTGTAGCTATTTTTTTTGCTTGTGTTGTATTTCTGGCGGCATTTTGTTGAGAAAATGCTTAAAATTTTTTCAAAATATTTGTTTTTCAAAATTTTTATGACAATGGTTCTTATGTTTACCCCTTTATATCGTGGACAATGAACATTGTTATTACTTTGTTTATTTTGATATTTTTCATGCACCGGGTTTTCATGCTGGTTGATCTGTCACTAGTATATTTTGTCAGTTTCTGTCGATCTGTGATTCTTTTGTTTGTTATTGGCTCTATAGACTTCACAGAGGAAGAGGTGAATAAGATAGTGGAAGCAGGTGCTACTGCTGTTGGTCTTGGGCCACATCGCTTGCGTGTTGAAACTGCAACAATAGCTCTCTTTGCAACTCTAATGTTATGGTCTGACTCGCAGCAAATGCCCATTCCTTAAGCACCCTTGGTGGTAAGACCTCTCTGTAGTCTCCTGTCTAGCTTTAAATCTTCCAGTCTAAGTTCTTGCTGGATAAGTGGCACGCTGTGATAATAAGTTGGACCAGCCAATGACAATCTTCATTTTTATGAGATAGAATCATAAATGAATCATATATATATATATATATATATATATTTCACTACTTCAGTTGTGACGGGAATAGACATGTGTTGGGCTGATTTGAATCATTTTCTAGATTGTGCTTTGATTTGTAAAATTGTCAATTCTAGGTTCTTTTTCTTCTAATCCCTGTCGAGGCTCCCTATTGCTGGATGCCCGTCTGCCATTGATCTAGCTGTTTATCAGCTGTAGGTTTTGGATACGAAGGCTAGGCCTATTTATCTTCTCAGGCCAGATTCAGCTGTATATTTAAACATATCCTTAGCTTTGAGACTCAAGAGACCACTTGCTGATAGGCCAGCCTGGGACAGTGTGGCGTGGCCCAATTTCTGTTCTTTTCCTACATTGTTATCATGGTAAACTAAAAGTAAATAGGCTTTGGATAAAATCAGAGCCAAATACTGGAACATAGTCAAGGTTGAGCAAGTATTATTTCCTCAAGTTTGGCTGCCTTAATGTGTGCCTTACGGTACTGATGGGGGCTAAGTTTTGTTGTTTGTTCACAATCAATTGAAAATTTTGAGATGCCGCTCAAGTTTGGAGTATGGTCAAAATCATAACATTTATGAAAATCAAAGTTTATTTAACCAGATTTTGAGATATATTGTCCAACGCGATGAACTCATTGTTTGTACCAGTTTCATTGGTCAAATTTGCTACGTTGAAGTTTTGAATATTGAACATACCTGCAGTCCAAGTTTTCTTAGAAAAAGATCTTGATCTTACTAACCATATTTTGGGATATATTGTCCAATGCAATGAACTGCTTGTTCGTACGACTTTTAGTGATCAAATTCCCTACGTTGAAGTTTGAATATTGAACATACTTGAAGTCTTAAGTTTTCTTCAAGTCTCCATTATTGTACTATATATTGTTAAAGCAAATGAATATTGACTTTTTTTTTTTGCATTTCTTTCATTTAGAACTCATACGTATTGCTGATGCAGGACTTGGGTGGAGTTCTCTCTCAGTGAATTTTGACTGTGCCTTCTCGCTTGCTGAACTTTTTTCAAAGGTGGATCAATGCTGGAGAATCTTTTTTGTGCCATGGGGGTAATCCAAGTAACCACACTGTTTATTTCTCCACTAATTTGTCTGGTACGGTTATTCTCTTTGTCTTACTCAAAACTTACATTTCGATGTACAAAATATACATCATTACTGTAAGTTTAGTTTTCTTCTTTTCCTGAAAAACTTTTACATGAGCAAATTGCCTGCAGTTGGTTGTAGTTCAGGTTCAGAAGTGCGTGCCCACAAACCACAGGATACCCTCATGTTCGCATACTTTGAACTTTTTTAGACCTCCCGCACTATCCAAAGAGATTTTACCGCTTAAACTAACTAGCAATCGCACATATTATGCTCATTCTGTTTTTAAGTGCTGTCTTAATGTTGTGTTTGAATCTGAACTTTGAAAAATATTGCTGGACCTTTCTCTGAAATGCAGATTTCAATCAAATACTGTCCTTTTCTTGCTTTCCTACTAATCAATCTCTCTCTCTCTCTCTGTCTCTCTCTCTCTCATTAATTGTAGACTTTTGGGTGCAACTGGGCAAGGAATTGTACCGGGGAGGGTAGCTTCCGCATCTACAGAGAATTTCATTTATAAATTTATCACTAATCAACCAAAATCTAGGTCTTTGACTCTTTGAACTTGGAAGCCTCGCCATATTTATTTATGGGATGTGACTAAAGGTGTAACAGCTCTGCTGTACATCTACTGTGCTTTTTTTTTTTTATTGGTAATAATTTTTTTTATTGTATATATAACTTACGTTTTCATGCAATATATGTTATAGGAACTTGGTGCATTTACGATAGTTTTATTTGCTAACGAAAAATTTGTTACAAACAATTAAAAACTAGTGGAGGCTGCACGGTGCACCTGATGCATCGTAACAGGACCCTGGTTTATATCTCCTGTTAGCCATTATCATTCAATATAACGGTGACATGTGTTTGACTTTATGGTTCTCCGCGTCTTGGTCGCTTTAATATTATTATTTATTTTACGAAGCTTATCTCTCAACGGTTTGCAACAGATACGATCGATGCATAAAATTAATGGCCACATGAAACATGCATGCTTGCGCATAGGTCGAAGTTTTCTCAAGTGCCTTTCAAATTTGATTCATTTCACACGTGTAACAATTTTTTTTCCTGATTTTTGACTTTTGGTGGTATCTCGTTGCTTTTTTATCACAAAATTAGCTCTTGTGCATCGCTCATCGTTGAGGTCAAGATGAACTAATCTTAACTTTCTGAATCTCTTAGTGATTGTCATTTCGTTTTCGAGTCTTTTTGTGTAATTTTCCCTTTAAATTTGAGAGTAAATTTTTCATTCATTGAGCTAATTTCCGGGCAGGCTCCTTATAGAACTATCAACTAGTATAATGTGACATCGAAAAATTGCTACATAAATAAAAATTGAACTTATTTTAAACATGAGCGGGACTTCAATTAAACCCAGTGTTATATTTACCCTTAGAAGGAAGGACAACCCTTGTTTTCCCTGTTTGAGTTATAGGAGAATGAGAAATATGAGCGACTAGCTAATAGAATCATGATATGTAACTATGACTTCATTACTTTTTCAAAAGTATTTTTCTCTTTAAAAGGAAAAGATTTTCTCCAAGGCTACTATTTTGTTTTTTTTTTTTGCCGGATAACAAAAATTGGAAAACAATACACATATTATTATGTTGTTGATGAAATAATGAAATTGCAAATAAAATAATTTGATAGCACGCTTATTTTAGCAGATAAAATATTTACGAAATCAACATCTTCTAATTGTCCGAAACAGGAAAAGCTAGGCAGTCACAAAACGTTGGCACAAATCTTATTTTAATCATTTGAGCACTTCACCCTTACGCGGCTTTGCGTCTGTTGCACTTGTGTCGATTTATTTTTGTTTCTGTATGTGTGCATCGATGATCATTTCTCAGAAAACAAAAATCCAAAATATGGCTGGGTGATGGGTTCACATCACATTTGAAATTATTCTGGTCTATCGGTTTTATATTCGATTAAAAACCAATTTATGCATAAAGCGCAGACTAGCCAATTGAAAAATGTAAACTGTTTTGATGCATTGTTTGCTACTTGTAAAATGTTTAGGGTTGATTTTATATATATATATATATATATAAAATAACTTAAAAATAAATAGCATTCTCAAATATTCATCCAAAATCCGGATATTTCATTAAAGCATGTAAATGGGTTGTGGGTAAAAAAAAATTGTTATTCATCGTTGAAGTTGCTTTCGAACGGGCACCAATTTTGAATATTCATGTCCTCTCTGAATGATTATTTTTATTGTGTGAACGGCAGACATTTGTTTTAGATTCAAATAACTGAGATGGAAACCAACTTGTAATTGTCAATGACGGAGCATAAAATTTATTTTCCAACCAACTTTTCGTTGGCTTCAAATCATTCTCTCATTCCTTTTAAAAAATAAATAATTAAGGAATCATCATCTTAATTAATCATGCTCGAATCTCCGCTCAAGTTCTATTCAGTATAAATTTTTAAATAAAATTTTTATTAATAAAATTTTTATAAGTAGATTTTTTACAAAAAGTACTTTAATTATTTTGTTGTCAATGAAAGTTTTTATTAAAAATTATGAAATTATTTTAATAGGCAGTTTTGTAAAGTTATGTCTTGAAAAAAATAAAATAAAATTATTGAATAAGTAAAGGATATATTATATATTTTAATAGTTTGAAAAAACTTTTTCAATCTCTACTCCTGCAAGCCGAATTTAAACCTTTACTAGTAGATATATAATATCTTATTTAATCTTCAAAAATTCTACTTAAAAAACAACCAAAAAACAATACAAAATTTGAGAAGAGCATATGAAATTAAATAAACACTTATAACTATTAGATAAGCCATACTAAATAGACATTCAACCAAAATTTCAAATATTTCACCAATATTTCATGCACATATCTGTTATATAATCATAGATCTACCGTGAGAGTCTAATAAATTCATAAATCTGCCAGCTATTACATCTAAAGTTTACCGAAAGTTTAAATTCACACAATTATAACAGTCTTTGGTCAGTAAAATCTTTGCTTGATGAAGGTGAAAGAAGAAATATTTAGAAAACTCGAACGTTTGTCCTTCAATAAAGAGGAAAGACTTTTTTATATCACTCCAACCATGGCCGAGCTGGGTGATATGTATCTGCTCAATTGATAAGCCATTTACTTGAGTTTAGAGTCAAATTTGGGCCAAAATTTTCTATTTAGTGTTGGCTCCCATTTGTTGCTTTGGAACGTCGAATTGCCACTGTCAATTGTGACAACTATGGAAAAATCAAACTGAAAAAGAAGAAAATTAGTTTTATGATTACTATTGAATCATATGAAATGTCACATTCAAATTGATATACATATATCTCCTAACTTGCCTTTGCCAAAAGTGAAGAAACTCACCGTATGGATCGTAAATCAAAGAATTAGAGCATTACCAAGAAGAGTAGCATTTGATTCTCAACATCTTTTGTGGACAAACATATGTCACGAGATGCGTGCTACAAATAAGTGTACAAAAGGATAGAAATAGACCAACCCGTTATCTACTGCTAGTATGTGTTGCATAAATTTATAATGTAATTAATTTGATAAGAATTAAAAAAGAATTTAAGTATTTTAATTAATTTGATTTGTGTAGAAGATTGAAGATGGTTTAACTACGAGTTAAAAGTGGGTTGACTTGAGAGCACTTGACTTTGCCATAACTATCTGGATTTGATTTCGCGGAACTAAACCAGATATATTAGATAAGAACAAATCATTTGATTCTACGCCACGCGGTTCATGATAACACGTCCGTCGTACAAAACGAGTGGTTAAGATGTTGTGATCAACCTTAAGGTTAATGTTAAAAAAGAAATAAGATGAAGAAAAAGGAGTTGTTTATTGTACGACTGTCAAACAAGCTCTTGACGACTTTTGAGGAAGACGGACACTTCAAGTACACTTAATCGTAACCCAATCACAGAAGTCAGCAAAGGACGGTGAGTGGCAAACTGGAGATTATCACAAAAACCAACCCCATATTTCTAAATGTCAGTCCATAAAAACCTAGAAAACTATGACCTAAGAACGAAACAAACCAAGCCAAATCCAAGCGAAAGCGAAAACTAAAAACACAAAGCAAAGGCATTTTTTTTCCCCCGATCCTCAAAGCACAAAATGCTAGATTTATAGCACCAACAACCCAAGAAGGCTATCACTTCCCCACCACCTTTTGTTTTTATTGTCTTCTGATCAAACCCAAAATGGCAATAAACCAGCTGGAGAATTTGGTGGAGTCGATCAAATCGAAAGTGAGAGCCTTGAAGAAAAAGAAGAACAAACCCTACATCAAAATGGACAAAAGCTCAAGTGTTAAAGTCGAGATCCGCAGCAGAAAAGCAAGAAAGCTCATAGACAAAACTCTCCAGGTTGCTGATCGCCCTGGCAAGCGTAGCGTAGCATAGCTCGAGTCTCTTCTAATTTGTATGTGTAGATATGCAATATATTTTGTGTTATCATTTTCTTTTTTTAGGCTTTGTCTATGCATGTGTGTTGTGCAAGCTGATTCTGTGTTAGTGAATGGAACCGTTTCAGATTTGCAACAGTTTGCAAAAGCGCTTTTCATTATTAATGCTTTCTCTCGTAATGGTTGATGAATCTTTAATTCAGCACATGGTTTTCTAGTTCTTATTACAAAGTTCTGTAATCAATTATAGTGCTGTTTAACTTTGACCCGGGTATGATTATAGGTAGGGATAAGTATGTTTGGGTTTGGGTTCAAAATTTTCCGAAATCAATCGGTTCAAAAAGTTTGAAATGGAACTTGAACCTGTGCTCGAACTAATTCGACTAAGTTAAAATAAAAAATGGGTTGTTTTGTTGACACACATCTTTCTTTTTAATAATCATAACCACTGACAATCGGATATGCTAAGTTGATCGTGCCAAATTTTCTGGCAATTAGATTGATATTGTCAAAAGCACGTTAGATTTTTATGGCTTTTGGCCAAAAGATCCGAATTTGAAGCAATTTGATTACCAATTCATATGAAATTGGAAGCACTATTTAATTAGATAACTAATATAAAGAATACATAATAAGCACTATTAACCTTCTTTTGGTGTCAGGAATTGCGGACATGTTCGTTTTTTTGCTAGAATTTAATTGGACACAATAAAATTTGAAAGTTTGACTACAAATATATATAGGCATTAGTGCGGTTTATTTCTAGTCCTAATAATGCCCAAAGTAGCTTTCTTATTTCTAATTCTAATTCCCAAGTAACTTTCATTTGAAAAAATAATAATAAATAAAATCCAATGGTCCGGCTTTTAAATGTCAAATTTCTGAAACGTCAATGGCCAAACAATCACTTCTTTAATTACAGGAGGGATGTACAGGTTCACTAATTTTTCTAAAGGACACTTTAAAAGCAATTAAAATAGGTTCGAAGAAAATTATTCTGTTTTTACTTTTCTCATGGAAAGACTTCAAAGAATAGAATTGTGGAATTAAAAGTTAGTGTTGTCGGTAATTTATAATCAATTAAAATAAATAATAGCAATTTCAAAAAATAAAACAAAATAAAATAAAGAGTAGGGTCGGCCAGCCTGGCGAAATTAATAAATGAAGGTTGAACTTTGACTATGCATTCTAAGGTTCTTTTAATGTATATAAGCCTCTATCCAGCTCGATGGGAAAATTATTTTCTTGTTCATGTTTGAAAATTTTATTGGTTTTAGAAGAGCAAATAAAAATACAAATTTTTATGATGGATTGGTGGATAGATTAACGATCGAAAATGAAGCTGTAAATTAATTAAATTGATTATCTTGACCCGTAACTACTGTCAGCATTCAGACGCCCAAGTTTCAAATCCGCATTAATTAAGTAGAAGCAGCCGGCATTGATGGAAAGCGATTGCAAGCATTATTAGTGTATCAAATTAATTAAGAAAGAAGAAGGAAAGGAAACCAAACCTCCCTCTTGTTTAATAAAATTACTTATTTGTCTCTCCCTGTTTTATGGTTGATCAAAACGATCTCTTCACAATATGATCATATTATGTTAAACTTCAACATTTTTACTTCAGAATCAGTGTACCGAAACCAAAAGAAGCCTTTTAGTCCTCCAATTTCAGGACAATATTGAGCAAGGAGTAGTAGGATTATTTTTTTCAATGAAATCCGAGTTGGTATTTTGCTATGGATATCTTAAATTTAAAGGAAACACAAGCTAAATAATAATTGAAAATTAACTTTCATTCTGAAATGGCCCGTAGAATGTTTGGATCTCCTCTGGGTCATTAAAAGATCGCGGCCCAATTATTCTTCTATGGGAGAGGCCTATAATTGGCGTAGCGAGAGTATCAATCCCTAATGAAGTCTTCTTTCTCATTAAAAACCATATTTACTCCAAGTACATATTTGTGTGTGTCTATATATCTATGTACATGCAATTGTCGTTTATGCTCTCAAACTACCGCAAGTATCGAAGGCACTAGAAGTGTATCCTTTACCAAGAATCCAGAAGTAATCTTTGTTTACCGCAAACATAATAGAATAAGTTGCTGTGCTAATCACATGTTTACAAATAAATACTTGATTCGCGTGAAAATAAAGGGCACAATCACATGTTTTTAAATACAAACTTATTATCAATATTATGGCAATCGATTACCATCCACTGCAACTCCCGTAAGTAACGATGCCAGCACTATTAGTGCTCAAGCTTTGTTTTGAATTGATGGAAAGAATGAGTGCGGCCAGAAATTTTCTCTCAGTGCCCATAAACCCAATGGAAATTTCTTCAATTGGGTCAAAAAGGAAATCAAAAGACACTCGAGGAGAATGTGATGCGAAAGAGCACACTCAAGCATAAAATTAGCCAGAAAGCCTGACCCAATGGACAAAAGCTGAAAGGAATATGAATCCACAAAGAGGAAGACTTGGCACTTTTACTATTTACCCTTTTACAGTTTTTTAAATACCCTCTTACTCTCTGAAGTCAAAACTTAAAACAAGAAAACCACAAAATAAAAAAAAAGGTGATTGTTCTGTTGTTGAAATGAGTTTTCAGTTGAAAATTTTGAGATCAGGCAATGAAGTATTATGAAAACTATGAGAGGTAGTGGGAAAAGCCGAAAGCTGTAGGGGATGTAGAAAAGTGCCATTCTCACTCTATAGGACACCAAAAGAAAAAGAAAAAAGAAAAAAGAAAAGGAAAAAAAGATGAAAGCATTTATTCATCTCCATGAATGTACCAGCACAGCAGCATTGTGGCGCAGCGTAGAAGAACATAAATCCTGGCTCGTTGCTCCTTCACCAAAGAAGCACATTTTCTTGTAAAGCCATGCCCCTTTCTCTTAGCTGGGGTGCCTGCAAAACACTTATTTTGTAGGCGATATTGGGCCTCAGCCATGTTAAATTTTCAAGTATATATCAAAGAAGATATATATTAAAGAATTAACAGGGAGAAAGAGGGCTCACAGTTATGAGCAAAGGCCTGATGATCTTGAAGGGGTTGTAGATAATTTATACACTCTTCACGGTGAGAAAAGTTGAAGTGGGGGGGAATGAATATTGCATTAAAAGATGTAAGCTTTAGCGTGATATTCTAAAAAGATGAAGAATTGCTTGATTTTCGAGTGAGAAAATGAACATGGTCAGGACGGCGTGTTTTCAACTTACTACTCCAAGAAAGATTGGCTTTCGGACTTTTGAAATATTCAGGAGATCCATTATGAGTAATCATAGACATATTCAATTATATGTACGTTAAAATTTTATTTGGAATGACTGATGTAGCATACATCACATATATGATACATATACATACATACATATATCTATTTGATGCAATGATACATATATTTTCGTTATAACATAATAATGGCAATTCAATTATTTTCGCACTTATATATTTGATTAAGATTTGAGTCTTAAACCAGTTGTTTCTACTAAAAAATTTATCAATTTAACTAAAATAACACTCGCAGTAACATCACACATAATATCATTTAAAATATTCAACATTACTCTTCATTATTTTATCATATTTTATTTTTTCAATTCCTCGTTTCCAGCTTAAGAAAATGAAGATACTTGAAAAGAATCTCTCTCTCACACGAACACACATTCTTACACTCTCAACACTTACGCCTGAGTACGCCAAGCAAATTTGTACAGACACAGAGAATTGTGTGCATAATCAAAGTAAAGCAAGGAGCAGAAATTGCAAGTACAAAAATTTAGAAGCAGTATAACGTTAGGATACAAAACAAATTAATTTTCCCAACCGGGTTCAAGGATTACAATATATTTCAAAAAAATGCTACAGTGTAGAGAAAGACGAGAGAAATAAAGAAGAAAAGAGGAGAGAGAGAGAGTAGGTGAGTAGAGAGAAAGGATAAATTCCTCTCATCTTTTTCTCATCTTTCTCTATGCCTAGCATAACTCTATCTTTCTTAGCCTACTATGGCCATCGCCTTCCCTACTAGTTTTTGCATTTTAATTTCTGTTGGCTTATATATATATATATATATAAAACGTCATGGTCAAAACTGAAGCTAATTAACAAGGGTAGTTTGATAATTTCCTTAAAAGTTTATGGACCTATTCGATAGAAATAGATAAATTATGTTCTTATTTGAGAGAATATACTTATTTCGGGATCTAAATTAATGTCATTTTCTTGTTAATCTGCAGAAGGCCAAAGTTGAAAAACAGCTCTCATAGGGTTGGTATTGATGGTTGATTTAATGCTATAGAATTGCAATTTTCATGTTTGTAATTTTTTGAAAAGGACATTGAATTATCAAATATTGCCCTCAATCAGCAGACCAGCCAAAAAACTTCTCATTAAGTAATAAATACGACTATTCTTAGGCGTGTGCACGACAAAAGTAAGACTGTAAAATTAAATTATTTTATTTGATAGCTACATTGATAAAATAGTACGGCTGTTTATTCCAAGAAATTTAAATGGCGTCGAAAATTGGTTAAGATGGTTGAACATTTATTAATGGACCACCATCAGCTTCACATGTAACAGTTATTTGAAATTTTGAAAAATAAGATTGTGATTTTTTATTAGTAAATTCGAAATAGGTCCTGCTCATCCATGATCATAACGAAGTCAACTTTCCTTTTGACTTTAATTTGTAACACTTCAAGACAGACAAAAACCCAGTATTTTTTTTATTTGGTTGGGCTTTCTCAACTTGAATTTTTTACTAACTATGGCTTCTATGAATACGATTGATAGGAGGAGCTAAATTTTGTGATAATCTTTTCTATAATATTGTGAAATAATTGTTGGATAATAAATTGTATGAAATTAAATCTTAACAAACAATACTATAAATACAAGCACGATAATTAACTATGGAAAAATCAACACAACTCATATTAACACTAAATCCAAATTTCCTATACATAAAAATATCTAATATATGCAATTGTGTGAGAGAGACTGTGATCTTTTATATATGTTCTATTGAGCCAAGAGTTGGACTTATACGGCCAAGGTCTAGTTGAGGCCTTGAGGGCGCAAACAATTCCAGAAATAAAAGGGATTTAACTTGAATTTAGTAAATTTAACATTTGACCGCTTAACTGTACAATATTTTTGTGTTATTAACTACTCCCTCGGTTTTGTTGTTTCTTCATTATACTCTACCAAAACACGATAATAGATTTGAGCTTCCTGGATTAATAGATATGGCATCGATCATGTTTAAAATGTAGTTTGGTTATCCCGAAACCACTCTAAGGTAGAGTACGCATTCATAACCACACAATCAACATTATAATGTGTTTTTTTATTATTTATTACTTTATATGTGTGACTGTAATTTGTACTTTACCTTGGAGTACAAACTACAATCACACATACATTTGATTGCTTATCTATACAATATTTTTGTGTTATTAATTACTTCCTTAGTTTTGTTGTTTCTTCATTATGCCCTACCCAAACACGAGAATAGATTCAAACTTGCTAGATTAAGAGATATGACACCGGTCACGTTTAAAGTGTAGTCTGGTTATGTTGAAACCACTCTAAGGTAGAGTGTACATTCATAACCACACAATCAATATTATAATATATTTTTTTATTATTTATTACTTTATATGTGTGATTATAATTTGTACTCTACTTTAGAGTAGTTTCAAGGTAGTCATTGCCTTAAAGTTTGTAATCAAGAATCTAAATAAGAAACAATAAAAAGGAAAGAAAAAAAAAATTTGACTTGAAGCGTTTCAAGTGTAATAAATATTAGCCATTAATTAATTATGTAATCCTATTCACAGTTCATTACATTTTGTACAAAATTAATTTCTCTTAACAATATGGCTCCTAATTCTTGGATAAAATATTAAATTTCCCTCAAAAGCACATGGCTTGTCCTCTTCAATTCTCCCAATATTTCCGGCACAAAAACTGCAGCTTCTAGCCATTCCATTCGGCTGCAATTTGCCCTCCATGATTCTTGATGATGCTACTCGTAAGAGTTGCTTCCAAAGAGTCGACTCTGTACCTTCTCTTCGGCAAGCTCATGGTAGGCACCCAAACGCCAATTCCTCCATGTCCTTCACATAAAAATCTCCTTGCAAAGAATTTTGATGTAGGCTCTGAAAGTTTTCATCGACGACTTTGTTAGCTTTTTAGCTTTGCTTCTCATTTTTGTGTCCGCATATGTGTTGCTAGACAACTAAGTAAATCTGGAAGAGAAATGAACCACAACATACTCGGTGTGAGAAAACTAAATGCCTTCATTGAGGATTCATATTTATGCTAGTTGACTTCTACAACTAATAGGAAAACTACAAGGTATCCTCTTGTAATAAGGAATATTATACCAAATGCATTTAGGAAACCCTACTCTTAATGCATTTAGGAAATCAACTATAGTATTTAATATTTGATAAATTAATAACCTCTATTATATAATAAATTTTTGCAGTTTAACCTTGAGGCAAATGGCTGAATAAATAATTTTTATAGATTAATTGGATAATATTTTTAAAAAAACCTTTATACAACTCTATAGTCCCATTGATATTATAAATTAATAATTAAATAAAATTACAAATATAATTGACTATGATTTTTTTTAATTAAATATGAGTCTATTGTAACTTATTTTTTCTTAATATTTAAATCTAGTTGGATCTCAACTCTAATTTTTCTTATTACATCTAGAACTTCTGGATTTTGATTCCCAAATTGCAATAAGAAGTTATAAAGTGTTGATGGCAATTTGAGTGCTTCCTTACATGAAACAGGCTCCAAAACTATTGTGTCACCATGAGCTTCGTAGATAATTAAGTACAAGGTATTTATTTTTTGATTTATTTAATGTGTATTTGGTGGATTAATTCAAATTCAATTGATTAAATTGATAAAAATATAATGAACTTTCAGTTAATTAAATGTGTGTTCATATTCTTATTGAAAAATGACACGTGACAACTTAAAAATATATATGTAAACTTCGCTACAATAATGCTAATAATTTACAAGTTAAATTATTCCATTCATTGCATAAAACGTGCCAAGTTGTCAGCTGCCATGCACGTGTTGCCTCCATATAACATTCAATTATTGACAACAACTAATAATCATGAAAGTAAATCAATGAAACTTTACATATATAACGTTATTTTGTTAAAAACACGATACCTCTTGATTATGGCATATAACAGATTTTGAAATATTAAAAACAATTAATATTGTCTCGTGGTCACTGGTCAAGCAGTCATCTATTCATCCATGACCATGAAGATATGAACCTAGCAGCTTGCAATTTAGACTCCAATTTTAACGCTTTATGCCTTCTACTGTATCTCGTTTTTATTCACTAAAAAAGTATTATCCCTTTTGTTTCCGTCTAACTTATCTTTTGAATTAATATATTTTTTAAGTTACATGATGACCATTCCATCAAAATTTCAACCCAAATTTTACGAATCGATGCTCTCCAAATTTAACCTCTGACATCCACCGCAAGAGACAAATCAACTATCCATCATAGAGGAGCACCTAGTGGCAAGTGGTATCTGGTTGCTTCTCACCTTCTTTTCTTAAGAGGTTAACATAGAAGTAAAAATTTTCTCCTCAATATGTGGACATTTCATAAGAGGGAAGTATACTGAAAGCGAATAAAATCGAACCCCAGATAGAAAAGAAAATAAACGAATCAAAACTTTCCCTTCGAGACTTGTCTGTGAGGTATTTCATCAAACACTGTTATATTTCCATCAACAACTTGTTTCCTTCAACCACAAGAGGCCAAAATGTTGCAGCTAATTTAACAAGGAATGATTATGGCCTATTATCTAGTTTTGAGTTTTGAATTTAATTCCCAGGTTCGGAATATAAAAAAATAAAAAAGAATGAATTTAATCTTATTACTATTCATTACACAAAGTTCCTTTTAACAGCATGGCTTCTACTTCTTGGATACAACAAATTAGCCTTCACAGCATCTTCCACAAAAGCACAAGGCTTGTCCTCCTCAATTCTCCCAATCTTTCCAACACTAACACTGTAATTCCTAGCCATTCCAGTCGGCTGCAATTTTCCATCCACGATTCTTGTTGATGCTGCACGCAAGAGTTGCCTGAAGTCCTCATCATCGACTGCTTTGTTAGAGTTGACACTATAACTCCTCGACAAGCTCACAGCCGGCGCGGCCAATTCCTTCATGCCCTTCACGTAAAAATCTCGAGCCTTGCAAAGAATTTTGATGGGGACTTTGCATATTTTCGTCAACTTGGTTTGCTTTTGAGCTTTGCCTCTCATTTTTAATCTGTAGATTATATGTTGCTGACAAGAGATAGCTTTGTGGAAGAGAAATGGAACGAGCTAAGAACTGTAAGAGACTTCGATATGATGAAGATGAAGAGAGTTAGAGATATATATAGAGGTGTTGCTTGATTATTTATTATTTTATAAGCATGTTTCTCCGAAGTATCTAGCTTCGGGTGGCTGCATTTAATACGATTTGACTGATTAATTATTTGCTTGTTTGCATGTGATACTGATGCCTGGATATAATACTCAGAATTTGACCAATAAGTGATGTTCATTCAATTTCCCTTATATAATATTCATTGATTGACTAATAAATAGAATATGTGGCTGTTTGTTCGAAGAAATTGCGATAAATAAATTGAATTTTGTATTCTACGAAATAATTGAAATTTTATAATTAGCATCACGATTTCCACATGTAACAACTATGAGAATATTGAACATAAGATGATGATTTGGTTACTGGTCATCCATGATCATGATGAAGTCAACTGTCTGTGTCCATCTTGATTCCACATCTTAACACTCCATGCCTAACTTATTCTCATAAATGATCCTTTCGTACACACACACGCACATATACTTATTAATTTTCCGCGGAAAAACAAAGTTTGCATTTTGGTATGATTAGAATTCTCTCTTGATTTGAGCTTTGTCAAACAATAAAATTGTGATTGCTAATTGTTAGATAGAAATACAATACAAAAGTAATTATATTTGAATCATACCTAATTATTTACGCACCACACATGATAGTATAGAACAAGAGTAAAAATAGGTGACAATATTAACTCCTTTTGCCAAACATTATAACATAATTATCATTTTGAGGCTCAAACCCATTTTTCGTAAAATGCACCATTAGTTTGTATTTTGCAAAGAGTGCAAATTTATTGATGGCCAATGGGCATGGCATAGCTTGCGCCATACTGCTTAACTGCATGGTACAACTCATCAATGGACCATGCCAGGCCAAGTAGGGGTGGACATCGGATCAAATTTGGATTGACTGCCAAATCTGATCGGATAGAAACTTTACAATCCGATCAATTCAATCGGATTGCACTTAAAAAAATAATTTAAATATAAATCAGTAAAACTGTTGAAAGACAAAACCTAATCCGCCCTAACACCCTAAAATCCCAAATCAGAAACGAATTCCAGGCGACAGCAGTCAAAGGTGACAACACGTACTGCCTCTTAAGATCAAGAAAATGCTATTGGCTCTCTCATACTCCTCCAGTCTTCTTTCTTCCTTAACATGTGAGTTAGCTGACTAATTATTTAATCTCATTGCACTTATTGATAAAATCGACAAACAAAGCCTATATGTGCTTTCATTTTAACATATGTAGCACCTCAATTAGGCCTCCCCTGCCCTTTGCTTTCCTCTATAAAGTTGCCTCCCCCGACTTTGCTTTCCTCTGTAAAGTCTTTTTTATTCGGTATGTATTTTCAATTTTGCAATCAAAAGTGGGATTTTGCTTTTTTTTTTTTTCTTTGGTTGAGAGGAAGAATTCGATGGTGTGGATTATTTTGATGCAGAACTTTATGTTGAGGATTATTTCGAGGAATAATTTTTGGGCTCAGCTACAGCTCTCCTGCACTTGCTATCTGATGTCATCTTCAATTCTTCTTCTTCTTTTGTTTTTTTCCCTTTATCTTAAGAGTAGGTGCTGGGTGTTTACATTTTGTTTGTTTAGTTAGTTTTCTTCCTTTATAGCAAAATCCAAATTTAATCTAAAATTCTTAATCCGATCTGAATCCAATCCGAACTTAAACGAATTGGATTTAAGATTTGGATTACAGTCGGATAATTTTTTTTTCCAATTCAAACAATCTAAAATCCGATTGAATTGATCCAATTCGATTTGAATTCTTTTTTGTCCACCATTTCAGCCAAGTATTTTGATCAATTGATCATGTCGTGCTCAGGCACGAAAGGCCATGCCTAGGTACAACACAACAATGGGCACGACATGAGCCCAAGCCCATTAAAGAACCCCAGATGCACTCTAATATTTTAATTTTTTTTTGTTAATTTCTTATTTTGTTTTGCTGTAGAAAAATAAAATACAAATTTGACAATTTAAAGTTCAAGCTTTAAAAATTAAATTTTAAATTTTACTTTGTATTCTAAATTTCTAGTTTCACATGGATAAATCTATTAACTAAATGATTTGAATCATCATTAATAATTTAATTTTTAAAGAATAAATATAAGTATTATTGAATTAAATTAAAAATAAAATTATTTAAGAAATAAATAAAATAAAGTTTATTTTTATGAAATGAAAAGCTACAAATTACAAATAAAATGAAATATGCCAAAATTTACATCATTATAATTTATAGCACATTCTAACTAGATTGGCATCCAATGATAACTTAACTATCTATGATTTGCATATTACAACAATTTTATTCAGTAAAAACTTCATAATTTTAACCTTCATTGTCATTGTCGTCATCATCATCAACTTCAATATGAACATCTGATGTAGGATAAATATAGTCATAATAGGAGTATAAAATAAAAAAAAAAATTCTAGTTTGATTAAGATTTATTTTACATTTTATTCTTTAAGTCATATTCCTTTTCTTATAAAGAATCATAATTTTATTAAGAATAAGGTAATCCTAACTAGTATACGTAAGCTTATTATGCTTGTTTCTTTACACAAGGTTTTCATTAACAATATTCAATATTTCTAAATTGATATATTTTCTCTTTTGTGAAAGTCATCCTTCTTGAGTTATCAAGAACGTACGCTAGAACAAAATTTAGTATCGTTTCCTCACTACATCAAGTGATATTAGAGACTCTCTTTGTGCCAACCAAAGCTTTCTTGATTGTCAACTACCTTCTATATACAAATCCTTCCTCCATTATCTATTAATTCCACCAAGTTAAAAAAAAAAACATGCCAAAAAAAACCCAAACTCGAGCCACCTTAACAGCCATCGCATGTGGCTACCACCACCATCGTTTCTTTTTCTTTTCTGTTGATCTTCACCCTCACTTGAAAGCCCACATGTCGCTAACTATATCCAAGCCATTAACACCACCAACCGGCCACTGTGGCCTTCGAAAACACACCAAAATAGTTGTTAAACAACGACGATCTCCACCGTGATTGGTCGAAATCTGCTATGATTTGACAATTGCCACTGCTACCAATCCGTCCACCATCATCAGTCTTTCTTTCTAGCCCATCTTGTTGCTAACCACCAATTCTTTCATTAGAAACCGAAACCAACCTCCAACTGCCACTTCAAATCAAGTTTTTCGGTCAATCCACAATTATTTAAGTTGAACCACCACCATCATCACACTCACTAACCTTAAATCTTCTAGATCAACCCATCCTTGTTCAATTTTTTGGTCATTGTTGTCGATTACTACATCTTTCACAAAATTACAATTTGACCACTTTACTTTTCTTTAATTACATTATTACCTTATAATTTTTTCGTGTTCTTATAAAAACCTAAAAAAAAAAAAGCTATGGTTTTTGAAGAAAGTAGTACTTCATTTGAAGATCAAATTATAAGGAGGATAGAGCGACTTGAACAATTACAAATTCATTCATCCGAAGCATGGCGTGAAATAATGAAAACCCTATAGTCAATACAAATCCATATTACGATGATGGAAGAATCATTACTTGGTGTGAGACAAGATTTAAAAGAGATTAGACTTGCCCAAAAAAGTAACAAGGAAGCTAAAAGTGTTGATAATATTGATCCAAGCAATAATTTTCGTGAGCAAAGGCCAACGAAGCTACGGAAATACAAAAGTTACTCCACCTCCTCCAAGTTTAGAAAATTTAAATGAAAAGAAAATAGAAGATGAATGACAAGGAAAGCATTTTGAAGGATTATCAAAGGCATTACAATCAATGCAACATTCAATTGAGGTAATGGAGAGTTCAATGAGAGAATCTCAAGAATCATCAGTAGAACTTCAACTTAGTCAAAGATATACTTACGAGTATTATAAAATAATTGAAGTCATGCCTAAAATTACATAAACTTCTTATCTTAATTTGAGCATTGAGTTGAATAGTAAAATTAAAGTTCAAGGAACTCAAGTTAAAGAGACATAATTGTTATAAAGGGTAATATAATTGATATGACTTTATCAAATCAAGTTGATGACAAGAGCATGATTCAAAAAGATCTTGAAGAAGATATGGCTGCCAAGATAAAGTTAATCGGCGAGAACGTTAAGCAAGGCTTGACAAAAGACTTGAAAGGCTTTGAAATTATTAATTTGTGCAAGACTTTACCATTTCATATTGTGACTAACAAGATCAAGAAGAACATAAAGTATTGAGCATTTCAAGTTTTAAGGAAGATTGATATGAAAGACTACGAGTTCAAGCTCAAAAGTATATTGTTACTTTACTTTAAGTTTCACCTTTCAAATTATCATTTATTTTTAATAAAACTTGAGTACGAGTTTTTTTTTAAGAGGAGGAGACTAATGTAGGACAAATATAGTCATAACAGAAGTGTAAATTTAAATTTCTTTTTCTAGTTTGATTAGAATTTATTTTATAATTTATTGTTTAAGTCATATTCCTTTTTTATAAAATATCATAATTTTATTAAGAATATGATAATCCTAACTAGTATAAATAGACTCGTTATGCTTGTTTCTTTACACAAGCTTTTCGTTAATAATATTTAGTATTTCGTAATTGAGATATTTTCTCCTTTGTGAGAGTCCTCTTTTTTGAGTTATCAATAACGTATGCTAGAACAAAATCTATTATCGCTCCCGCACTACGTCAACATCATGACATCATCAACATTTGTATCATTTTGTCAATTTTGATATATGGTACGGGACACTTACATTGTCATCTTATTCATTGTTTGAGTTAATTTAAACTGAATTTATATAAATAGTTAGTATTTTACATTTTTAAAATTATAAATCATGTTATCAGAATAGAATTAAATTTGTATTATTAATGAAAGATTTGTTGTTTTTCTACTTTTATTAAGGCTACTGTATGTTTTTAATTTTTGTTTGTTCTATTAAAAGCAATTAAATTGTTTTAATTAATAAATTAATTAAAAGCACTATAAATTAATTATCATTATGTTTCCATGACTACTAAATTTGACTAGCCTAATAGATAGGTCAACTAGTTTACTTGCAGTCTTAAGTTATGTACTCAATAATAGCACACACAAAAAAATGATAAATTTTAAATTAAAATTGAGGTTTTTACTAAAAAAGGAAGAGGCTTATGGCCGGTCCATCAACATAGTTGGGTCATTTCTTGCTAGTACAGCCCGATGACCATTTTTATGCAAATTAACATTTATAAGAGAAAAAAGCTATATTTTCCATTTTAGAAGACAAAGAAGTTTAGGCTCAACACATCACAACGATTTATATCGCCCTAAAATGAATGTTAAAAAATCACATAATCACTTAAATCCTTTTGTGTTGTCTATGTATTATATAATCATTTAAATCCTTTTATGTTGTCTATGTATTATATATACTCCCGGTGGTTCGAGATGACTCAATTTAAGTCTTTTGTTAAGCATCTCCTTCTTTTAACAAGGGACTACTAATTGAAATATTCCACAAATAATTGAAATTCAATTTCCACGATGTAGCATCAGATCCAAAAAATAGTCAAGTTAATAGTTATGTATAGTCATCACTTGTCTCAAACAAGTAGAAGAATGATACCATAATGGCACATACAATTCAAATATTTGTGATTAATCTTTCTTTCCCTTCTTTCTTTCTTTTTTTTTTTTTTTGGTTTTACAATTAGATAGATAGAATAAAGAGGGAAAGTGAAAGGAAAAAATGTGGCTTCAAAATAAGGTGGCTTCAACCTCAGCGAAACTCAGGGTCAGGCTTTGATTAAATTAATTATCCAACTAAAAATAAATAGACTGAAATTTTAGTTATGCAACCAAAGAGGGGGGGTGAATTGGATATTTAAAAAATATACAAATAAAATCACAAAACAATTTAAATCAATGCTTCAAGAAATTCAATGACAATAAATTTAAAATGCATAAATTTTAAGAGATAAGGAAGAAAAAAGCAAACACATGAATTTTTATGTGGTTTGGCAAAATCCACCTACGTTCACACCTTTTAAGCAAACCGAGTTTGAAGATTTCACTATCCAAGCCTTCTAAGGATTCAAGACTTACAATTGACTTCTAAGATATCAATAAACCTTTATAATTTTGGATGAACACACCCACTACTTTCCAAGTGTTCCCACACTCACAATCACGCAATTCTGAAATATGAAGTTAAAAATTACAAGTTCACTCACTTTATGAGTATGTATATAAGTGGTAGCTCAAAATATCTCAATGAATTTTAATAAGCAAAGAAGAGATTAGAAATGATATTGTGTGAACTAATTCTTGCTTGATAGATTTTGCAAAAGTTGTTTAAAATGAATTTGGTTTGGCTTTTTATAGTTTGAAGAAAAAAACTATCTACTATTGACTTTTTGGGAGCTATCGGTTAGCCATTTGCTCATATGGCAAGTTACCATTGTTGCTAGATTTGAAGTTTTTTGCATAGTCGGTTAATCGTTTCAAAATTATCGGTTATCCTTTTCAAAACAAAACCTATTGAAAACTATATCGGTTAATCGCTTTATACAAATGGTTCACCATTTTCCTTTTAGAATCATGTACAAAAATATCAGTTAGCTGCTTAAAATGAACGGTTCATTTTTTTTCATTCAAAAATTATGTCCAATAATATCAATTAGTCATTTCCCACAAATGGTTAACCGCTAATTTGTTCAGAAATCTTATTTTTGCCCAAAATTTTTTATAAAGAATCAAATGAACCTATTTCAATTATTTTTCACATAAATATCTAAAAGGTTCATAGATTTTGAGAACACTTGACAAAAAACAATTTTCCCATAAAATCTCTTATCATAAAAATGTTTTTCTTGAAAATGTTATGAAAGGATTTGAGCTTATTAAGTGCTTTAAAAACATTCATTGAGCTTTACAAGAAATATACAACATAATCTTCCAAAGTTTGATTCATTTAAAGCTTTTTCTTGACTTGATGACCTTGAGCTTGTTCTCACATGAATAATATTTTCCTTCAAGAAATAATGAGACTGCAAAACATAAGAATAACCTATTCTACCCATGATATAAGGTTTGTTATCATCAAAGTCAAAAGACCTTATAGGTTAACAATCTTTTCCTTTTTTATGACGACAAACACTTCATGTATTTTGGACTCTATAATGCAAAACATAAGTAACTAAAGACTTCCCCTAAATAAATGGCATATATATATGTCATTTTAATGTCAATTCACATTCGTGTAACTTAACTTCATAGTTTACTAACATACACATATCAACACCTGAATATATCAACATGCACTTCAAAAATTTACCAATATGCATATTTTCGCAATACATATTTAAAATTATCCCAATATGCATATTACACACTTCAAAATATATGACTTCTCCCCCTTCATCATCAAAACCAATACACTTCAGAATAATCAGCACAAATATAAGAACAAGTGCAACATAACTCCCTCAAGTGTATAATAACATAAAATGAGAATCCATAATCATAAGCATCAAGTTATCCAAAATATGTTGGTGTGAAAATACGTAAAAAACAAAGCATATGATAAAACTAATAAGGACGCTGTGAAGGCAAGTGTGGCAAATGAACACTAAGAAAAGAGAAAAGGAGCTGCTGCTGGTGAGCAAGAAGGCATTATTGTTCACCGAGAAACCGCTGCTGAAATGCATCAAAGCGGGACTGAAGTTGGCTCTGTTGCTCAGAGATGGAGCACAATTTGCCCAACAGCTACTAAACTAAGCCCTCTTGAAGCTCAGAAGGGTGCGCTTTTGGTTTAGGAAGTTGCAAAGCCGAGTGCTGAGCTTGAGATTGGAAATATATAGTAAAGTCTGTTAATTGATGAGGAGGGAGAACATTATTCAACGTACGATGATCGTCCGGAGCAATTATAGTGTATTTATTCTAAGCGAAAGGAGTTTTAACCCACTCCCAATTTTTCAAGTTGAACCCAAGACTAAAAATAGCATCATCCCCCAATTTCTTAGATTGCTCAAATATGGGTTCATTAAACTCAACTCGAAGATGTCTAAAGATTTTGGTAATTATGCTACTATATGGAAGCAAGCTATTAGTCACTCTAGGTGTGCAAAGCATATTCTTAAGAATGACGTACCTAATGTTAAAGCGACGTTTCTGTAAAAGGAAATCTAAGAGTCTCACATCTAAACAAGTAATTTCATCAGCATAGCCCTTACAAGGTGTAACAACATTATGAAGTATATTACGAACTACTCGAACTTGCAAGCATAGAAATTGGGAACGCAAATGGAGAGTGCACACACCGTCAGGTAAATCTTCTCGGCTACATATGTTTCTAACACCCCTAACATGCAAGAAATTAGAGAATTGAAGTTCTTTCCCAGAGGTATAGATTTTCAATCTCTCATTTCTAGTTCCTAGGATTATATTAAGGTCACAGACATCAAATTCAATAGACACACCAAAAACATTGGTCAAAATACTATCCTAATGGCTAGTAGAGAAATCCATATTAGAATAAAATATTTCGGCTGAAGTAGTTGAACTGCTGCCTTCATAAGTGTGAGGACAACGGTTCAAGGCGCCACAAAAGCATTGTAGGGGATAAAAGTTTCCTTCTTAATTACAATGCTAATTGTGTGAAGACAATTTTCTCTCTCTCGAAATGAGAGTGGAGTAGACATTCTTCGAATATTTGAGAGGGTTAAAAATCTAAGCTCTTATCCCAATAATTGTCTGATGATGAATATATCCAATAGTCTCATGTAATAAAAGTTGTAATTATGGATATTAATCCCTTATAATAATAAAAAAAAGAATAAAAGACTTTAACAAGGCTCGGATATACATTTTCCTCAAAAGTTAACACATCACCCCATCCGATATGCTGAAGTAATTTCCTAGGAGTGCCACCACAAATTTTCAATTTATTCATGCTATTTAAATCAACATGGTAGGAGGGTAATACCGTATGCGACATGAAACGATCGTAGAATCGTTTTGCCATTGGCGGGGCCGGAAAATTGATCACATCGAATTCAGAAACTTCTACAGCAGGTTGTGCTCTCTTCCTAGCCACACTTTTCCTTTTTCCCGTTCTTGAAGACTCAGCCGTGGAAGCCCACGATGGTGAAATGAGAAATTTGAGTCAAAGGAGGAAATTGAACCGATTAAAGGTAGGATAGGGCTGATGTGAAGCAATGTGGATGGTTAATTTTATCAAAACAAAATGTGTGGATGGCTCAATTTGAATGAAAAATTTTTACCTAAACACTGGCTTAGGAGTTTGCGATTTTTTATTTTGGTGGTTGAACTTGTGTTTGAGTGATGTAGAAATGATTTTTGAGTGATAAGAAACAAGTATAGAGAAAAACTTTCACAGAAATAGCTCAGAAAATGGTTGATTTTTAGAGAGATGGATGATTTGCCGCTGTTTAGAGAGAGAAAGCAGCTGCGAAAATGGAGAAGAAACCCTGGAACAATGACGTAACGCACGAAATCTGCCAGTCGTTTTAAAATAATCGGCTAACCGCTACAAACCAGTTACCAACCAATAAGCATGTAACGCGAAGTCGGTTAGCTGTTTTGAGGAATCGATTAACCGTTATCAACCAGAATGTATTTTCGATTAGAGAACTAATGAAATATTTCAAAGCAGGTACAGAATTAATTAAGAAGAAACAAAGAATTAAGCTTGTCTTGCATGTGTTCTCTACTTTTCCAAATTAGCGTTTTACGCAAAATTCCTCTTAACAGCATGGCTTCTACTTCTTGGATACAACAAATTGGCCTTCACAGCATCTTCCACAAAAGCACAAGGCTTGTCCTCCTCAATTCTCCCAATCTTGCCAACACTAACACTGTAACTCCTATCCATTCCATTCGGCTGCAATTTTCCATCCATGATTCTCCTTGATGCTGCACGCAAGAGTTGCCCGAAGTCCTCATCATCGACTGCTTTGATAGAGTTGACACTATAACTCTTCGGCAAGCTCATAGCCGGCGCGGCCAATTCATTCATGCCCTTCACGTAAAAATCTCGAGCCTGGCAAAGAATTTTGATGGGGGCTTTGCATATTTTCGTCAACTTGGTTTGCTTTTGAGCTTTGCCTCTCATTTTTAATCTTGCTGACAAGGGATAGCTTTGTGGACGAGAAATGGAACAAGCAAAGAACTAAAAGAGACTTGGATATGATAAAGATGAAGAGAGTTGGAGATATATATACATAGAGGTGCTGCTCCGATTATTTATTATTTTATAAGCATGTTTCTCCGAAGGATCTAGTGTTGGATGGCTGCATTTAATATGAATTTGACTGATTAATTATTTGCCTATTTAATTTGCATGTAATACACAGAATTTGACTAATAAGTGATTTTCATTCATTAGCATCCGGCATATATATAATATTCATTGATTGACCAGTAAATAGTATATATGGCTGTTTGTTCGACGAAATTGCCGTAAATAAATTGAATTGTTTATTACATGAAATAATTGAAATTTTACAGCATCACAATTTCCGCACGTAACAATTATGAGAATATTGGAACACAAGATGATGATTTGGTCACTGGTCATCCATGACCATGATGAAGTCACCTGTCTGAGCTTAAATTTTCCATGTTGATTCCATTTTTTAACAGTCCATATATGCCTTGTGTCTCTTTTTAAATTATTCTGTTAGATGATCCATTTGTAAATGGGTATATATGTACTAATCAGTCTTTTGCTAAAAAATAAGTCACTTTTTCTATGATACGAATTCTTTCCTTATTTGAGTTTTATCAAAGTAAAATACAAAATTTTGACTGCTAGTTATTAGATAGAAACATAATAAAAAAGTGATTATATTTAAATCATACCCGATTATTTATACACCACATAAGATAGTATAGAAAAAGAGCTCAAAATAAGAGACAGTATTAAAATACATGCTCAGCAATGCACCGTTACTTTGTATTTTGAGTGCAAATTAACATATCTAGGAGAGAATATTCCATCTAGTTGGGAAGGGAAAAAGTTCAAGCTCGACACATCCTGCCCAGTGGTTGGAGTTTCTGGCCGGACCTGGGCTTACATGAAAATGCCAAGCCTGACATGGGCTCGGAAATTAATCTTACATTTCAAATTTTATTTGTGCAAACAAACCAAATTTTAAGTCTAAATGCAACCATCAATGACTAAAAATTTTAAGGCCCAATAAAAACAGGCCACTATTTTTTTTTAAAAAAAAATTAATCATGTACCTCCCTAATGGTTTGAAAAACCTCAGATCGTATTGAACAATTCCTCTTAGGGGGTTGGCAAAATTCAAGTTTGAGTTTGGATGTCGCAATGTTCGGAATTAAATCGGGTATTATATTATTCGGACTCAATTTAAATATTTATTGGGTTTTTAATCAAACTTTTTCTACTCGGATTTTATATTTTTTTAATATTATATGTGTATTTTTTTTAATTTTATATTTTTTAAATTTATTTCAGTGAAATTGGACATAGACTTTAAATGCTTAAAACTTTACATATATGTAATATATGTGTCAAATAACTATAAATATTTGAAATAATATATATTTTATAATAATTTTTTAATAAAATCTGAGTTCTGAGCCGAGTCTTAGATTTATTAAGTGATGTCCAAGATTGGCCTGACTTCATACCTAGCCCACATCGCCTAGGTCCAGACTAAGTGAGTATTTTTGCCACCCCTAATTCCTCTTAGATCATGTTTAGTTGAAAGAAATGATATGAGAGGATAGGATTGAAGAAAAAAAAAGGAAGATAAAAAATGAGTTAAAAAAAGAAGTCAATCTTATTTTCTTTATTCAATTAAACATGGAATTCATTTTTCTTTTCTTTTTTCTTTTTTCTTTTTTCTTTCCCCTCACCTCCTCTCCTCTCCTCTGCTTCTCTTTTTTCAAACCAACCATGTCATTAACTATATCCGATATAATTGATATTAACAATTAAAAAAAAAAGATTGACTTTTGGGCGCTGCATCTTACACCAAAGATCCCAGAATTAATCTTCGATTAGAGAAATATTTGAAAGCAGGTACATAATTAATTGAGAAGAAACGAAGATAAATCTCAATTCTCGCATACATTCTCTACTATTTGCAAATTAGCTAGTTTATATATACATCGGGATAATATTGGTTTTACACAAAATTTCTCTTGACGGCATGGCTTCTACTTCTTGGATACAACAAATTGGCCTTCAAAGCATCTTCCACAAAAGCACAAGGCTTGTCCTCTTCAATTATCCCAATCTTTCCAACACTAACACTGTAACTTCTAGCCATTCCATTCAGCTGCACTTTCCCCTCCATTATTTTTGTTGATTCTGCACGTAAGAGTTGACTAAAGTCTTCTTCATTATCCCATGCTGTGAACGAGTTGACACCATAACTCTTCGGCAACCTCGTAGCTGGCGCTGCACCCAATTCCTGCATGCCCTTCACGTAAAAATCTCTAGCCTTGCAAAGAATTTTGCTGGGGACTTTGAAAATTTTCGTCACCTTGGCCTGCACTTTAGCTTTGCTTCTCATCAATTTTGTATCCATGTGTGTGTGTGTGTAGTGCTGAAAGAGAAAGATAGATATGTGGAAGAGAAATGGAACAAAAGAACTTTTAAGAGACTTTGATGTTGGATGAAGAGAGTTAGAGATGTATATAAAGGTGTTGCTTAATTGATTCGATTTTAATCATTTTGATTAATTTATATCTAAGCATGTTTCTCCGAAGTAGCTTAGGATGATTATAGAACTGTTTTAAAAAAAATTCAAAAGGTCCACTTGGAACATGATGCCTGCATAAAATATGAATTGGACAAATAAAAAATATATATCCCTATCAGCATGTGATTTTCACTGCATTAGCATCCGGGACATTAGATATAACAAATATTCATTTGACTAATAAATAATATGTCTGTTTCATTATTTTAATTTTTTTAAGTATTTTAATTTTTTAAATTTAGCACATGGTTCTTACATATAATATAATATTCATTTCTTGACTAAAAAATAGTCAATGATGCTCGTCAAGAAATTACGTAAATGAATTTGTTTTTTCAATTTTTTTTATTTTAAAGAAATTGTTTATCAAGGTATATTATTAAAAATTAGGGATGTCATGATTTTCACATGATAAAAACTTTTATAGGGAATTGTAGATAGATGTGCAGAATACATCATTTATACGTTTATCCAACAAAATTTTATCACATTTATGTTTTATCTTAAATTTACTATTTATTATAATAACGATAGAGAAAATTTAAATCGTCTGTAATAATTTCATTAAATAATCTTATTGGGACAGTTCTATACTAAAGATATTGAAATTTAAAAAAAAAATAAAATTGACTTGGTTATCATTCATGACCGAGATATGATGATACGGTGCTCCAATCCAATGAAACATTGCCATATGATAACAGGGAATAAAAATTACATTATATATATATATAGAGAGAAAGAGTTTACTTTGAATTTTAAAATAGGTGAACTTATATTTTAGACGAATAACATAAATTAATAATTTATTACTTAATTGATGAATAAATAATTCAATTAATTCATATATATTTTTAGTTAATATTCTTTTTATCCAATCAATGTCATTAATATATGGGTTCTATTGTCGGAGACAATCTTAATTATAAAGCCCTCATTTAGTAGCATCTTAAAAATAATAATAATAAAATAAAATAAAAAACACTCATTTTAGGTGTGTTGTGAAAACACTGATTGGGCGGTCATAGTAGCAGTAGCAAACGGAAAAAATTTCGAAGGACATCAGAAATACTATACTTAATTAATGCACATACGACGTAAATAAGTTTAATTAAATATAATCGTTAATTACATAATAACTCTTTAAAATAAATGCACGACATACATGCTTTAATTAGATTTGATGAGATTATTGGTACCCCTCCAAAATCCTCTTAAGACCCTATATTCTAATAAAATTATATTTAAAGATAACCGTAAATAAAATTAACCCAACTTATTATTCTCCATCTCTTTAATTTATAATCTTCATATATTACCAAAACTCAAAAATAATATCCTTCCACCAAATGATCAAATTCTCATATAATTAACGAATTTAAAATTTATGTCCGAGTTGAATCATTTGCTGATACTCAATAATAGAACATTTAATATAAGTTCTACTTTCTTTAGGGCCCAAAACAATTGAATCAAATTTGCATATCTCTCTCTATTTCTGTTTTTTTTTTCTTCTTCCTTTTTTCAAGTTTCCTCGATACAACTAATCAAATTTGCACCAAGTGATGAATGACGTTTGCTCATCTCCTATCATTCATGTTTCAAAACGCATCAAAATCTTTTGCCTTAAAAAATAAATAAATAAATAAATAAAGTGGATTCCCGGCAGCTACTTGCACAAGATCAGCAATGGATAATGGGAAAAAAAAGTGTTGAAAGTTAGCAGTTTTAAACATTAGGAAAAATGATTAACTAACACAATGGGGCTGAAATCATAGCCATTATGACAATCAAATATAGCAAGAGATCAAGGTATTAATTAATAATGTGACAAACAATCTCATATCATCTTTGATTAATCTTCATTCAGAGAAGAGACATAGCAGATCTATCAATATTTCAAACCTCAAAGCAAGAACAAATGAAGAAAATTTATTAAGTGGATGTAATAGTTGAATTGGTAATATCTCTTGTGTCGAAAATAAGAAATATGCAGTTTAAAACCTACTCACATGAATGGAAGAAGATAATTGAGTTATTATTAGACTAAATAAAAAATATATATAACCGACTAGTCGTATACATAACCTATCTTTTCAAATAGTTTAATTTCCATGTACTTCGAGATACGAAGCTAGTATTAATTCCTATTCACTAATCATTAATTACATAAAATTTCCCTAAAGGAATCGGCTTATTGCTCTTGGATACAACAAATTAGTCTTCAGAGCACCTTCCTGAAAGAACAAGGCTTGTCCTCCTCAATTCTCCCAATCTTTCCAACACTAACACTGTAATTTGTAGCCGTTCCATCCAGCTGCACTTTGCCGTCCATAATTTCTGTTGACGCTGAACATAAGAGCTGCCTCAAATTCTTATTATCACCTGCTCTCATATAGTTGACACTACAAGTCTTCGGGGAGCAGAAAGCTGGCGCAGCCAAATTCTCCATGCCCTTTAAGTAAAAATCTCTAGCTTTCCTTAGAACTTGAATGGGGGCTTTGAAAATTTTCGTCAACATGGTCTGCATTTTAACTTTGCATCTCATTTTTGTATCTATATATGTATGTCGCTGAAAGAGAGATGCAGCGATGTGGAAGAGAAATGGAACGAACTATAAGAGACTTAATTGGATGATGAAATGAAGAAGGGAGTTAGAGAGATACTTGTATATATAGATGCTGCTAAATTGATATTACTTAATTATTTTCATCAATTTATATCTAAGAATGTTTCTCCGAAGTTAGCATCGGATGTGTTTATAAAAATCACAACAACCTCTACTTCGTACATGATGCATCATATGACATGGATGATGACCGTTTGTTCTAAGAAATTACGTAATGAAATTTGTTTGTTATTTATATAGTTGAAAATTTACATCACCATAATTTATCAATTTTGTCACTTATATAATTTTTTTAATAAATCAATCATAATAAAATAATAATGTTAGGCATTCTAAATTCTATCCTAATATTTCTTCTCAAATAACGTAGTATGTGATGTGTCACTCATCCACTTTTTTATTTATTTTTTATTTTTTTCACTTAACTCACACATTATTGAAGCTTGAATTCAAGACCTGAGTCTTAGAAAAGCCTATTCCTTACCATTGGAACTAGACATTATTTTAATCACTATCATATTGATGATTGATCACATATTCCATCATTTAAAATGAAAATTTGAGAGATAGCTTTAGATATCTAACGTTACTATTGAAGAAATTGCTTGATAAGAATGCAATGGTGTTTGTTAAAATGTCTGAGAGAAGCTTGTAACACTAAAGTGGCAGTGAGCTTGAGTTACCCAACTAACATGGACATGAATCAGCATTGTCTCAAGAACAATCTACAGTTAGTTAGAGATAAAGGTAAAAGCGGAGGGAGAAGACAATGATCATGTGATATATGTATGATACAATAGCACTAGTCGTTTGATCAATTGATTTGCAATCATTAGATTAATAACAATTGTAACTAGGGCAACATAGGCTTGCTATCATGCTATGCAATGACGTATAATTAGAAAAGAAAGTGAAAGAAAATAGCATGATGTGTTCAATCAATTATTCCTCTTGCATGTGCCATCTGTCATCACAACTTAAGGTGGTTAGAAACTTAACTATTGTTGCTGCTGCTGCTACTACTAATAATAGAGAAAATTTAGAACATATGGTATGATTTTATTGGATGATCTCGTCAGGACAGTTCTATCAAAATTTGCTATTATTAGATGATTTTATTGGGACCATTCTATTGAAACTTTTATCACTTTTAAATTTTGAAAAACAAATAACACATTGGTTATTTATGACCAAGAGACCTTACATGATTTTATAATAATTGACTTAAATTATAAAGATTAAATGAACATAGCCAAATTGTTAATTTTGAAAGAAATTCAGATGGAACGGCAAGCAGCTTGGTGGCTAACTGTATGTAAAAAGGACACATGTAAACACAGTAGAACTATTTAAAAATGTTTTCTTAAAATTTTTTTTTATCAAATAAATTAAGTTATTAAAATGAGAAAAAACTTCAAAAATGAGAGCATCGGTGCTTAATTTCTTAGCCCAAGAGATAAGATGACATTTTGAATTGATCAAGGTTAAGGAACTGAGAATCAAAACAAAATATTACTGTAAATTCATTTAAAACTTGTGAATTTATTATCAACTTAATAAGCAAGACATTATTTTTCACATTATTTGACATAGAATTTTGAGATACAATTTGAGATATTTAACAATACTAATAATAATAAAAGTGAATAAAAAAAATTAAAACATCTAATATGATTTTATTGAATATTGTTAGTAGGACCACTCTATCGACAACTTTTCCCATTTCCAAATTTGGAAACGCATAACTCATTGAGTTGGCTACGAATCATCCTGGCCGAAAGAGTCTGGTGCTTTTAGAAAGGCACATCAGATAAACAAAGGTGTCGGCATGGAACCCCAACCCAACAAAACATCAATGACCACATGGTAAACACAAAAAAGGAGGTTTGACAAAACCGTCCGAGTCCGCCCAGCTCATCCAAGATCCAACCCAACCCCACGGGCCTACGAATGGGCCTAAATTTTGCAGGGCCATCATAGTCTGGGCCTGGGTTGGCCTTGAGCAATGAAGCCCAGGCCTATCCCGTTTATTATTATTTTTTAAAATTTAAAACAAGATTAACATATTAAAATCTTGAAATAATAATAATAATAATAATAATAATAATAATAATAATAATAATCTTGGCATTTATGCATTGGTACCCGTGGATTGGATTATTACGAACTTATGATATTAGTATTAGTATTTGCTAGTGTTTATTGCAATGTGATGTTAATTATGTTATTTCGGTAGCTTTTACGAGTAGTGTTACATTGAAGACTCGAAATTGGATATTACAATTGTAAACTTCTTCACAATTTATTTTTTAAGGGAGAGGTCGTTATGTAATTTTTCTTTTAAAAAAATATTTAAATATTTAAAAAAATTTAAAAAAATTGGAAGCCCAAGTCCGTCCAAGGTCTGGGCCATTGGACAAGTTTGTGGAGGATTGGGCTTATTATGTGAAACAAGGACTTGGTCTACGCTTGGTCAAGGCTCCACCAAGCCTATCCATCTGCCACTTCTACAAAGAATAAAAACTATATAGGATAGACTCTTTTTTTTTTAAATACTTTTTTTTATATGTTCTTCATGCTTCCTTTCGTCAAAGTACTATAGGCCTATTTGGATTCCTTTTTAAGGGTCAAAAATAATTTTGAAAAGATAAAAATTAATTTTGGTATTTAGTAAATTTTTGTAAAAATTACTAAATACCAAAATTATCCTATCCTACAATAAACTTTGAAAAGCATGGAAAAAATAGTTTTTCAAGATCCAATTTTGAGGATTAATTTTACACGTAATATGATTCTATATATATCATCTTATATGTTATAAAAATAAAAAAAATAATTCTTATTAATTAAGAAATAAAATCATTAGCTTAAAGATAATGCTATTATTATTATCAATTATATAGAGATAACAAAATAAAAAATAAAATTAATAATATAAAATATTTATTTTAGTTATCAATTATTATATATACACAATAAAAAATTTATATACATGTTTATAAATATGTAAATAAATTTTATTTAATATTATATCTAATTCATTCATTTATATTTTTACAATAATTTAACAACAAGATTTAACAAATGCATACAACTTCTTTTAAAATTCTTAACACTTTTAAAAACAAATTTTACTAAACTTTTAACTGATTTTCTTCACAGTCGATTATTTTTATAGCATAGCTACAACAATTAGTTTAAAAGTTACAATTTTACTAATCTGGCTCCATGTCTTAAACTAAATACGTGACATTAGAAGGAACTCCTTATTAAATAATGTCAACACTTTTTTATTTTTTATCCATATACGTTGCCAAAATTTGATAGGAAAAATATCTCAGATAAGTTGAAATTAGTTAATGAATTAAGAATTTAAGTGAGAGGTAGCCTTAATCAACTCTTGGGTTAGCTTTTAAACGGAGGAAACAAATAATAAAAATTTTTAAAAAGCAAAATATTAGAAGGAATTGGCAATTGGAACTATAGTACTATGTTATGAGGATTTCTATTAGCTTTGCATCTAATGTTTTGTATTTACACTCATAATAATTAAGAAATACCTTTTTATTTATTTTAATTTTATGATTTTTTTTTGGGGGCTTGGTAGTACTTTTCTTATTTTAGGAGGAGTTGGTCAGTGGTCATTAACTTTGTCAAGTCGAGATTAAGTTAAGCTATTTATTCCTCAAATAAAATTCTCTTGAATAAGTAAAAATTAGACTACTTGTTTCTTTGAATATGAATCCTCCTTGTATTATCATATGCTTCTATAATTTTGAAATATAAGACAAGCAGTTGGTCATTAGTCATCCATCATCATGAAGAAATTAAACACACTATAAGCTCCAAAATTTCCTTTAGACTCCATTTTTAACACTTCATACTTCTTCTTTATATTAGTTATATATAAATGCACCGTTCATCTCTCTTCTTCAAATCAAAATTCAAATTAGAAGTTCTTGCATTCCCTCTCTTTCCCACTAATTTGTGGACTCTTTGGCAAAACAAAATTAATTTATCGGCGAAAACATGAGAAGCAAAGCAAACATGCAAAGCAAGTTCAACCACTGCATGGAAAAAACCAGAAAGATTTTACTCAAGGCCAGAGACTTTTATGTGAAGAGCATGGAGGATTTTGCAAATATGATCAGTTACGGCGGCGTGATGGCCGGCCCCGGGGTACAAGTATCGAAATTGCCGAGGAGTTTTAGCGTCAATTACTCGAATTCAAGGGACGAGGAAACATTTCGAGAAGCTTCAGCTGCAGTGAATAACAAAATAAGAAAGGAGAAGGACTTGAATTATGTGAAGGAAAAAGAATTGGAACGACAAAAGTCGGATAATAGGTCAATGAAGAGAAGCTACACTAGTGGTGGATTGGGAAAAATTGGAACTGTTGATGAGGACAAGCCTTGTTATTTCGAAGACGATGTGATTTATGCTGGAAGCAGAAGTTGTGCTCTCAGGAGAAACTTTTAGTGTTGCTGTCATACATTGGAAAATTGAGATTGATTGTGATTTTGAAGAATATTTGAATTGATTCTCTAAATAAGAATTCATTAATGATTTAGTTATGTTTCTTGAAGAATATTTGAATTGATTCTCTAAATATGAATTCATTAATTGGTTTAGTTATGTTTCTGATTGGAAATGAAGTACAAGGTGTACGAGTGAATTTTAATTTTGAAGTAAAAGCCAAATTACACAGCCTGATAAATTTTAATTCGCTTGGATATAGTATAGTGTAGCATTTGAGACTTTTTTTTTTTTGTAGAGCTTATATTCTTAGGACAAGGATATTTTGCCCATGCTTCGCATTTTGATTTTGCTAACTACGCAGGGGAATATTGATAGCTACATAACTTCTAATGTATTAAAAATTGATTTTATCT
The DNA here is from genome assembly GCA_030449905.1 of Luvunga scandens. Taxonomy (NCBI): domain Eukaryota; kingdom Viridiplantae; phylum Streptophyta; class Magnoliopsida; order Sapindales; family Rutaceae; genus Luvunga; species Luvunga scandens. Next base: position 2,216,926 of record JASUUG010000714.1, read on the forward strand.
GTCCATATGATCAAACAAGTTAGGTCTTATTCCTTATTAAATTGACCAACTTACCAATCGAGTATCAAACTTAAATTTTGATCATCACAATATATTTGTAGAAAAAGAATATTTCGGTAATTTAATATAGGAGTTGGGAGTCTATTTGATCAATCAAAAAATATATTCTTACAAAATTACTTGAGAAACCAATTAAAAAAAAAAAGCCCCCAATTAATTACATTGTCAACGGACTAGTTGTTATAACAAAATATCCATTCCATTATCTATTATATGAGAAGATACTCATGACTTAATTGTGATCAGAATTTAACGGGTACAAAATATGTATCAAAAGCTCCCAAGACTTAATTAGCTTGGTCTCAAGAGTCCGGAACAGGAAATAAGACGGCTTAAGGCAAATAGAGAAGAACCAACAAAGATGAAGTCCAAAACACTAAGCTCCAAAGTTTCACTTATCGTAGCTTTTAAAAAACAATGTCAATAATAATCCTCTCATCGTCTCCTTGTTACCATCATAAGACCTGTTCAATGGTAATCATACGCAAACTGTCATTTTCCTGGTGTCAGTTCTTTTATTCTCTTGTTGTTTCTCATTTCTTAATTCAATTTTATAATGCTTTTAGACTTTTGTTCTTATAAGTTACTATAGCCTTCTTGCCGTCCAAAATTCCAGTCCAAATTTGCATTAGATGCAACCGTTGCCCAAAATAAAATCAAAATAGAAGCCAGAGCTGCATAAATTTACATAATCATCTATCTCTTAAGCCATGTATTGCTTCATACTTTTAGAATCTAATTTCTTCCATCTGAAATTGTCCCAGTTAATTAATTATTGACTATGAAGAGCAAGGAGAAAAAGAAAACCAAATTAACGCAAATCATGTCATCTCCTGTCATGCTTCTAAGCAAGCCTAGGGATTCTTACATCAACAGCTTCAATGGCTGTGTCAATGACGTTGGACGAGGCGGTGCGGTGGTCTGTCCGGTTCCACACGTTTCCCATGTGCCTAAGAATTTTAGTTATGGTAGCTCCAAGTCAAGGGATGATGAAAACTTAAAGAAATGTTAAGACAGGAGACGTGAAAGCTTATTATTGGCCAGGAGGCTGGGCAGAATGTACAGTGCAGCGGGATATGATTGAGGCTGCTACCATGGGAAAGAGTTACAGTGTTGGCGTTGGGAAGATAAGGAGAATTGATGAAGATAAGCCTTGTTCCTTCGAGGAAAATTTGTTGTATCCAAGAAGCAAAAGCCATGCTGTTGGGAATATTTTGCGTCATTATTAGTTAGTGAAACATCAGCTAGTACTACATTTACTATGCTAGTTGCAATTGAGATCAGGGGTGAAATTGCCTTGTGTTTGTGTATTAATACATTATATAGAAGAAGGTCACTCATTCGGTGATGTTCATTATGAATCTTTGATCTTATTAATGTGAAAATAAGTTCCAAAATTCAGGGCTCTAACTTTATAAATCAACACAATTAGATCAATTGCCTCAATAGATTGCTGCAAATTTTATCAATCAATCAAAATTGGCGAATTTTTGCTGATTGGACCATTTCTATTTCATTTTCGATCACTTGTTTAAATTAAGCCTCTCGATCATGGTGGCCATCAACAGTAGAAAACATAATATGTTATACAATCGAAAGATTTTCAACCCATAGAAACACTCGTGGAATTTTATCAAACATTAATATTACTAACATTTAAAACACTTATTATTTAAAACTATTAACACTTATTATTGATGTTGATATATTATATAATAACTAATAAGTACTCCCACAAATTAGTTTAGTCTCCCTTGTTATCATTTCTCTCAAATGTATCACACTTTTCAATCATTTTAATGTACGTGGTAGATTTGGAGGTATGGATCACTCTTGTATGGCTCCATTCAAAAAGGTCTCGAAGTTAATTTTATTTTTTAAATTGTCACACACATAATTTGAAATTTATTAGAAGCCTAAATGTATATAAGTTATAGTACAATTTAGAGGTTTGTCAAAGTATTAGTTCAAAAATCTACTACTACAAATATAGATGAAAATATGTACCCTAGGTTTTAAGAAAATCAAGAGAAGTTTGAATCCTATCCCTCAATAGTCAATATTGACGGACATGTGTTACCACCGGTCGAAAAGGCCCACTGGCCAAAGACAATTCGGGGGTATTTTGTGATAAATAAAAACTAATAGCGAACAAAATACAAAATTCGTTACATTAAGGTTTGGTTTGTTGAAAAAGAAATAAAGTAGAGCATTGGAGCAGGGGGTAGGTGACATGTATTCTTTTTATCCAATCAATGCCATTAACGTATGAGTTTTATTGTTGGAGAGAATCCTAATTAAGTAATTATCAAACCCTCATTTAGTGGCATCTTTAAAAATTTTAAAATAAAAAGAAAAAAAAAATCTCATTTACGACTCCTGCGTTGTACCTTGTTTTGCTGCCATAGCAGCAGTCCCAAACGGGCCTAAGGGACTTGCATACAACTTGCCCATTTTGATCCTTGATTCTCTCAATCATGCTATCATTATGAAACATAATTACAAATCGAAACTTTCTCCGGTTATGGCTGTAAACAGCCTATATTTAGCACTTTTTATTTATTTTTTATTCTTTTCCCTTCTTCAGCGTTCAACGGCTACTTAATGGAGTGTATATATTACCTCATCTCTTAGTTTTTGAGATAATAAAATAATGGCTGATGTTTGCTCATCTCTTATCGTTCATGTTCCAAAACGCATCAAAAATTTTTACCTTGAAAAAAAAAATTATGTCGATTCCTGGCAACTACTTGCACAAGACCTGCAATGGATAATAAAAGCAAAAATGTTGAAAGTTAATGGTTTGGAACATTAGGGAAAATGATTAACACAATGGGGTGAAATCATAGCCATTATGATTATCAAATATAGCAAGAGATCAATGTGTTAATTAATGACCCCGTACATGTTACAAACAAACTCATATATCTCTAATTAATCTTCATTTGGGGAAGAGATATAGCAGATCTATCAATATTTCAAACCTCAAAGCATGAACAAATGAAGAAAGTTTATTAAGTGGATGTCATAGTTAAATTGATAATATCTCTCGTGTTGAAAATAAGAAGTATGCAGTTTGAAACTCATTCACATGAATGGGAGAAAATAATTGAGTTATTATTAGGCTAAACAAAAAAATACATAATTGTCTAATCTTACACATAACCTATCTTTTTAAATAGATTAATTTTCACGTACTTCGAAATACGAAGATAATATTGATTCCTATTCACTATTCAATAATTACATAGAATTCCTCTAAAGAATTCGGCTTCTTATTCTTGGATACAAGCAAATTAACCTTCAGAGCATCTTCCTGAAAGAACAAGGATTGTCCTCCTTAATTCTCCCAATCTTTCCAACACTAACACTATAATTTACAGCCGTTCCATCCAGCTACACTTCCCCGTCCATAATTTCTGTTGAAGCTGAACATAAGAGCTGCCTCAAATTCTCATCATCACATGCTCTCATATAGTTGACCCTACAACTCTTCGGGGAGCAGAAAGCTGGCGCAGCCAAATTCTCCATGCCCTTTAAGTAAAAATCTCTAGCTTTCCTTAGAACTTGAATGGGGGCTTTGAAAATTTTCGTCAACATGGTTTGCATTTTAGCTTTGCATCTCATTTTTGTATCTATATTTGTATGTCGCTGAAAGAGAGATATGGCGATGTGGAAGAGAAATGGAACGAACTATAAGAGACTTAATTGGATGATGAAATGAAGAAGGCAGTTAGATATATATAGTTAAAGATGAAGTAAGTTTGGATTGAAGTGTTTGGCAACTGAGAAATGCAGAGAAAAGGAAAGAAAATATTGAAACCAGAACTTGTAAAAGCTTTTATGAATCTGAATTCTACATGAGTCACTTTGATAGAATTAGTTACAAACGTATTTATACAATACTCTTGAACCTTCCAGAATCAATACATTCACTAACAGAATACAAGCGTTTGTCACAACTTCATGCTAACTCGCTCCTCAAAGATACACGTCGCCACTATAACAACTCTACTCCATTTCAAAGATATACTTCAAAGATACACGTCAAGAGCCTATAACAACTCTACTCCACCAAAGATATACTTCAAAGATACACGTCGCCACTATAACAACTACTACTCACTCAAAGATATACTTCAAAGAAATGTAATTAATCTTAACATCCCCCCTCAAGCTCAAGGTCGAGGAGTGACATTGAGCTTGGTCCTCAGATAGTTAAACTGATCAAATGCCAGGGGTTTTGTGAGTATATCAGCTACTTGATCATAGCTTGGAACATGACTGAGATGAACTTCTTTCTTAGCTATGTGATCACGAACGAAATGCAGATCTAACTCAATGTGCTTAGTTCTGGAAAGATACTTGGGATTGTTGGCTAGAGCCTCTACACTCTTATTATCACAATGAAGAATTGGAATCTGCAGCAGTGGCATTTTTAACTCTGTAAGTAAATAGGATATCCAGAGGATCTCAGAAACTGTCAAAGCTAATGCTCGATTCGACTCGGCTTCCTCGACACTATTGGTTGTTTCTTTGAAGACCAGGAAATCAAGTTATCACCAAGATAAACACAATACCCTCCTATTGACTTTCTGTCATCCAAGTCGATCCCCCAAAGATCTCGAAAAAGGTTTTGTGAGAGTAAGAGTACCACTCGCCAGAAAGCGCAAACCATAATCGATGTGCATTGCAAATACCTTAATACTCTTTTACATGCTTGCCAATGAGAGGGGCAAACTAGAAATTGGCTAAGCTTGTTCACTGTAAACGCAATTTCAGGTCTTGTAAGAGTAACATATTGCAGAGAACCAACCAAACTTCTGTACAATGAGGGATTTTCAAATATTGCCCCTTTATCTTTGACCAGCTTCTTGTTGAGTACTAGAAAGTGTGTATTTATAATGGAGAAAATCATCATTTTATACTCCAAGTCTCACTAACATCCCTATTTTTATGTCTTTAAGTCCCTTGTAATTTAATTATGTATGTTTTATTTTAATTAAGTATTTTATGTATTTTAGGGGATATCATGGTCATTTCACAATAAACGAGAGATCAGATGGAAAACGGACAGCACTTTTGAACTCGTAAGAATCGAAAACCTTAGGAGGAGCATAAAAAGAAAATTTTTAACGATCGTTCAGTAAATGACGGTTGATATATCGGAGGATCTCGATCTTTATTCATGGCAGATGTTCACATGTCGTATGCTAACGTGGCATCGCATGCGATGACGTGGCACTATCACGATGACGTGGCGGCATTTGATTGGACGAATGATGTGGCATTGACCGCATATGTGGCATTTTGATGATGTGGCGTTGACCGTGATGGCGTGTCACGAGCTTATTGGACCAAAAATGTTGACCGGTGGCGTGGCGAGAATGTTAGTACGAAAAAAAAACGCGTGTATGCGGTACATGCATATACACAGAATAACAGCCCCACGATGATGTGTTCAATCCAATAGGAACTTGCCACGTGGCGCAATCTGGCCCAAATTGTTTTAATCGATGGCCATGATTTACTCGGTTTATCTATAAAAGGGGCTAATTTGACACCCCTGAATCCATTTTTGGACTCCATTTTCTATAATTCCATCTCCATCTTGTATTTTCTACGTATTTTAATAAAATTCCCATTTTACCCCTAGTTCAAATAGTGGCTAATTTCCTTTCAAGCTTGGGTTGAAGGTGAAGTCTCAACATGCTCCATGGGCTTAATTTGGTAAATTTACTTTTCCTTCCCCTTTAATTTATGTGGTTGTTTTGACTTTTCGAGACAGGATAGTAATAATCTTTCGGATATATTTTGGAATAACCGCCTAAGCAAGGTTATTCTTATTTTGGATTTTGGGAAGCCCTTAAGCACCATATCTATTAAAGTGTGGTTCATGATGAGTGGAAGTTCCCCTTCATGATTTAATTGGTACTAATAATGAATATTAAGCGGAGTATACACCAAGGCAGATCCAGGAGATCCAAGCATTTATTTTAATAGTTTATTCCAATAGCTTTAATTCAAATTAATACATTGCCTACATAATTGTCATTATAAATCTAACCACCAACTCGAGAAAATTAATTTACACATAATTAAAATCCAATCGTCACCATTAATCTATTTTCGACGAGTTCAATAAAATTTGCACAACACTTCTCACTTGAACTCATGGGAGTTGGACACCCTTTACTATTAAGCATCTGAGATTTCTTAAGCAGATCACCTATATATTTGGTCTGAGAAAGATGTAATCCTTCAGCTGAAGGTGTGACTTCAAGACCAAGGAAATAATTGAAATCTCCCAGATCTTTTAAAGCAAATTCAGATCCCAATCGGCTGATAACATTCTCTACAAGCTTATTATTAGAACCAGTAACTAATATATCATCCACATAAATGAGCACCACCACTATGTCACTTGTTGTATGCTGAACAAACAATGAAGTGTCAGATCTAGAAGCAAGAAAACCCCAATTCTGCAGTGATGATTTTAATCTATCATACCAGGCCCTTGGGGCTTGTTTAAGACCATAAAGAGCCTTAGTTAACTTGCAGACATATGAAGGATATTGAGGATGAACAAACCCCTCAGGTTGATGCATGAACACATCTTCAAGAAGAATGCCATTAAGAAAGGCATTATTGATATCAAGTTGTCTGATAGACCACTGCTTCATTACAGCAATGCTTAAGATTATTCTGATTGTACAGGGTTTAACAACAGGACTGAAAGTTTCAAAGAAATCCACTCCTTGTGTTTGATGAAACCTTTTAGCAACTAACCTTGCCTTGTACTTGCATATACTCCCATCAGGATTGTATTTAACTCTGAATATCCATTTATTTCCAACAATCTTACCAGCTTGTTCCTTAGGAACCAAAACCCAGATATGATTGTCTTGTAATGCATCAAATTCTATTTGCATAGCCTCTTTCCATTTTATATCTACCAAAGCTGTTTTAACAGACTGTGGTTCAAGATTTTGAGCAATAGCCAAATATGATTTAGGCTTAAACACACCAACTTTGGATCTGGTGACCATTGGATGAACATTTTGAACTGATGAAGATGGTTGTTCTGATGTAGACTGAAATGATTGATTTGGTGGTGGTTCTACTGATGTTTGTTGTGCTTGAGATTGAGTACAGGATTGACTTGATGAGGAAGATGTGCTTAAGTGACCAGAATCAGGACCTGCATCTGGATCAAGTGAACTGATAGAATGTTGTGCATTGTTACCATCTTGAATGACATTTGGTAAAGGAGCAAAGGTGAGAGGTGTAGGATTTTGCTGATAAACAGATGTACTTTTGACTGGGTTATGTGTAGGAAAAAGTTCAGAAAAAGGAAACTCTGATTCATTGAATTTGACATGTCTAGCAACATATATTTTTCCAGCAGAATCTAAACACTTATAGCCTTTGTGCAATGGACTGTAGCCAATCATGAGACACTTTTGGGTATGAAAGTTGAACTTATGCTTGCTATATGGTCTGAGGAAAGGAAAACATGCACAGCCAAACGTTTTGAGGAATTGATAATCAGGTTGTCTATGATGAAGTTTAGTAAAGGGTGCAATATTGTTTAAGACAAGAGTTGGTAATCTGTTTATAAGGAAAGAAGCTGTATGGAATGCTTCCCACCAGAATGATAGAGGCATTTTTGCCTGAGCAAGAAGAGTAAGCCCTGTTTCAACCATATGTCTATGCTTTCTTTCAACTACACCATTTTGATGATGAGTGTGAGGACAATTATGCCTAAATCTGATCCCTTCTTCCTTAAGAAATTTATCAAAACTTCTGTATTCACCTCCCCAATCAGACTGAAGTGACTTTAAGGAATGGCCAAATTGTTTTTCCACTAAGGTTTTGAAATATTTGAAAGTGTCTAAGGCTTCTGACTTTAATGTTAATGGAAAAATCCAACAATATCGGCTATAGTCATCTACAAAGCTAATGTAATATCTATAACCATGTGAAGAAGGTAAAGGTGCTGGACCCCAAAGATCAGTGTGAATGAGTTCTAAGGGAGCTTTGGTTTTGATTCCAGTTGCATAAAAAGATGTTTGATGAATTTTTCCATATTGGCAAGCATCACAAAAATCAGGAACTGACATACATGAGTAGTTAAGAGGAAGAGAGGACAAGATAGATTTCAACACATGTTTATTAGGATGTCCAAATCGCTGATGAAACAAATTTACTACCTTAGATGAGTTCATATGACATTGAGAGGTACAAGTGTTATTTGCAGCTTGACTAGAAAGTTTAGAAGCTGAACTGGTGAAAACAGAAAGCATAGAATTAGGAGCATAGATGAGACCACTGGAATTGGAAACAAAGTCATTCTTTGACAGCAACAAATACAGTCCTTCTCTAGCAATCCCTTGAGCCAGATGCACTGCCTTCTTCTTGTCCTTTATAAAACACATGTTGGCAACAAACTCAATGGTTATATTAGGGTTATCTTCAAGCAATTTTGAAACACTTATGAGATTTTTGGCAAGTTTGGGTACACATAAAATATTTCTTAGGTGTAAAGTTGAATTGCATGATGTTTGAAGAAATGTATGTCCAATATGTGAAATGTGCAATCCCTCACCATTACCAACATGCAGTAATTCATTACCTGTGTATTCATTTCCAGCATTCAGATTTTGGAAATTGTTTGTGAGGTGATGAGTGGCACCTTGTCAATAAACCACCCTTGGTCAGCTATTGCTCCCTCAAAGTTTGTAAGATAAGCAGCTCTTTGTGAGTTCTAAAATGGATTATTGAAAGGAACATAATCCTTGTTGAACCTGTTTCGGCATTCAGCTGCAGTGTGTTTAGGTTTAAAACAGATCTGGCAAATGACATAAGCAGCATTTGAATCCAAAACACCTTTGCCACTAGACACACCCCCATACTGACCAAAATTTCCATTGTGATTACTTCCTCTACCACCGGGAAAAAAATTTCCAAAGGACATACCATTACCATTCCAATTACCATTCCAGTTCCCTCTTGCTTGTCCCTGATTAAAATGTCTGCCATTGTTACTTCTGCCTCCAGTAAAACCTCCTCGAAACCAAAGATCATATACACCTCTCGATTCCAAAATTCTTATTCCGATTGTTATTAAAGCGTCACCAGTCCGATTGTTACTAAATTGTCCACCTTGTTTCTTATTATTAGATCCGAGATCCAGTTTGAGCAATATTTGCAAAGATAATTCAACTTAGCTTCTTTGCTTGCACTTAATCGATTTGCATCTAATCTAGCTTCATGAGTTAACAACATGTAGTATGCTTCATTAATCGAGATCTTAGCAAGATTTGCTTATATATAAACCACAATAGGATAGTAAGGTTGGCCTAATCCAGAGATCAAATGTGTAAGAAAATCCAGAGAGTTTATTGGATTACCAGCAATAGCTAGTTCATCTGTAATTCCTTTTAACTTGCTGAAGAATTCAGTCATTGTTATTGAACCTTTTTTAAGGTTATTAAGCATCATTTTTAGATGAATTTTCTTAGCAAATGTTTCAGATCCAAATTCTTTGTTCTAGACTAGTCCACGATTCAAGTGAAGTTTGATTTTACCACAAGGCTCGATATTTCAATCCGATCGAGGACAAAGAACAACTGCTCGAAGAATCGATCCTTTCTCTTCCATGTGATATATGCTGGATTCATCAGATCATTAGTAGAAGAATTTTCAGCTTCAACTTGAAGAAATTGATCTGGACAGGATTTTGATCCATCAAGCAAGTCTTCAAGACCATTTGCACGTACTGAGGAGAGAATTTGAGATTTCCAGATTGTATAATTTGAGCAATCAAGTTTGATTGGTGAAGTGAATGTGAATGATGAAATAGGAGAGGTAATGCTTGCAGATGCCATGAGAATTAATAGATCGAAGCTTTGATACCAAGTTAACGATGAAGTAAGTTTGGATTGAAGTGTTTGGCAACTGAGAAATGCAGAGAAAAGGAAAGAAAATATTGAAACCAGAACTTGTAAAAGCTTTTATGAATCTGAATTCTACATGAGTCACTTTGATAGAATTAGTTACAAATGTATTTATACAATACTCTTGAACCTTCCAGAATCAATACATTCACTAACAGAATACAAGCGTTTGTCACAACTTCATGCTAACTCTGCCCAAAGATACACGTCAGCCTATAACCAACTCTACTCAGCAAAGATATACTTCAAAGATACACGTCAGCCTATAACCAACTCTTCTCCATTTCAAAGATATACTTCAAAGAATTGTAATTAATCTTAACATATATATATATATAGGTGCTGCTAGATTGATATTACTTAATTATTTTGATTAACTTATATCTAAGAATGTTTCTACGAAGTTAGCTTCGGATGTGTTTATAAAAACCACAACCTCTACTTCATACATTATGCATGCGTATAATATGGATGATGACCATTGTTCTAAGAAAGTACGTAATGAAATTTGTTTATTGTCTATATAGTTGAAAATAATGTAGTATGTGATATGTCACTCATCCATTTTTTAATTTATTTTTTATTTTTTACTTAATCATTCAATCAAGCTCGAAAACCTAAGTCTTAGAAAGGCCTGTTTCTTACCACTAGAATTATACTTTGTTTTAATCATTATCCTCTTGATGATTGATCACATATCCCATCATTTAAAATGAAATTTTGAGATGTAATTTTATATATCTAATATTACTGTTGAAGTGCAATGCAATGGTGTTTGTTAAAATACCTGAGAGAAGTTTGTAACACTGATAAAGTGCCAGTGAGCTAGAATTGCCAAGCTGACATGAAGCATGAATCAACATTGTCTCAAGAACAATCCAGAGTGAGTTAGAGATAAGGTAAAAGTAGAGGAAGAAGACAATGATCATGTGATATATGTATGGTACAATAGCACTAGCCGTTAGATCAATTGATTTGCAACAGTTAGATTAAATGACAGTTGTAACTAGGGCAACATAAGTGTGCTATTCGGGTTTTCACTGATGTATAAATAGAAAAGAAAGTGAATGAAAACAACATGTTGTGTTTAGTCAATGATTCTCCCTGCATCTGCCATCTGTCATCACAATTTAAGGTAGTTAGAAATTTAACTATTACTTGTAGTAATAATGATGATGATAAATTGATAATAATCGAAAAAATTTGAAACATGTGGTATGATTTTATTGGATGATCGTGTTGGGATCGTTCTATCAAAACTTTTGACATTTTAGAATTTTGAGAAACAAATAATACATTGGTTATTCATCGTCAAAATAACTTTATGTGCTTTTATAATAATTCACTTAAATTATAAAGACTAAATAAACATAATTAAGTTGTCGATTTTGAAAGAAATTCAAATGGAACGGCAAGCGGCTTGGGGGTGGACACATGTCAACACAATGGTATTCTTTAATTTTTTTTTTCAAAAACCTTTTTTAACAAATAAATTAAAATGAGAAAAAACTGCAAAATTGAGATCATTGGTACTTAATTTCTCAGCCCAAGAGAGAAGATGCTAGTCATTTTGAATTGATCAGGGTTAGGGAACCGAGCATCAACACAAAATATTATTGTAAATTCATTTGAAACTTGTGCATTTGTTGTGAACTTGATAAGTGAGACATTATTTTTCACATTATGTGACATAAAATTTTGAGATATTTAACATTACTCATAATTATTAAAATAAATAAAAAGAATTTAAACATCTTATATGATTTTATTGAATAATGTTATTCGGACTATTCTATCAAAAACTTTTCCCCTTTGAATTTTTTTTTTAAAGTAACACATTGAGTTGGCTATGAATCAGTCGTGGCCAAAAGAGTCTGTGGTGCTTTGAAAAAGGCACATCAAATATACAGAGGTGTTGGTGTGCAGCTCCAACCCAATAAAACATCAATCACTATATGGTAACATAAACAATGAGGTTTGACAAAATTGTCCGGGTCAACCTAGCTCGTCTAAGATCTAGCCTAGCCCCATGAGCCTAGGATTTAGGTCTAAATTGTAGGCTAGTTACAGACTGTGTCTAGGTTGGGCTTAAGCAATGAAACCAAAGCTTAGGCAAGCCCACTTATTATTATTTTTATAATTTAAAATTAGATTAATCTATTAAAATCTTAAAAAATAAAAATAAATAATAAATAATCTTAGCATTTTTGCATTGGTGCTTGTGGATTGTGACTTGTTACGAACTTATGATGTTAGTATTTGCTAGTGTTTATTGGAATGTGATGTTAATTATGTTGGTTCGGTAGCTTTTATGACTAGTGTTATGTTGAACACTTAAAATTGCAAATTACAATTGTAAACATTTTCTAGCTTTATTTTTTAAGGGAGGTTATATAATTTTTCTTCTAAAATAAGTGTTTGAAAGATTGAAAAAATAAAAAACATTTTGAAAGACCAAGCCCCGTCCAAGGTCCGACCCCATTGGACAAGCCTATAGAGGATTGGACTTATTCCATGAAACATGGGCTTGGCCTAGGCTTTGCCAAGGCCCAACCGAGCCTACCCATTTGCCAGTCCTACAAACAATAAAAACTACTTAGGATATAATAATCTCTTTTTTTTTTTTTTTTTGAAATATTGTTGATGAAAAGGATTGCAGAGAAGGTAGAAAATGGTACTGTAAGCCCGTTTGGAATTACTTTTGAGAGGGTCAAAAGTGATTTTGAAAAGAAAAAAAGATAATTTTTGATGTTTCATAAATTTTTGTAGAAATCGTTTTTTACAAAATCGCTCATGCTACAACAAATTTAAAAAGTATGAAAGAAATAGCTTTTCAAAGTCCATTTTTGAGACCAGTTTTATATTTAATATAATTTCATATATATCCTCTTACATATTATAAAATAAAAAATTATTCTTATTAATTAGCAAGTTAAAAAAAATTTAACTTTAAAGATAATATTATTATCATCAAAAAAATTAACTTTAAAGATAATATTATTATCATCAATTATATTAAGATAACAAAATAAAAAATAAAATTAATAATATGAAAAAAAATTTAATTATCAATTATTATATATACATACAATAAAAAATATTTTGTGTACATGTTTATAAATGTGTAAATAAATTTTATTCAATATTATGTCTAATTCAATCATTTATATTCATACAACAGTTTAACAATAATATTTACCAAATACATGCTATTGTTTTTAAAACTCTCAACACTTTTAAAAATAAATTTTATTAAACATCTAACTGATTTTCTTCATAGTTGATTATTTTTACAGCATAATTAACAATAATTGTTTTAAAAGCTACAACATTACTAAATTAGCCTTGTATCTTAAAGTAAATACGTGACATTAATTAGAAGGAACTCCTCATTAAATAATGTCAACTTTGTTTTTGTTGTTTTTTTAATCTATATATATTGCCAAAATTTGATAGGAAAAATATATCAGATAAGTTGAAATTACTCAATGGACTAAGAATGTGAGTGAGAGGCAGCCCTAACCAACTCTTGAGTTAGCTTATTTATTTATTTTAATTGACTATTGAGTTAGCTTTTAAATTAAGTAAACAAATAATAAAAATGTCTAAAAAGAATATTAAAAACTCTTGGAAGAAAAGCAAAATAGTAAAAGGAATTGGCAGTTTGAATAATAATATTAATTATGTCTATTGGCTTTGCGTCTAATATTGTGTGTTTACACTCGTATTAATTAAGAAAAACCTCTTTATTGTATTCCAATTTTTTAAGTTTTTTTAGTTTAGTCTAATTTAGTGCTTTTTTTTTGTTTGTTTGACAGTACTTTTTTGTTTTAGGAGAAGTTTGTCAGTGATCATTAACTTTTTCAAGTCGAGATTAGGTTAAGCTACTTTTCCTCAAATGAAAATTCTCTGAAATAAAAAAAAAAAATAGACTACTTATTACTTAAATATGAATCCTCCTTATATTAAACTTTATAATTTTGAAATATAAGACAAGCAACTGATCACGGGTCATCCATGAACATGAATAAACTCAACACACTATCGTAAGCTCATTGTGCAATTTTTTTTAAGGAAAGTCCCAATAAAGATCAACAGTACGCTCATTGTTCTTATCCCCGGGACCCATAATCCTAACAATCTTAAACTCTATCAGTCGATAAGTTTATGTACTGTTATTAATAAAACTGTCAGTAAAGTATTGGCCAATAGATTGAAGCCTTTGTTATCGAACCTCATTGGTCCCACTCAAACCAGGTTTGTGTTGGGTAGACATATTACAGAATGTATAATCATAGCTCAGGAAATAATTCATTTCATGAGAAGAAAGAGAGACAAAATAAGAAACATATTGATTAAGGTGGATCTTGAGAAGGCGTATGATAGACTTAACTGGACTTTTATTTATGAAACTTTATGCTTGGTAGGCCTTCCTATAGAGTTCATTCGAGTAATTATAGAATGCATCACTTCTGTGTCCATGCGTATCTTATGGAATGGGGAACTTACATAATCTTTTTCTCCGTCCAAGGGAATTAGACAGGGTGATCCGCTCTCTCTCTACATTTTTGTGTTGCGTATTGAGCGCCTCGGCCATAGTATTAACCAAGCAATGAGGGATAGAAAATGGAAGCCAATTCGCCTTAGCCGCAAAGGTACACCAATTACTCATCTATTTTTTGTTGATGACCATATTCTTTTGGCAAAGGCCCTCTAGAGATCAAGCTGCTGTTATCAACAATGTTCTTGAAACCTTTTGCATGAGCTTAGGGGAAAAGGTTAACAGAACAAAAACCCAGGTCTTCTTCTGCAAAAAGATTGCGTCGGGGGAGGCTTGCAAGATTGCACAAGACTTAGGTTTTACTATCACAAAGAGGTTGGGAAATTATTTGGGGATGCTCTTTCTTCACTCTCGGGTGGGGAAGAACGTGTATCAAGCCATCTTAGACAAAGTGGAGCAAAGGCTTTCAGGTTGGAATGCTCTTTAATGTATCCCTTGTTAGTCGAATCACGTTCACTCAGTCGGTTTTACAAACCATTCCAATGTATGCTATGTAGACCACAAAGTTGCCAGCTACTATCCATACTAAAATTGATCAAATATGTAGGCATTTTATCTAAAGTGGTAAAAAGGATGAATAGGAAAATCAGTTTAGATAATTGAGGCAATATTTGTCTTTTTAAAGCTCATGGCGGCTCAAGACTAAAAAATTTAAGGTCAATGAATTTGGCACTACTCATGAGGATTGGTTGGGGCTTGATTTCAAAGCCGAGTAGTTTTGAGGTTACGGTTTTTTGCACCAAGTATAGTATTGATCATGAGAACCTTCCTCCTGAGCTCCCTACTAAATATGGCTCTCACTTTTAGAAGGTTGTTGGGGAAGTTTAGAGTAATGTACTTCAAGGGATAAGTTGGGCTAATGGTAATGGTTAGACAGCTCGGTTTTGGTGGGATGCATGGCTTCATGATGGAATAGTTTTGGCTACATATACGAGTCCCCAAGTTCACTATCATTTACCAAATAATGTTATTGGGGATTTTGTTATGGCAGAAGGGCATTGGAATTGGCCTCTGGTTAAGAGTTTACTTCCTACCAATGTATTATTGAAGATAGCTGTCTTTAAACCCCATAGTAGAAATGAAGTAAGGGACTTACGTTATTGGTCTTGTTCTAAGACTAGGGAGTTGTAGGAAATCGGCTTATACGTCCATCATAGAACCTGTTCAATTACAATAAAACTTAAAATGGATTGTCATTTGGAAATGAAACAGCCCCAATCCATTCGTACTTTCTTATGGCTAGCTATGAAGAGCTCTCTGAAAACTAAAGAATTTCTATATAAAAGGCATATTATTACGGATGTCCAGTGTCCTTGGTGTGGTTATGTTGTGGAAAATATGTTACATGTCCTTTGAGATTGCCTCCATTAAAAAAAAAGTGTGGCGTTCGTTGCTACCTTTAACTTGTAGAGACGAATTCTTCAACATAAGTTTCGAAAGTTGGATCATGATCAATCTGAGCAAGACTAAGGGGATGCTTAGAAACATAGAATGGCACTATATTTTTGTTGTGGTAGTTTGGAGGCTATAGTTATGGAGGAACCAAGCTATTTTTTCAAATAATTATGGTAGCACAAGGAAAATTGTTTTAGATATCAAGTCAAGAGCGACTAAAATTCAAACGATTAACCACTCGAAAATTTGAATGGGAGTGGCTTGAGTTAATAAATGGATGCATTGGAGTCCTCATCATGGGGTGTCTTTAAATTGAATACTGATGGGTCTGGAAGGAACTCAAGTACTGTTGGGGCTAGGGGGTTTAGTTCAAAATAGCAACAGAGAGTGGATGACAGGTTTTAGTATTAATCTTGGCGTGTGCTCGGTGACAACGGCTGAGTTATAGGGAATTTATTAGGGGCTTTTGCTACCTTGGGAGGTTGGCATTTGTGAGCTTCTCATTGAAGCTAACAGTGCATGCGCCATTCACATGATTGCCAGGGAATGTAATACTATTAATGCTTGTTATCCTCTGATTCGTGATATAAAGGGGTTGATAGAGCACAATTGGAAAGTAGCTTTGCATCAAATTTACAGGGAATTGAATCATGTGGCGAATTTTATGGCTTTTCATGCCCTCAAGTAGGAATCATGTGGCCAAGCTTGAGCCTGACTCAACCAAAATCCAGCCATTTGTAGTTCGGACCCGACCCGCTTGAAATTAATTTTTTATTTAATTTTTATTCTCTTTCTACTAGTTACAATACTATGAATATAAAATAAAAAAAATAATTTTTTTTAATTTAAAATAATTAACGACACAAGGTAAAATACTCAATATAATTAATTACAAATATAATTCACAAAACAACCAATTAATAGAAATAATTTTTTACAATTCAATTCCACAATCCAACATTAAAAACATACAATGCAATTAAATTAAAAACACACAATCTAATTCCACAACCATTTCAACCCCACACACAATTCAATTCCAAAATCAAATATTAAAAACACACAATGCAATCAAATTAAAAACACCTAATGTAATTCTACAACTATTTCAACCACACACAATTCAATGTCACAACCCAACATTAAAAAAAAAAAAAAACTCATGTCTTATACAAATAAAAACACACAATTCAATTCTACAACCCAAGATTAAAAAATAAAAATCATGTCTTATACAAATAAAAAAACATAATTCAATTCCACAACAAAAACATTAAAAAAAAAATACTTCAATACTTGCGGAATTTGATCGGGCCTAAAAATTTTGATCCAAGCCCGACCTAAAGCCCAAATATTAGGGTTAAAGCCCAAAAATTTCAAATTGGATCAATCGAGCTAAAATTCAGACCGGACCAAATTACCATCCCTACCCTCAAGCTTTCTCTGGGAGTTCACATTTTTGCATCCACTCTCCTAGATCTCTGCTCGGCTGTTATATGATGGCTTGGGCCTCGCTGAGTGATTGCTTAGCCTTGTTGGGCTACTACTTATACCAAAAAACTTAACACACTATCAGCTCCAACATTTCCCTTAGACTTCATTTTTAACACTTCATCTTTCTGATGGTTTTATATAAATGCACCGTTCACCTCTCTTCTTCAACTCAAAATTCAAATTGCAAGTTCTTACATTCCTTTTCTTCCATTAATTTATAGTCTCTTTGACAAAACAAAACTAATTTATAGGTGAAACCATGAGAAGCAAAGCAAGTTCAAGCACTACATGGAAGAACCCAAAAAGACTTTAAACAAGGCCAGAGACTTCTATGTGAACAGCATGGAGGATTGTGCAAATATAATCAGTTACAGAGGCGTGATGGCCGGCCGCAGGGTACAAGTATCGAATTTCCCGAGGAGTTTTAGCGTCAATTACTCAAATTCAAGGAGTGAGGAAACATTTAGAGAAGCTTCAGCTGCAGTGAATAATAAAATAAGAAACGAGAACGACTTAAATTATTTGATGGAAAAAGAATTGCAACGACAAAATTTAGAGACTAGGTCAATGAAGAGAAGCTACACCAGTGTTGGATTTGGAAAAATTGGAACTATTGATGGGGACAAGCCTTGTTATTTTGAAGACGATATGATTTATGCTGGAAGCAGAAGTTGCGCTCTCAGGAGAAATTTTTAGTATTGCTTTCATACATTGGAAAATTGACATTGATTGTGATTTTGAAGAATATTTGAATTGGTTATACTGTATCATTTGAGACCCTTTTTTTTATTTTTTCGGTAGAACTTTCATTCTTAGGGCAAGGACCCAATAACCCTCAACATATTTTGCTCATGCTTCGCATTTTGCTTTTGCTAACTATGCAAGGCAATATTGATAGCTACGTAACTTCTAATGTATTAAAACATGATTTTATCTGTCCATATGATCAAACAAGTTAGTCCATGTTCCCTATTAAATTGACCAACTTACCAATTGAATATTGAATTTAAATTTTGATCATCACAATATATTGTAGGAAAATGGTATTTAAGTTATTTAACATAGGAGTTGGGAGTCTATTTGATTAATAAAAAAATATATTCTTATAAAATTACAGGAGAAATCATTAAAAAAAAAAAAGGCCCCCCATTAGTTACAGGTTCAACGGACTAATTGGTAGGACAAAATATTCACTCCATTATCTATTATATGAGAAGATACACGTGATGTGATCTAATTGTGATCAGAATCTAACGGATACAAAGTATGTATCAAAAGCTCCCAATACTTAATTAGCTCGGTCTCAACAGTGGGGAGCAGGCAATAAGATGGCATGAGGCAAATAGAGAAGATCCAACAAAGGTGAAGTCCAAAACACTAAGCTCCAAAGCTTCACTCATCGTACCTTTTAAGAAACAATGTTAATGATAATCCTCTCATCGTCTCCTTGTTACCATCACAAGACCTGTTCAACGCTAACCACATGCAAACTAATAATTCTCCTTTTCCTGGTGTCACTTCTTTTATTCCCTTGTTGTTTTTCATTGCTTAATTCAATTTTATAATGCTTTTAGACTTTTGTTCTTATAAGTTACTATAGCCTTCTTGCCGTCCAAAATTCCAGTCCAAATTTTCATTAGATGCTACCGTTGCCCAAAATAAAATCAAAATAGAAGCCAGCGCTGTATAAATTTACATAATCATCGATCTCTTAAGCCATGTATTGCTTCATACTTTTTAGAATCTAATTTCTTCCATCTCAAATTGTCCCAGTTAATTAATTGTTGACCATGAAAAGCAAGGATAAAAATAAAACCAAATTAATGCAAATCTTGTCAACTCCTGTCATGCTTCTAAGCAAGGCTAGGGATTCTTACATCAACAGCTTCAATGGCTGTGCCAATGACGTTGGACGAGGCGGCGCGGTGGTCTGTCCGGTTCCACATGTTTCCCTTGTGCCAAAGAATTTTAGTTATGGTAGGTCCAAGTCAAGGGATGATGAAAAACTTAGAGAGATGTTAAGACAGGCGACGTGTAGGCGTATTATTGGCCGGGAGGCGGGGCTGAATCTACGGCGGCAGACGGAGATGATCGAGGCTGCTACTATGGGAAAGAGTTACAGTGTTGGCGTTGGGAAGATAGGGAGAATTGACGAAGATAAGCCTTGTTCCTTTGAGGAAAATTTGTTGTATCCACGGAGCAAAAGCCATGCTAGTGGAAATGTTTTGCGTCATTAATGACTTGGTAAAACATCAGCCAGTACTACATTTAATATGCTAGTTAAAGTTGAGATTACGGATGAAAATGCATCATTGTTTTGTGTGTTAATACATTATATACAAGAAGGTCACTCATTTGGTGATGTTCGTTATGAATCTTTCAACTTCTCAAAGTGAAACAAGCTCCAAAATTCAGTGCGCTAACTTTATAAATCAACGCCATTAGACCAATTGCCTCAATTGATTACTGCAATTTTTATCAACTGATCAAAAGTATTAGATTTATGCTGATTGCACCATTTCAGTTTCATTTTCAATCACTTTTTTAAATTAAGCCTTTCGATCATGGCGATCATCAACAGTAGAAAACATAATATGTTATAAAATTAATCCAAATATTTTCAACCCATAGAAACACTCGTGGAAGTTTATCAAATATTAATATTATTAACATTTAAATCACTTATTAGTTATAACTATTAATACGTATGATCAATGTTGATATATTGTATAATAACTAATGGTAATCCCACAGATTAGTTTAGTATCCCTTGTTATCATTTCTCTCAAACGTAGCATACTTTTTCAATCATTTTAATGTACGTGGTAGATTTAGAGGCATGAATCACTTTTGTGTTGGAGAAATTTGTAGCAATATGGAGGCAAACAAGGGAAAAGAAATGGAAAGGTTTGAGGCGTGTATCTACACTTTCCTTTAAGGTTTTATTTGCCCTCACCACACTTGGTTTGCTATAGAGTTGAATGGCAAATTACCTCCAAGATACAACAAACCTTGAATACAATCTTTTAGCAAATGAAAATTGTATTCTCAGAACATATATACTTTTCAAATCTGTAAATCTGTATATATATATTTGTTATTCAGTGTTTTCTTTTATGAAGAAAGTGTCTTTTCGTGAAAAATCACAACCATAATCATGGCACATATTCAAAAGACAAAGAACTCTTCAAAAAGACACAATTCGGTTTGAAATTTAACTAACTCTGGAAATAAACAGTTAGCCGTTTGACATTATCGGCTCACCGTTAGTTTTCAGTGACTTTAAAATTGCCTCTGGAATTTATCGGCACACCGTTAACAATAAACGGTTCGCCGTTAACATACAGCATGCTTTCTGAAACTTATCAGCACACCGTTAACAATAAACGGGTCGCCGTTAACATAGAGCATGCTCTCTGGAACTTATCGGCAAACCGTTTAAATTAAACGGCTCGCCGTTATCATACAGAAACAATTCTATTATTCAAACTTCAAAATATTACAATCTCTTTTACAATCCCCCACTAGATTGTAATATTTTCCAGATTTATCAATGATCAACTTATACATACAAGAAGGTATCTTTCGATTTTAACCTTCAATTAGTGAATATAATTCAAAATATTTACAAGACAACAGTGTGCCAAGCATTAAACTTTGTCTCTTAAGTAAATACCGGAAATATATCACATATAAGCTATCTCAGATTCTAAATTATGTTCTAATTATTTAGCACTCTTCCGGCCTTGTGCTCTATCTTGGATTCATGAACATTTACAAGATTAAACCATGATCTTGTTAGAAACGGCACCATTTCTTATGTTCACTTAAGTGAAAGTTCAATCATGTCTTTAGCTACTATAAGACTTGAATTTCATTAAGAGCAAATACTCATCCTCAAACACGTAGCTAATTTGCACCGAACATCTCAAATGGGATTATTTATTTTCGGTGTTAAACCAATCACATAACAACAATTTGTTATTACCCATTAAACTATAGAATAGTGGTATAACTATTATATAGTTGGGTTACCATCATTGGTGACTTTATCAAGAAAAGGTTTCAATCCCTTTCCAATAGATGTATCCTTAACTAAGTCTCTTGAAAGACCTTTTGTTAAGGGATCTACTAGGTTTTTGTTTGTCCTAACAAAAACAATATTAATAACACCATCTGCTATTAATTGTTTGACATATTCATGTCTCAAGCTAATATGTCTAGACTTTCCATTATACACTTTGTTATAAGCTCTAGACAAAGTAGCTTCACTGTCACAGTACAAAGAAATAGATGGCATCGGTTGTGGCCACAACTCAATTTCAAATAACAAATTTCTTAGTCATTCTGCTTCCTTGCCTGCAGCTGCAAGAGCAATAAACTCACTTTCCATTGTTGAGTGAGTTATGCATGTTTGTTTCTTTGAAGCCCAAGAAACGGCTCCTTCAGCAACCGTAAAAATCCAACCAGATGTGGATTTATTGTCACTTGTATTGGTTATCCAACTAGCATTTGAATATCCTTCAAGTACTTTAGGATAATTACTATAAAACAAACCCAAATTAATGGTTCTTTTAAGATAACCAAATATCCTTCCAATTGCTTTCCAGTGTTCAATGCCAGGGTTACTCGTGAACCTAGACAATTTGCACACCGCAAAAGCTATATCCGGCCTTGTACAATGCATAGCATACATCAAACTACCAATGGCACTAGTATATTCAAGTTGTGCTACTGCTCGACCTGAATTCTCTAGTAATTTAATACTATAATCATATGGAGTATTAGCTTCTTTAAATTTCAAGTGATTGAATTTAAGAAGCACTTTCTTAATATAGTGAGATTGATATAACGAGTAACCCCCACTATTTTCTTTTACCTTTACTCCTAAGATTGTATCTACTTCACCAAGATCTTTTATCTTAAATTGTGAAGTTAAATACTTCTTTGTATCATTTACTCCTTCCATGTTTGTTCCAAAGATAAGCATGTCATCAACATACAAGCATATAATCACACCAAAATCATTTGTGAACTTAGAGTATATACATTTATCAGCATTATTATGCTTAAAACCATGAGATAAGATTATTGAATCAAACTTCTCATGCCATTGTTTTGGTGCTTGCTTTAAACCATAAAGAGACTTGACTAACTTACATACCTTTTTCTCATTTCCAGGCAAAATAAAACCTTCAGGTTGTTCCATATAGATTTCTTCATCAAGATCACCATTAAGAAAAGCAGTTTTAACATCCATTTGATGCACATACAAATTATTCAATGAAGCAATTGCAAATAACATTCTAATAGATGTTAATCTTGCTATCGGAGCATATGTATCAAAATAATCAATACCACTTCTTTGCTTAAACCCTTTGGCTACTAATCTAGCTTTAAAAGTTTGCAAAGAACCATCATTATTGTACTTTCTTCTAAACACCCATTTGTTGCTAATTGGTTTAGATCCTAGAGGAAGATCAACCAAGATCCATGTTTGGTTCGACATGATCGAATCGATTTCATCATTAACCGCCTCTCTCCAAAAGGAAGCGTCTCTAGAAGACATAGCTTCACGGAATGTCTTTGGATCTTTCTCAACATTTAACAACAATGGCACTTTATTAAGTACATTTTTTCTGTCCCCTTCAACTAAGAAAAATAATGCTTGTGATGAAATAAAATCCGGTGCTAAATTCTTTTCTTTCCTTTCACGTTGACTTCTCTTTGGTTCGAAAGATGTCATAGACTCTTTCCTTTTATTAGTATTTGTGGAGATACCAGGAGTATTGTCACAAGATTGATTAATCATAGATTCTAACTCAACATTAGAATTATATTGAAATTTATTTTCAATAAATTCAACATCTCTAGATTCTACAATCACATTAGAATCTATATTTAATAATCTATAAGTCTTGGAATTTTTAGCATATCCTACGAAAACACTTTTTATACCTCTAGCACCTAACTTTGATAATTTAGGATCATTTAGTTTATAAAAAGCTATACAACCCCAGACCCTTAAATACATCAAATTTGGTTTTCTTTCTTTCCAAATCTCATAAGGAGATACATGTGTTTTTAAGGATGTAATTCTATTATGAATGTGACATGCAGTGAGTAATGCTTCCCCCCATAGATTATTTGGTAGTTTTGCATTAATGATCATAGAATTTATCATATCCGTAAAAGTTCTATTTTTCCTTTCAGCTAAACCATTTTGTTGAGGAGTAAATGGAGCTGTTCTTTGATGAATAATTCCATGTTCTTCACAGTAACTATCAAATTCATTTGAGAAATATTCACCACCTCTATCACTTCGAACCATTTTGATTTTCTTATCTTTTTGGTTCTCAACTTCAGCCTTGTAAATTTTAAATTTATCAAAGGCTTCATCTTTAGTTCTAAGTAAATACACATATGTGTATCTTGAACTATCATCAATAAAAGTGATAAAATATCGCTTACCTCCTCTTGTTAAATTGCCATTATACTCACAAATATCGGTATGTATCAAATCCAATATTTGAGTATTTCGATCGGCTTTCGGAAAAGGTTTCTTAGTTAATTTAGCTTGGATGCATATTTCACACTTATAATTATGGATAATATTAGTACAATTAATTAATCCATGCTTAGACATGTATTTCAATGATCTAAAATTTAAGTGTGCTAATCTAGCATGCCAAACATCACAAGACTCAACAATGTAAGCTAAATTGATATTATTATTATTAATGCTGAGTTTGTACATCCCATCACAAGAATACCCTTTCCCAACAAACATTCCATTCTTTGATACAATACAAGTACTACCCTCAAGTACAATTTTAAGCCCATGCTTACACATACAACTAGCAGAAACAAGATTCTTCCTAATGGAAGGTACATGAAAGACATTATACAAAGTAACTTTCTTTCCAGAAGTGAAGTTAATCTCAACTATTCCCTTTCCCGCTACCATGGCAGCATTATTGTTCCCCATGAGAACCAATTGTCCTTCATTTTCTTTTTTGTATGATAAGAAAAATTTCTTATCATTACAAACATGAATGGTTGCTCCTGAATCGAGCCACCATTCATTGGATTTAGTTTCAACCACATTGGTTTCAGTAATCATGCCAATTTGCATCTCGGAAACCATAGCACAAATCTCTTCAACTTTATCCTCAATGACATTAGCTTTTTGAGTATTTACTTCCTCCCTTTTCTTCTTGAATCTACAGTCACTTTGGCGATGGCCTTTCTTTCCACAAAAGAAACAATTTCCAAAAAACTTTTGTGTGCTATTAGACTTTTTGAATTTCTTGTCATTCTTGACTTTGAAATTCTTGGAAAATTTACTAGTTTCAACAACATGAATCTTAGTAGAATCACTCTTATTCTTGGAATCTCGAGACCTTGTCTCTTCTTCAATTACCAAGTGTTTTTGTAATTCTTCTAAAGTTATGTTTTCTCTACTATGTAAAAGTTTCTTTCTATAATTATTCCAACTTTGAGGTAATTTAGCAATAATAGCCCCAACTTGAAATGATTCAGAAATTTCAACTTTCAATTCTCGAAGCTTAGTAACTATGATTTGTAATTCATGTAATTGATCAAGAATGGATTTTGTATCTACCATGACAAATTCAAAATATTTCGAAATAAGAAATTTATCCGTACCTTCTTTCTCTGTTTTATATTTGTATTCCAGTGCATTCCATATTTCAACAGGAGAAGTAATTGAGTTGTAGAAATCATAGAGTCTGTCAGATAGAGTATTGAGTATGTGACCTCGGCACATCACTTCATCATCTTCACGTTGTTTCCTTGCAGCCTTAACAACTTCGGTATCATCTTCTCTTGGGTCTGGAAATGGTTCCAATTTGGGATCAAGAATATATGCGATCTTCATAACAGTGAGAAGAAAGAATAACTTCCCTTTCCAACGAGTAAAATTAGTGCCATCAAAACGATCAAGATGGACACCAGGATTTAGGAATGAAGATAGAGTCTTTTCAGCCTCCATTGAAAACAAAATAAAACCTTAAAGATTGTTGGAGAAATTTGTAGCAATATGGAGGCAAACAAGGGAAAAGAAATGGAAAGGTTTGAGGCGTGTATCTACACTTTCCTTTAAGGTTTTATTTGCCCTCACCACACTTGGTTTGCTATAGAGTTGAATGGCAAATTACCTCCAAGATACAACAAACCTTGAATACAATCTTTTAGCAAATGAAAATTGTATTCTCAGAACATATATACTTTTCAAATCTGTAAATCTGTATATATATATTTGTTATTCAGTGTTTTCTTTTATGAAGAAAGTGTCTTTTCGTGAAAAATCACAACCATAATCATGGCACATATTCAAAAGACAAAGAACTCTTCAAAAAGACACAATTCGGTTTGAAATTTAACTAACTCCGGAAATAAACAGTTAGCCGTTTGACATTATCGGCTCACCGTTAGTTTTCAGTGACTTTAAAATTGCCTCTGGAATTTATCGGCACACCGTTAACAATAAACGGTTCGCCGTTAACATACAGCATGCTTTCTGGAACTTATCAGCACACCGTTAACAATAAACGGGTCACCGTTAACAATAAACGGGTCGCCGTTAACATACAACATGCTCTCTGGAACTTATCGGCAAACCGTTTAAATTAAACGGCTCGCCGTTATCATACAGAAACAATTCTATTATTCAAACTTCAAAATATTACAATCTCTTTTACATTTTGTACAGCTCCATTCGAAAGAGTCTTGAAGTTAATTTTATTTTCAATTTTTTTTTTAATTAAATTCAGCAAGATGGTGGAAAGTTAGGCCAATTTTAAATTGTCACATGCATACAATCTGAAATTTATTAGAAGCCTAAATACCTATAATTTATAGTACAATTTAGAGGTTTGTCAAAGTATTAATTCATAAATCTACTCCCACAAATATAGTTGGAGATATCTACACTAAATTTTTGGAAAATGAAGAGAATTTCGAATCCTATCCCTCAGTAGTCAATATTGACGGACGTGTGCAACCACCGGTCAAAAAGACCTACTGGCCAAAGACAATTCGGGGGTATTTTTTAATAAATAATAACTGATAGAGGTCAAAATACAAAATTCGTTACTGTTAAGGTTTGGTTTGTGAAAAAAAAAAAAAAGTAGCGTATTGGAGCAGGGGGTAGGTAACATGTATGTTCCAAATATGAACAGGCACAGCCTTGCCAATTTCAAATATATGTCCAAGTAATGCCGTACCTTCCTGGCTCCTTATCTATCGTGAAGACATTGTGTTGTGGATCGCAATTCAATTAACATTGGTCTCCTCTCAATTATTGGGCGTAGCTAAAACTGAAAGTGGATCTTCAGATCATTGAGCATGGTAGCATTGCAATTATTTTTTCTCTCTGGGGGCCTTAATGTGGTCCTCAGTTCATCACAGCAAATCATCACAGCCCTGCCGGGCTTTGATGGTGATCTTCCCTTCAAACTCGAAACTGGGTATGTTCTATTTTTGTCTTATTTTTCCTTTATTGACGCACGTAGCTGATTTAATTTCCCTAGAAAGAGGAGGAAAAAAAAAACACTGTACTAATTTATTTGCAGGTACATTGGGGTGGGAGAGAATGATGATGTGCAGCTGTTTTACGACTTCATTGAATCCGAGCGGAGTCCTGAAGATGACCCTCTGGTGCTTTGGCTCACCGGAGGCCCTGGCTGTTCTGGATTTTCTGGCCTTGTCTTCGAAATTGGTATGAGAATAATATCCATTTATTCCGCTTATTATCTTTGTCTTTATTCTTTTTCATAACATTTTTTAAGAGAATCTGATTTTAGAAGTTTCCATTACTATTAAAAGATCATGGACGAAATGTTTCCTTTCCTTATTTATATTTAAATCATACTTTTCACTAATTCAATTATTGTAGGTCCATTGTCATTTGACTATGAAAACTCCAAGGTAAACTTACCAAAGTTTTTGTTGAACCCATACTCGTGGGACAAAGGTACGACATCGTTTCTCTTCGTTCTTCGATTTTATAAATTGTAAGTTTAATTAATAATTAGAACAAGATTTGTATCAGAGATCTTTCTTATATTTTGGCCCCTTATGATATATATTATTTTATGTTTTGGCGGCTTCAGTTTTACTTATTTACAATGTGGCTCCCATTTTTAGATGTAAATTCCATTAGTTGGCTTCAATTATGTATTCTCTTTGTCATGCCTCCTCTCCTGACTGAGACTTGAGAGTTGTCAATTATTTTACAGGTTGCCAACATTATATTCTTAGATGCACCTGTAGGTACAGGATTTTGATACGCCAATACTTGGCAAGGATACATCATGAATGATACACTTTCAGCAGCACAAAACTATTATTTTTTAAGAAAGGTGCGGATAAAAAATTGCTATAGGTACGGATTGGCAAATATATATAATAACAAACAAACAAAGACAAAACAATTAATAGATTTTAATTTTTTTTTTAATTTTATGATTTGTTATGATTTTGTATTTGTAGTTTTATTTGTTGCTTAAATGCTGTTGGAATATTACCTAATTCTAGATACATTTTCAAAAAATTTTAGGCTTCATGAAACCTTTGGTACTCTATAATAAAACTTCTCTATAGTGATACAATATATAAAAATAATTCTTTATAGTTATAAGAGGGAGATTGTTAATTTTCTCCTATACCACTTGTCCCTTACTGCTTTCATAATAATTAGTAACCTTTCTGACAGCGTAATTTTATAATATTACCCTTTTTTTAAATACATTTTTATTTATATTTATTATAAGAAAATATTTATAAAATAACAAAAGTACAAGAATCTTATCATCAATTTTTATTCACATCAAGAAATATATTTGTTATTTTTAGTACTTAAATTTTTTTTATTTTTAATTTCTATTTATATGATTTATTTAATTTATAATAAATATAAATAAAAAGTGCATTTGAAAATAAAAGTAATGCTGTAAAATTATATTGCCAAGGGAGTTATTGACTATATATTAATCTCAATAGTGGAAAATTGACAATCTCCCAAGAAATTTCAAGTCCTAATACAGGTAAGTTATAAATAAGAATAAGCTCCACATTATAATAAGTTGTTTTTTTTAAGATCCCATCCTAAGAAACTTATTTGCATATAATAATAGTTATTTGTATTTTACAAAAAATACATGTTCTATTACATTAAAGTAAGATGCCTTTACATAGATAATAGTGGGGGTGGGGGGGGGGGGGGGGACGTTAAAGGGAATGCAAATGTTTAGAGACTTCCAAAAAAAAATTTGTATATCCCTAACGCTATATAAATATATACAATAGTTTTTTTTTTAACTATATTTATTACTTTTATCAATGTATATGAATTTAATATGATATGCTCTATTAATTAATTACCAACGTGACACATACCTTACCTCAATATTATTTATAGGAAGGATAACTAAGTCAAAAACAACAATTTCTAAAATTATACTTCTATTAAGTTATAATCTCCTCACAATAATAAAATTAGTTTGGTCCCAACATTATGACTATAGATAAATTTTATTGTATATATTATTAATTGATTAAAAATTTTAAGGGTAAAATAGTAAAAAAATAAAATATTGAAATGTCACTGTTTTTTAATTGTGCAAACTTATATTGATAGTTTTTGAAACATGAGGGGAGAAATAATATGTTTCAACAAAATACGAAATTTTAATCATTTAACTTTGTCCAAAAATTAGTAAATTACAGCAAACTAATGTTTTTCCTTTCCCACCTGTTAATCTGTTCATGAATCTTAATGTCGTTCAGTGGCTTATAGCCCATCCCAACTTCGTTGCAAATCCACTCTACATTGGCGGTGATTCTTATTCTGGAATAATCGGTCCAATGGTCGTTCAGCATATATCTGACGGTAATTAACTCAACAACTATATATAAGCTAAAGGCTTCTATTGAACAAACATTTATTGTGATCGTTGAGGAAAAATTGTTGATTTTATTGCAGGTATTGATGTCGGACACCAGCCAAGAATGAATCTCAAAGTAAGTGACGTAGTAACATATGGGAAATTCGAAAGAAAATTTGGTTTCATTTATTTGATTTACTTATTTTTCAGTAACAGTTCATAGCTTGAGGCACCGGAGTTTTGTAGTTTCTATAGAATCTTGATGATATTGAAAATAATGGACGCCGGGATATTTGCTTGGCAACCCTGCAACAGATCCCACTAAAGATCAAAACTCAGTGCCACACTTCGCTTACCTGAATGCACTTATCAGCCATGAAACCTACCAGGTGAATTCTCTTTTCATATCTACTTTTCAAAGTATTCAGGTGTGTTTATAAAGTCATATCCAAGCGTGATGTCTACAGCTTGTAAAGTTAAAATAGGTACTGGTAAATAGCTACAAAAAATAAAGATGCAAAAGCATGAATCTCGATGTGGAGTTCATGTCTTTATAGTGCATTGAAGTTCATAAACATTTTTTTAACCTTTTTATGGCTAATTAATTACATATAACTACGTACCTGTGTTGAATTGTGTCTTCAGTTTGACTAGTAAATAGGAGTCAAGTAGGCTTATAAGTAAAATAAATATCTCTTTGCCTCTAAATTTTTTTTTTTATTGGATACTTAGATATTATGGATATAGTACTCTTGTTGAGGATATTATCCCATATTTATTGAGAATAGTTGACAAATTTCTACGCTTAAGTCAGCTTTTTAGTATGATTAAGCACAAGAATTATTATAAGAGCTCTCAGCAATCTTAAATGCAATGATTTAGTTAACAAATTTATCCACAAAAAATGGTATTCGGTGAGTGATACATTATACCCTTTATTAGATTACATTTTATTTTATTTTTTCCAGTCAGCCAAAAGAAATTGCAAGGGCGAGTATATGAATGTAGATCCAAGCAATGGTTTATGTGTAGCTGATCTTGAAAATATTACAGAGGTGAGTAGATAGTAACACTCACTCATCAATTAGTATTAATTACAAGCAGCAACAAAAATAACACATTCTTGAATTTACAGTGCATTAGCAGAGTAAATCACCCGCACATATATGAACCTTCTTGTAGTGGTCCATTTATATCCCCTAGACGCAAGCTTTTCAACTGGAATCGCAGCATCATCGAAGAAGATTCTTTAGGTTTTCTCTCTTCGCCAACTGAACCTGCAGCTTCAGGAACTTGGTGTCGGGCAAAACTCTACACATGCACACACTATTAGAATTGCCTAAAATAGATAAATTATAAGTTAAAGAGTGGGACTATTGACACCCTCCAAATACCTTTTAACACATTTTTTTTTTATTAAGCTCATTAAAATATTTAAAAATATTATAAAATTCTTTTAACACTCTTTTTAATGATAAAAATATTCTTTATTAAAATCTATTAGTATAAACCCCATTATTTAATTTTTACTTGCACCAATATCTTTTAATTTTTAAAATGTTGAATTTCAATTTTAGGTACTATTCATTTTGTCTCTTAATCAAGTTATTTTTTATTATTATTTTTTTAATATTTCCAAGTTTACTCCAATTGCAAACTAATTTATGGATTATGATCAAAATACCACAAATTTAAGTATTAAAATGTCAGTAGAAAAATAAAAAATAACTTGATTAAGAGACAAAATGAATAGTACCTAAAATTGAAATTCAACATTTTGAAAATTAAAGAATATTGATGCAGGTAAAAATAAATTAAAATTAAAGAATGAGGTTTATACTAATAGATTTTAATTAAGGGTATTTTTGTTATTGAAGGGGTGTTAAAAGAACTTTGTAACATTTTTAAATATTTTAATGGAGTTAATAAAGAAAAGAGGTGTTAAAAGATATTTAGAGGAGTGCCAATAGTTCCACTCTTCTAAGTTAAAACCCCTAAATCCATATCAAATCAATCAACTTTGATAAATTTCGAATAAAAAGTACACCCCATCTTTTCCTATTCAACATTCCATTGATCAAGGATTCAATTTCGGCTTTACTTTTCCGATACGAACATTCACACGTAATCGGCTGTAGCCACTAGCCGGTTGGCTCATGCAGTGAAAGCAAGAGGAAAATGCTTTAAATTCAGGGATACATTTAATTCAATAGGTCGAATTGGATTAGATTAAAACTTTTACAAACAGAACAATACTTGATTAAGCACTAATTTAAATGTTTTCTTCCCCCCCCACCCCACAATAAACTCATCAAAGTTTAAATCATAGGCAGCATGCAAATATTTCTAACATATGTACAGGTTTTTTTTGGGTATTTATGCTATTATCCGATCAATAAATTATATCAGCTAATGATCTTTCCTCCTTGTATAGTTCCACAACTATGTCTACTCATACATTTGGGCAAACGATATAACTGTTCAAAGGGCGATTGGAATCCGTGAGGTATGTTAAGCTTAATCCTAAGAATTGTAGCGCCCAAATTATTGATTAATTTTTCTAAAGCATTTCCACTGACAAGCAGGGGACAGTAAAATATTGGGTGAGATGCAATCAAAGTTTATCGTACACAAAAGATGTCTCAAGTAGTCTTGCTTATCACCGAAACCTCATCAAGAAAGGCTATCAAGTCTTGATTTACAGCATAGAAAAAAAAATGATTAGACATGGATGTTGACGCATTTTAGAATACAAATGTCTTGAATCTTTATACAAAAAATTGCTACAAGGTATATCAGTACACATAAATTGATCATATATTTAATTTTTGATTAGATTTTTAACAAATTTTTGTATAAAAAATTTAGAATGTCTGCATTTTAAGAGAGTATGACCCAGAAGAAATATAAAAAAATTCCTTCATCATTAATATAATTTTAAGATTTTAAATATTTCGGGACCACCTATTGTTGTATAACTAATAAAAACTTGGCAGTGTTTTGAGCTGGCTTCAGTCCAAATTTCTAGGGCTTACGGATAATTTTGTCTCTGAATTCAGTGGTGATGTCGACATGAAGGTTCCATACGTAGCCACTGAAGCATGGATAAGGTCATTAAATTTGACGATTGAAACTGGCTGGCAGCCGTGGTTTGTGGAAGGTCAAGTTGCGGGGTTGGTTTGTTTTCATCTCAACTTGTTTATCATATTTGGAATATCAACTTAACATTATATCTCACAGTTGTTTTGATTGTACTATGATTTCCGTAGATATTGGTACCGGTACAAGGGAAAGAATAATTATCAATTGACATTTGCCACAGTAAAGGCAAGAATAAATCATTCTTCCTGAAGATTATCTACCATGATTAATTCGCTAATTAAGCAGCTATATAATATAATTAATAATCACTAATTGTGCAATTAGTTACGGGTTGTGCAGGGAGCAGGTCATACACGTCCAGAGTACAAGCCTAAAGAGTGTCTTGCAATGATCGACAGGTGGTTCGCTTGCTATCCTCTGTAGAGCCATGTTCATATAATGAATAAGCTTTCCAGATAGAAAAATAAACGTGGAAATCAAGTGGCTGATGAAGTTGTAAACGTCGATAAAATTATTTTAGAGTTTGGCCAGAGTCCAAGGCCAGGGAGTGTCTTGCAATGATTTACAGGTGGTTTACTTATTATCCTCTTTGGCACATTGGCCTCAAATCGAGGCTGAAAAAAAATATATTTAATTGACGTATTAATTCATTAAGATTTTACGATATGTCCCCCCCCCCCCCCCCTCTTTATGTATTAGTCTCATATTATCTTATGAATAAAGTAATGCAAGCAAATGCAGAAACTCTTGCATAACCCCAAGACAATACAAATTAATGAAGGCTTCAAAGCCTGTTCGGATAAAAGGAAAGGCTACTGCATGTACATTTATAGAGGTCTTCAAGTACATAAATTTTTCCTAAGGTTCTTTTGATTTCCTTTATTATTATTTTGAATCGTTTGAAATTCTGATTGGTTTTATTGGGAAATTCCCCAATACGTTTCTTTTTTTTTCATATAAACCTTGACGGAACGATGAGAATTTATTAACGAAAAAAATTACACCTACATAATCAAGAAAAAAGTATGAGCCTTACTAATACATGACCATGTTACAAGAAGAAGT
This sequence comes from Luvunga scandens, assembly GCA_030449905.1. Classification (NCBI taxonomy): domain Eukaryota; kingdom Viridiplantae; phylum Streptophyta; class Magnoliopsida; order Sapindales; family Rutaceae; genus Luvunga; species Luvunga scandens. Next base: position 2,250,471 of record JASUUG010000714.1, read on the forward strand.
AAGAAGATTGAATACGCATGCAAAGAAACAAATGGCCAACGCATCCGGAACGCGAGTAATGTCTTTAAAGTCAAAAAAAGCAAATGTCGGTCGGCATTATCCCTCAGAAGTAAAAAAAAAAGAACCAATAAGTGTGGCTATGAAAGTTGGGCTGCCACGTATCAAAAGCAAAGATCAATCATTGATTTTGAGGGGACACTGTCGGTGAGATGAGCTCCAACCTACGCTGGTCGCTGGCCAAAGCATTTGTGATTGTTAATTATAATTAGGCGCGCCACTTTGCCCGTGTCAAGCTTCTATTAGAGGGAGTCCACATCAAAACTCCGGTCAATAGGAGCTCCACAAGTAACTGACGAATCAAATCTCTCATAAGTTAAAACCATAATCTTTTATGATGAAAGAATTTATTTATGAAGTAACTAATCTCACTATATATATGCATACATATGTGAATTCAAGATCTTAAATTTATTGAATTATGAAAAAATTACTAAATTATATGATTTAATAGTTGAATACATATACATTTAAAAAAGAAAAAAATTTAAAAGTTTTTGAACGAATAACGCCGTCTGTGGGGATCGAACCCACGACCACGTGGTTAAAAGCCACGCGCTCTACCACTGAGCTAAGACGGCAATGCATCAGTGTAGGCAACATAATATTTAATTCAACAAAACTGAAAATTAGCCGGTTTAAAATTCAGGTATGTATCGCGTGCAATTTCGATGGGTATATAAAAACTAATAAAAATGGCAGCGTTTTTGCACTTTTACCGCGATTTTAACCGACGTTAGTGGCGGCCTTGTAACCGCAGATTTTGGTCGCCTCATTAGTTACCATTAGGTAATTTAGCGTCAGCCCGCACTACAATGTGCATCAGGCGCCTACACGGCTACAACTTTCGATCATGACTGCGCCGTCAATTTGGTAGTTAAATCCAACGATACAATGATAAATTCGTAGTTCGTTCTTTCGTTAATTGATTTAAGAAAAACAAAACTCACTTTCCCTTTTTTTTTTTTTTTTAAATTTTGAGTTAAGTACTCATTTAATTTTTATATTTAAAAAAATACCTTAAAATGCTATTATTGTTAAATACTACTTTTACTTTTTCTTTCTTTTTATAATAATGCCATTATATTCTTAGAAATATTAATGAAAAGGAAAAATGATAATTTACTAATTAATTTTAAGTGTAACATAAAAATATTTACAAAATTATATCATTATCTTAGTTTTAGGATTAATTTGGTAAACTAATTTGGTTATAAAATAACTATTAGTAAGATTGTTACAAAGGTACAAATATACTAATTCATTCACATTAATAATTATTGGTTAATTTGTTAATTAACCTTTTGCAGGTACATTAATTAATCTCAAGAATATTTTTGAAAAGATATTATTAAAAAAAATAAATAAATAAAGGTGGAAATGTACCATATTTAACTATAAGGGTGTTTTAAGATATGTTTTAAAATATAGAGATTAAATGAGTATTTACTTATTTGTTTTACAACCATTGTTGGTAATTAAATTTTAATTTATAATTTTGTTTCAAGAAAGATTTTGAGTAAAATTTTCAAGCAAACGGTTAATAAGATGACACATATACATTGTAATTAAATTGTATTTTAAGGCATTAACGTAATTGTGATGAATAATACGGTGAAAATAAATTGTATTTTAAGGGCAGTGACATAATGGGCAAATTGGTCAATTCCTCGAATCGTAGACGGAGCCGTTAGATTTATAACCGGTAAATTGACAGAAATGGGGATCGAAAGATGTGGGTGCCTGGTGCACGTTGTCGAAACAACAAGGGGCTGACGCTTGTTGATCTCTTCCACGTGTTTCACGGCTTTCGCTTATCCACTTCTTTCACTTAAACTCCTAGAGCCACATGACATGATACACGTGTTGTTTGTTTTGTTTGTTCGGAATATCGTAGCAAAAGCTCATTAAAATTCTCTAAAATATTGAGCGGTGCCGGTAATCAAACTGGACATTGACGGTGGCGGCGTCAGTTTTATTATTTGTTTAATTTGTGCAATTAACAAATTAAAACGTAAATGGCAGCACCCTATTTGTTGCGACCGTCTGTATTTCTTCTTTTGCTTCTCTCTAGTAACTTCTTTGCATCACGTTCTCTCCAAATCGTCAAAAGCGTTCCTGGCTTTGATGGTTATCTCCCGTTCAAACTCGAAACTGGGTCAGTTTTTTCTTTTCTTTTATTTTAATTTTATTATTATTATTATCTGTACATAATTAAGCAGATATCAATTTAAAGCAAGCTAGCTAGAGCTTGGTATTAGCTTAGCTTTTAACTAATAATTAATTTAACGCTGTATTAATAATTATCGTAGGTATATTGGTGTGGGAGAAAAGGATGATGTACAGCTGTTTTACTACTTCATTGAATCCGAAAGGAGTCCTGAAGATGATCCTCTTGTGCTTTGGCTCACTGGAGGCCCTGGCTGTTCTGCCTTTTCTGGCCTTGTCTATGAAATTGGTAAATTCATTTCCTTTATTCTTCATGATCACCACTGTCTCCATATTTAGCGTATATATATATATATATATATATGGATGGACTTTCATTATTTATCTTGAATTTCCTGAAATTTTTCTCCTGCTACTGTTGATGTCTAGTTAAAGGCCCAAAAAAAATGATTTTCAAACCCAGTTTAATTTCAATTAATCATTTGAGATTTGCGAATAAACAATTTAGTTTTTCTAAATGTTGAAAAGATCTTTTCATTTGATTAGGCTTCGTTTGGTATAATTTTTTTAAATATATTTTATTTAAATAAAATTTTTGTTTTTATATTTTTTTACTAATAGAGTTTTTACTCAAAAATTATTTATTTGGTTGTCAATGACATGAGTGTTTTTATTAATAATTATAAAATTATTTTAATTGGTGAATTTTTTAAAGTTATGTTATAAAAATAATAAAATAATACGATAAAATAAATAAAGAATATTTTATATATTTTAATATTTTAAAAAGTATTTTTAAAACTCTTTTAATAGATTGATTTTTTAAAGTTATGATATAAAAATAATAAAATAATATTATAAAATAAATAAATAATATTTTAGATATTTTAATATTTTAAAAAATATTTTTAAAACTATTTTAATAGGTTGATTTTTTAAAATTATGTTATAAAAATAATAAAATAATATTATAAAATAAATAAAGAATATTTTAGATATTTTAATATTTTTAAAAAATATTTTTAAACTTTTAATTTGAACATATCAAAATTTAAGCTTTTCCTAATAGAAGAAAACTAACTTATTTAATTTTTAAAAGTTCTGCTCAAAAAATAATTAAATAATACAAAAAATTTAAAATGAACTTATAAAATTAAATAAGTACTTATTGTTATTTGATAAGTTATACTAAATAAGCACTAAGGTTGAGATATCTTGTTTGTCTTCTAGTAAATGCCAAGTGCCAAATGGTGGTGGGTTGTTGTGGTCTTCTTATGGAGACATTTTACCCCTCCAGTATGGGTAAAGCAAATATCCCTTAAATATTAATAGAATAGAAGTTTGGGCTAATCTTTATAACCATGATCTTGGATAGTTCGAGTAAATATTTGATTGTAAATATCAATAATTTTATGATTATAATAGTACATACTAATGTTTAAAAGAAAATGACAATTCTTACCTAACCTAAGAGCCAATAATAGAACTTAATTAAACTCATTTTAATTAAATATTTGATATAAATTATCATAAAACAAAGATAAATTAACAAACTAGGATTTTGGTATCATAAACTTGATGAAGCCAAAAAAAAAAAATTACATAAAAAGGAAGGCTAACTTTCATTGTGACTTTTAACATTTTTGAAGTTTCAATTGATTGGAGGCTTTAGTTCTACTCTTATATAATTTGTAACCTAATTAGTTATGGACCCAAGATTTTGATTCAACGGGGTCTATGGTTGAGAAAACATAAAAACTCAAGTAGGCTATAGCCTTATATCACTAGCATTGAAGATACTATCAGCGGATGCTATACGAAAAAAAAATATATAGAATGTAGTAGTTTGTAGCTATGTCAAATTGAGGTGTCGTGTGTAAGATTTACATGGACATGGTGAAATTTTAATTTAGGCTTTTTTTGTGTAATTTTAGGCTCTTTTTTAGAAGGCCTGAGCCCTTGATAGTCCTAGTCCACTATCCGAGGGCTGGTTCAGGCCGACCGGCTATAGACTTGGTCTGGGTTGTGCTTGAACTCAAGCCCAAATTACTTCGAAAGGCCAAGGGCCAGGCCTGTTCTTTTTTATAAGCCCAGGCCTAGGCCAATCCATGGATGGGCCTTGATTTTCTGGATCCCAACCATCTCGGATGAGCAAAGGTACTCCAAGCCTGGATTGAGTTGGGTTAGGCCGGCTTAGGTCTTTTTCCCATCTCTAAAAAACACCCCAAACTTGCACTAGGGATATGTCATTAATGAGCAGTGTTTCTTATTATAAATTTTTTTAATTCTAAAAAGTTATCCCAAATGATATGATATTCATCAATTAATTAGTGAATATAATATAATTAATTTACTTAGATCTTGTAAAGAATTACTAGCCAATTTATAAATAATATATCATTTAGGATAAAAAATTTAGAATTTCTATTATTACTCGTCATTAATTACAACTTACATGTTAGATATGCATGCTTAAGTGGGAAATCAGAGTTTGTAATAAAGTTAGTAATAACTCTAAATTATTCGGTTCACCTAACAATCAAATAGTCTTTTGAAAATTATATCTTCATTTGTTTTACACATAGATTAATATAATATAATACAATATTATTTGTATTATTTGATTTAATTCCTCAAATGATTACTTTGAAAAGTTTGGTTCCCTGAAATTTTGCTAGTAAGACTAAGATTTTGTATCTTTTTAATGCTATAGTTTCCTTACAATTGGATTTATATTTAAGTTATTTCCATGAATATAACATGATATGAAATATTCTTCATTGTCCTTAGGTCCACTGGTGTTTGACTATGAGAATTCCAGGGCAAGTTTACCAAAGCTTTTGTTGAACCCATACTCGTGGACAAAGGTGCCTGGCATGTCCATTCTCCCACTGCTTTGGTTTTTATATATAAATTTGTCTGTTTGAGTCATCAGTTAATTTATAATTAGAATTCTATTGATTATCTTACTAAGAAGTTGTGAACATTTTTCCAGGTTGCCAATATTATTTTTTTAGATGCTCCCGTGGGCACCGGATTCTCATACGCCAATAGTTGGCAAGGATATATCATGAATGATACTCTTTCTGCAACACAAATTTATTACTTTTTAAGAAAGGTGAAGAAAAGAGGGGGGGGGGGGGGGTGGCCATTTTACACTCCAAATTTTATTATTAGAGAAAATTTTGATTGGCCTTGCTCATAGGTTTTTGCTGAATTTCCATATCAGCCGGCTTGTATTTACTCAGATTTATAGATCATTAATTTTTATCATGTATGTACTTAGAATACAACATGCTGATTGTTGCTGTTATTTTATTATTTTTTCTAATCAGTGGCTTGTAGTTCATTCTGACTTCCTCGCAAATCCTCTCTATATTGCCGGTGATTCTTATTCAGGCAAAATTATTCCAATTGTTGTTCAGGAAATATCTGACGGTAACTTGTGTACATGAATACTTGTTTATGCATCGATTTTGGTTCATTGTATATTTAATATATCTCAATTTCTCATGTAATCTAGTTTTTGTTGTAGGTATTGATGGGGGACACGAGCCACGAATGAATCTCAAAGTAGGTGACCTAGCATCATAAATGAAGTATACTTTGATTTCACTCATTTGATTTGCATTTAGTAACTGTTCCCAGATGCATTATCAATTGAAGTATTTAACGTTAATTATTTTGATAATGGACTCAGGGATATGTGCTTGGCAACCCAGTTACCGATGAAAAAATAGACGAAAATTCAAAAATACTGTTTGCTTACCTGAAGGCACTTATCACCTATGAAATCTATGAGGTGAATTTTTCACATATGCGTTTATTCTAAATAGGACTAGGGTCTATTTCACATGAGCGGGGCTATCACAAACAAAATACTAGTTGGTATGATGGGTGCTTATTATATATGAATAATGTGGATTTATAACTCTATTATTAGATATTATCATATTAATGGTAAAATAATAAAGTTAATTTGTATTTGACATGTAAAGCATTAATTGTTAAATGATTGCACGTTAGTTGGAATACAAATTTTATATCTTAACTTTTTGGTCATATAACATTTTTTAATTAAAATATATGAACGTGAATGAATGTTCCATTTTATAATTTTATTTGTATTATCACAAGTTTCTTTTTTTTTTTTTCAACGTGTTTTCTGAAGACAAGCCATAAGAATATCCACTTGATAACTCTTAATTATATAACAATTTCTCATACTAGCTAGTTTCAATCTCATAAGTTGATCTAGTATAAATGGCAAATCATTCTATATTTTTATTGTATTTTTTCTTTTTTCTGGCCAGTTTTACATGCTTTACTAAAATATTATTTTAAATTGTGCGCGGCCTTTTTTCCTGTATTACTTTTTACCCAGTCAGCCAAGAAGAATTGCAAGGGTGAGTACGTAAATGTAGACCCAGGAAATCATTTATGCAAAGCCGATCTTCAAAATATCTCAGCGGTGCGTAGAGAAGAGTAACAATCATTTTGTTTCTGTGTTTGTTATTTATTAGTACTGTGGCTGGCACACCAAATTATCTCACTAATAGTTGAATTTATAGTGCGTCGAAAACGTAAATGGAGCGAACATATTTGAGCCTAAATGTAGTTTTGTATCCCCAAAACCAACACGATTGAGCCCCCAAGATGGTAGCATCGTGGAAGATGAAGAAGATTCTTTGGATTTGCTCTTTTTGCCAACTCAGTCCGCTGGCCGAGCTCCAAAGCTTTGGTGTCGGGTAAATTTCTGCACATGCCTACAGTATATTTGTTGGTCCATATTGTTAGTACTTTCCCCTAATACTAACGTAAGGCAGTTGTCTACCTTAAATTTTTTGTTGAACTGTTTAATTAATATAATATTAGAGCAAATGTCTCATGATCAATTCTTTTAGCCAACAGTTTGGAAGATAGTCGATTTATTAGGGATAAATAAAAATGAATCCTTGAATTAATCAATTAAATGTAGAATTCCTCTTTTATATTTATATGCACGAACTGAGTATTGGTTCTGTATTTAAGTTATCATAATGTTTTGCACTTTTGTCGTGTGTATATTTTAATCATAACAATCTGGAACCCCGCAGTACATGTGTGTCTTAAGATCTTAAACTCTTAATTGCTGTGATACTCGCAATTTAGAAGCTAACATATGATCTTGCTCTCTTAAAGAATCAAAACTATTTCTACGCTCCAACATGGGCAAATGACAAAACTGTTCAAAAGGCTCTTGGAATTCGGGAGGTATGATAAAGCTTAACCATAACGTTAATGGCATAAAAATTTGAAAATTAATCTTACCAAATACATGTTTTTCCCAACGATGAGCAGGGGATGGTAAAAGACTGGAAGAGATGCAATAAAAGTTTATCTTACACACAAAATGTCCCGAGTAGTGTTGATTATCATCGCAACCTCATCAGCAGAGGCTACCAAGTTTTGATTTACAGGTAAAGGTAATTACATTCTTTCTATATAAATATGGCTAGGAAATAAATATAATTTATGAATTTTTTTCAAGTTTGTCCCTAACTCTTGTAGGAATGTGTCGATGATCAGGTTCTATTAAATTTTGAGTATTTGACAGTCCCAATGTAAGAATAAGAAATTTAATACTAAAGTTATTTGTGTCATTTCTAAATGAATTAAGAATCTTAAACTTATTTTTTTATCTAGTAGTATTATACTTGATTGAAATATTTAGTTTTTATCTTAATTAATGTATCACCGATTATTTATTATCATGTATTACCAATTATCAGTTTTATTGCTAACTATTTGTACGTATGTATTTTTGCTTCAGTGTGGCTTTTAAATCTTTGCAGCTTTCTTGACGCAACTAATATTTTCTTCTCTTTCCACAGTGGCGATGTGGACATGGCAAGGCCATATGTAGGCACAGAAACATGGATTAAGTCATTAAATTTGACAATTGAAAGTGGCTGGCGGCCATGGCTTGTGGACGGCCAAGTTGCAGGGTTGGTTTTTTTTTTTTTTTTTTTTTTTTTAAATTGGATCGAGTTAATTTCTCTTTATTCCTTAATTAGGGTTACACATTAATTTCCAATTGGTCCTTAATTTTTATTAAATGATACGAGACATTTTTTTTATTAATAAAAAAATGCCCCTGCAAAGGAGCATTTAACATTAACAACAGTAATAACATAGATGGTTTGCGTCACTCTTTAAAGAATTGATTCCTAAACCCAGGGACTAAAGGAATATTACCCATTTTTATGTGGACTTATTTAACTGGTTAGGAATCAGTTTCTCGCGGTGATTTAATATATATTATGGTTTCTGCAGATATTGGATGCGGTATTTTGAAAAGAACTATTACCGTCTGACATATGTCACAGTAAAGGCAAGACTAATTTTCTGGCAAATTATGTTTAGACAGATATTAACTAATTAATTACTGCAGTTTAGCAAAGCAGCTATATGATTAAATTATTTTGTAATTACTGGTTGCACAGGGAGCAGGTCATACGGCTCCAGAGTACAAGCCTAAGGAATGTCTTGCAATGCTGGACAGGTGGTTTGCCTATTATCCTCTGTGAAGCTATGTTCAGTACTTTGAGAGTGTAAATGAATTGTATTATAATGTATTGTATTAAGATTTTTTTAAGTTACAGCTGCTGTAATTTACAGCAGATATAAAAATACTCATTAATAATAACAACGGTGGGCCTCACATATATTTTTAGGTCTGCCGATAGCTGGCTATAATTTAGTAGTTATGCTTTAACATTTTATTACAATAATGTTGTAAACTATACTATATTGTATTAATTTTATATAATGTTAAATTAATGTTATTTAAATGTATTATTAGATAATTATTTTTATATTAATTATTGATATATAAATATAATATTATATAATAATATAATAAAATATAGTATTATTAAATAAAATAATATTACAATATAATTTATTAAAAAAAACTATAAAAACATTTGCCTTAATTTGAGATATTAACTTTTGCCCCAATTGAAAGGTAAGAGTTACATAGGAGAGTGTATAACTAGATTGGAAATGGTGCAAAACCATCATTACTGGAATTGTGCGGGTTCTTTTTTATTTACATCATCAGAATTCTCGACTTTATAGAAAAGAAACCAAAAGTTTCCCCAATAAATAACAACTAGTTATTAAAATAAAAATAATATGTACACAGCAGACCCTGGACTAAGAAGAAAGTAATTAAGTTGGAGGGAACCATAACCCAAAGCTTTATTGTCCGCCTATTTCATTCGAGTAGAAACCTAACTTATTTTTTTCTTATATCGGATTGAAAGTAGGGTAAAATATTTGAGGAAGTTGTAATTCTAGTTTAATTAACTCTTTTTTCTATTTATTATATATTTATAGATTGATGGTTTCAACAATTTAAAAACTTTAGATAACAATCAAAACCCGACGCCATAAAATTAATCAACTGAGATTAACAACATACGAAATCTTATGTTCTGACAAAATCATATGTAAAGACGATTTGTATTTGTTGTGTGCACGCATTTATAAACTAAGAATTCTGAAATAAATAAGTTCTAGAATAAGTAATTGATTTATTGAAATGTATTTAACAAAATTTGATTGTCACAGTAGTAGGTAACTAGGTACAACTATTAGGTAGTGGCAATTTATGACATGATTTATCAATGCAATGCACATAAAAATGGTTAGTAAATTTGGGTCCTAAATATTAGGTTTCATATTTACTAATTGTGTTAGGTTTGATTAAGTCCGATCTAATATATATAATCATATTTTTTTTTATATTACTTCGAAAATCTTTTGGTTATATTTATATCGAACCTATTAGTGTAAGGAGAACAAATTTATGAATGACGTCCTTTATTGTAGTTTTTTTGAACTTCAGGGATTCTAATGGTATTGCCACTTCCATAAATTAACATGACTTTACTACAATCATTAGCGAGGCAATACGATGAGAAACTGCCAGCATTCTCATGCGTGTAACATACAACTGCTGTAAAGCGAACTATTTTCAGATGTAGCAAGAGAAACATCCAGACAAAAGTTTTGAGCATCTTAGCAGAGGCGATCTTAAGTCTTAACAACCAATTATGTCATATGTGTATGTGTAATAATTTCAAAAATGGACTCATCATTTTCCCATTTAAACATCACCACATCACAAGCTGCTTTTAATGATAAGAGTTTTAGCTTTTCGACAGATATTGCTTCATATTTAGAACCAGCAATGTTGAATGTCGAGGGAATATCAATCTTCTTTATAATTCACTAGATTTGTGCTTCTCATAATATTCCAAAACCAAGATGTTGAGTTTGTTATTCACTATATCAATTTAACCAAACCCTAATTTAGGGTCCTAAGAAATAGCTCTTACCTTGTTCAAATCTGAGAAACAACCTTGAGGCAAAGTGTTAATTAGCACACTCAATTCTTTAAGTTAATAGAAACCGCTTCAACAACATCTGATATGTTTCTGTGGACTTCCGCGCAATGCAAAGTATATGTTGAATCATACTTCACAGTCAAATTTGCATCAAGATTACTTTTTAAGGGATATCGACATGTCTCCAGTGATCACTTCACAGCCTCCTGCATGTAAGGATTATTTACATCATTAGTGTAGCAAACAAACATAATTATAGATTTGCTACTAAAAGATGGTGTCTGGGGGGTCGCAGGGTTCTTGAGTCGGTATTTCTTTTATTGACTTGTTCTTCAATATTACATTGCAACCAATTGCTTGACACATATACATGTTAACAAAGTGGGATCTTGAATTAATCCAGACCACTGCTTGCAAACATGTTGACTAAAATTTAATATACTCATAAGCGCACGAATTTAGAAATAGAGTAGTGGTAAAAAGGTCGAACCCACATAGATTACTTAAAAGTTGAAAAGTCTAATTTAAATCTAAAATTTATATTAATCCTAACTTAGTTGGCCAAATGAGTTTTAAGATAAATTAAACAAATTAAATTAATAAAATAATTAAAGCAAAGGAGAAGATAAAGGTTACCAAGGTTTCAGAATCCACCACTATTCAACTAGTAATTATCTAATTATCAATTAATTCCCCAATTTTAAAGTAACAACTTAAAATCAATCTATGTCATCTCGTGGATCTAACAATTAAGCCCAATTAAAATTAATCTTATGTATGATATCTAAGCATCTTATGTAAATATATTGAATAACAAAGAGTCAAAGTTTTCCTAAGCAGTTTGTATGAATAATTTAATGAAAAACATAGAATCAAAGATAATCATGTTTAAGGATTTAATAACATTCAACTAATCATGTGAATCGAGAACCATAAACATTAAAGAAGATATGTAGTGAATTAATTAAATAAAAGGATAATTATTTCAATGAATAGGTTTCAACCTTAATCTTGGTAGAAGAAAATTAGCTAAACATACTTAGAATGGGAGCAACAAAAGAAATAAAATCGACCATAGGAAAATTGGAATACTGCTGCTGCTCCTTATGCCTCTCCTCTTGCGTTCCCCCCAATTCAAAAGCCAAAGCTCCTTTTATATGGCCATAAACCGAATTCTTATTGGATTATAATTTGAATACTTGCACGTCAAGTCACCAACTCATAAAGTAAAAGAATCGACAACGTCCTTTTTTCAATTAGTTGCCATGCCACCATTAATTATGTTCCACTTTGAATTGCTTAGCACGGGCCCTCCACTTAAGCTAAATCCACCAATATGGTTAAATTCTTCTCCAACGTGGCTGCCTTATTTGAGTTCATTACTAGTATAATAAACACTTGCTTAAATAATGACATTGAGAAAATCTTTGGGTTTATTTCTTTGGAGTGGATTCCACTAATTCTTAATTGTATTTTTGTCTTCCAATTTAATCTTCTTCATGCCTTTTTTATCCATAGTCTCCAATTAATTCCCTATTCAATAAAATAATTCAATTAATTAAAAATAAAAAATAAAAAATAAAAAAACTAAAAATTATATAATTAAGGATAAAATATGTATATATTATATGCTCATCAAAACACACTTGAACCTTAGAACTGACTGAGATCCCAGTAATGATCTCAATCGATACCGTGGGTCTATGATTTGGAATCGAAGTCGAGTAATTATTTGTTTTCTTCCTTTCTTCTTCTGCCTGATGACGCTGAAATCTGTAAATGATTCCCATGGCCGGCACCACCTGAATATGACAATAGTATTAAAAACAAGTATTTAATTTATTTAGTGGGCGGACTTCATAACTTCAAGATACAAACTTTTCTCTAATTAAACTTATTTTTTCTTATGCACTATTAATTATATACGCCCTAATCAATGTTGGAGTTGGAAAGTAGCTATGGTACTAAAAACATTTGAGCAAGTTGTAATTTTAGTTTAAGTAATTATTTTTTTTTATTTATCACGAGCATTCAGCCATTCTTTAATCATGCAGATAATCAAAAGTTTTTGGCCTCCAACTTAAACTTTCTCTCATATCAATTTAGTTTTAATGCAGGCCTCAGGATTCAACAAATTTTAAATTTTTTTCTGACGGCTTTCCACAGTTTGAAGATGAAAACGACGAAAGAAAGGAAGATGGGAAACAAAGTCTTGGGAACCGAGATCGATCAAAGGTTCTTCCATTTGAGTTTGTTGCTCTGGAAGCATGTCTAGAAGCTGCTTGCCGTTGCTTAGAAAATCAAGTATTTATTCCTACTCTCTAGTTCGAATCTTTTTCTTTCCCTTTTCTTTCATCCTGTTGCTTTCTTTTCTCATCTTCTATCGTGGTTTTCACATGTTTTCTGCTTCTAAATCAGGCCAAAACATTGGAGCAAGAAGCTCATCCAGCCTCAGATAAGCTGACTTCAAAGGTTGACTTGAAAGATTAGTGATTCAGATTTTTGAAGTATAATTGCTTGTATTGTTTCCTCGTGGAGAGTTTGATTAACAAAGTACTCATGTCCATCTGTAGGTGCGGGATGAATTAGAACACTTATTGGATGATGATGAAGATATGGCGGAGATGTATCTGACTGAGAAGTTGATACAACAACTTGAGAACTCTTCAACTTCCTCTATAAACGACAGAGACGACATGGATGATGAAGTTCTTCAATCAAATATGAATAACAGGCACCTAAAATTTTGCTCTCTTTTCGTTGACTGTCTTTTCATTTTTTTCCCTTCTGGGCACCAAAATTTATTGTCCTAGACGCAACTGGGGGATCAACTAGCTACGAAGCAGATCTTCAGAATACAGAGAACATCCATGACAATCTGTTTACTCAAAATTTACATAGCCGGGGTAGCCATGGGACACGCACTAGTAGCACTCCCAGTGCTATAAGCAAGCACCTCGATGTTGAAGAGCTAGAAATGCTCCTGGAGGCGTACTCTGTGCAAATTGATGGTACACTGAACAAGCTATCTACGGTAAGGAACTCAATTTCCACCGAATTTGTGTTTTGACTTTTGAAAATTTGATGGTAATTTATTATTTTTAATGTAAATTTCATTAATTTGGGGAATAATTTTAATATAAATTATTAAATTTTATTTATTATCACATATATACCTTATCACGTATTTATTAATTTTTACAAATTCAAATATATTCTAAAAATTGGATTAGGATTGAGTTCCGAAATTTTTTTCAACTCAATTTTATTCAGCCCTAATTTTATTCAGCCCTACCACATGCAATTTCGATGGGTATATAAAAACTAATAAAAAAGGCAGTCTTTTTCACTTATACAGTGATTTTAAATGACATTAGCGGTGGCCTTTTAACCACAAATTTTGGTCGCTGACTCGATTTATTAGTTACTATTAGGGTAATTTAGCATCAGGCCCTAGTTGTTTCGATAATGTACATCTTTCGATCATGACCATGCCGTCAATTTCACAATTAAATCTAACGATACGTAAATTTGATAACTCATTCTTTCATTAATTGATTGGGAAAAAAAAAAAAGCCCACCGCTTTCTCTCTCTTTTTTCTTTTATTTTTATTTTTCCTTCTCCTTTATGCACATATTTGTTTTGGTATAAATATTCTTTTAGTCTTTATATTTTAAGTTAAGTCTATATTTAAAAAAAATATGTTAAGAAACTCTTGTTGTTGAGCATATTACTAACTTACCCTTACATTTTCTTTCTTTTTACAATAATATATTGCCAATATTCTTGGGATATTAATGAAAAGGAAAAATGATAATTATGAAACTAATCTTAAATGTAACATAAAAATTTTTACAAAATTTTATATTATTATTTTTTTACTTTAAGGATTAATTTGGTGAATTAATTTTTTATAAAATAATTATTAGTAAAATTGTTGTGCAGATACAAAAAAAATATTAGTTCTTTCATATTAATAATTATTAGTTAATTTACTAATTAACTTTTTATAGATAAATTAATTAATGTCAAAAACATTGTTGAAAGGAAATTATTGTAAAAGCAAAGAATAAACTTTTTATAATTAATTAATTAATGTCAAGAATATTATTTGAAGTGTATTATTATAAAAGTAAATATATGAATGTACCATATTTAGCTATAAGGGTGTTTTGAGATAATTTCTTTTTTTAACTATAAGGACAAAACAAGTATTTACACATTTGTTTTGCAACTGTTATTGGTAATTGAATTTGAGTTTAGAATTTGTTTTAAAAAATATTTTAAGTAAAATTTTCAAGCAATCGGTTAACAAGATGACACGTATACATTGTAATTAAATTGTATTTTGCGATATTAACGTAATTATGATGAATGAACTCTTTAAAAGATGACAACAATACTGTGGAAATAGATTGTATTTTAAAGGCAGTAACATAACTGTAATGTGTGATCTGGATTCTTTTTAAATTTAACCAATTCAAATTCAAATAATGGGTAAATTGGTCAATTCTTCAAATCTTAGATAGAGCCATTAGGTTTAACTGGCAAATTGATGGAAATGGAAGGCCCAGTGCACATGGTCGAATGGTGGGGTTGTCCGGTGCACATTGTCTTCTTTTTTTTATTTTTTTATTTAATGGCTTTCTCTCATCCACTTCTTCTGCCTCCAGTAGCCACATAACATAGGACAGATATTTTTTAATTTGTTTGTTTTGTTTGTCTTTTTTGGCTTGATATTTTTGTTCGGAGTATCGTTGAAAAAGCTCATTAAAATTTTCTAAGATACTGAGAAGTGTCGGTGGTCCAAGCTAGACATTGACGGTGGTGGCTGTGGCCTATTATTTGCTTAATTTGTGCATTTGACAAACTAAAGCAAAAATGGCAGCACCCTATTTGTTGTTATCGTCTGCATTTCTTCTTTTGCTTCTCTCTAGTAACTTCTTTGCATCACGTTCTCACCAAATCGTCAAAGCCCTTCCTGGCTTTGATGGTCATCTCCCGTTCAAACTCGAGACTGGGTCGGTTTTTTTTTTTTTGTAATATAATTTTATTATTATTATCTATACATAATTAAGCAGATTTCAATTTGAAGCAAGCTAGCTAGAGCTTGGTATTAGTTTAGCTTTTAACTAATAATTAACTTAACGCTGTACTAATAATTATCGTAGGTATATTGGTGTGGGAGAAAAGGATGATGTACAGCTGTTTTACTACTTCATTGAATCCGAGAGGAGTCCTGAAGCTGATCCTCTTGTGCTTTGGCTCACCGGAGGCCCTGGTTGTTCTGCCTTTTATGCCCTTGTCTATGAAATTGGTGAAGTCATTTTCTTTATTCTTCGTTTTTATATATGTATGTATGTGTGTGTGTGTGATGTTTAGTTAAAGGACAAAAAAAAATGATTTTCAAAACTCAGTTTAATTTCAATTAATGATATGAGATTTGAAAATGAAGAATTGAGTTTTTCTTTCTAAATGTTAAAAAAAAAAAAATCAATTTGATTAATGATCTTTTGATACACTTTTTTAAGTAGAGTTTATTTAAGTAGAGATTTTATTAGTAAATCTCTTATAAGTAGACATCTTACTAAAAAAATCTAGTTGTTTGTTTGTTACCGAGAGTTTTTATTAAAAATTATACAATTATTTTAATAAATAAGTTTTTTAAAATTATGTTATAAAAATAATGAAATAAGATTGTAAAATAAATATTTTAGATATTTTAAGTTTTAACAGGATTTTTTAACTTTTACTTTGAAAAAGCCCAAAATTAATTTAAAATTTGAGCTTTTACTAATAAAGGCAAGATAACTTATTTAATCTTCAAAAATTTTACTCAAAAAATAATCAAACAACAACAAAAAGTTTAAATTTTTTTTATAGAAATAAAGAAGTACTTATGGTCATTTGAGAAGCCATACCCAATAGGCATCAATCTTCAAAAGCTTTACTAAAAAAATAATCAAACAACAACAAAAAATTTAAAAAGATCTTATAAGAATAAATAAATACTTATGATCATTTGAGAAGCCATACCAAATAAGCATTAAGCTTGAGATATATAGTTTGTCTTCTAGTAAATGCCAAGGGCCGAGTGGTGGGGGGCTACTGTAGTCCCCTAGTGGGGACTCAATACTTCCTTACTCATTACACATTGGGTGGTGGAGAGGGAGACATCTCAAGTATCCCTTTGAGTATTGGCGAGAGTAGAAATTTTGAGTTATACTATAGACTATGATAGTCCGAGCAAATATCTAATTATAAATATCAGTAATCTTATGATTGTAATATTACATATTAACATTTAAAAAATTGACAATTCTTATATAACCTAAGAGTCAATAATGGAATTTAAACCCATTTTGATTAAATATTTAATATAAATTATCAACGGACACGAACAAATTAACAAATCAGGATTTTGGTATTATAAACTTGATGGGTCCAAAAAATAAATTTTGCATAAAAATAAAGGCTAAATTTCATTAAGACTTTTTAACGTTTTTTAAATTTTATTTGAATTCCAGGCTTTGGTTCTACTCTTATGTAATTTGTATCCTAATTAGTGGTGTAACCAAGATTTTGATTCAACAAGCTCTATGATAGAGAAAACATAAAAACTAAACTAGGCTATAGCATTATATCAATAACATTGAAGATACTAACAGTATAACATAAAAACTAAACTAGGCTATAGCATTATATCAATAACATTGAAGATACTAACAGTAGATGCTATGTTGAAAAAAATCACAGGATTCAGAAATTTGCAACTCTGTCAAACTGGGGTGAGTGTAAAATTTACATAGGCATGGTGAAATTTTAATTTCTACTTTTGATTTTTTTTTTCTGTGATTTTAGGCGCTTTTCTGGTAGGTCCGGGTCCTTGAAAGTCGAGGTCCACTATCCGTGGGCCGCTTTAGGCCGACCAACCATGGACTTGGTCCAGCTGCGCTTGAACTTGAGCCCAAATTACTTCGCAGAGTCAAGGGCGAGGCCTGTACTTTTTCATAAGCCTAAGCCTAGGCCTAGGCTCGTCCATGAACGGGCCTTGATTTTCTGGGTCCCAACCACAGAGGGCCTTGATTTTCTGGGTCCCAACCACAGAGGACGAGGGAAAGTCCTAGTCCTCCAAGCCTGGATTGAGTTGGGCTAGACCATTCTCAGTCTTTTTGCCATCTCTGCAAAGAAAGCCCTCCACTTGCACATAATGATATGTCATTAATTAGAACTTATAGTTTACATTACTCATTAATTGATAGGCGCATAGATCATGACCGCATATCCGCATGTTTGGGTGGGAAATCAGAGTTTGTAATAAAATTAATAATAACTCCAAATTATTCCGTTCGCCTGACAATCAAATAGTCTTTTGAAAATTATTTCTTCATTTGTTTTTCACATAGATTAATATAATATAATACAATATTATTTGTATTATTTGGTTTAGTTCCTGAAATGATTACTCTGAAAGTTTGGTTCCCTGAAATTTTGCCAGTAAGCCTAAGATTTTGTTTCTTTTTAATGCTGTAGTTTCCTCACAATTGGATTTATATTTAAGTGATCAAAATCTTATTATTATTATTATTATTATTATTACACACACACACTCTATGCATATAACTTTATATGAAATATTCTTCACCGTCCTCAGGTCCATTGGCGTTTGACTATGAGAATTCCAGTCCAAGTTTACCAAAGTTTTTGTTGAACCCATACTCGTGGACAAAGGTGCCTTGTCCATTCTCCCACTGCTTTGGTTTTATATATAAATTTGTGTGTTTGAGTGATGAGTTAATTTGTAATTAGAATTCTATTGATTATCTTACTAAGAAGTTGTGAACATTTTTCCAGGTTGCCAATATTATTTTTTTAGATGCTCCCACAGGCACCGGATTTTCATACGCCAATAGTTGGCAAGGATACATCATGAATGATACTCTTTCTGCAACACAAATTTATTACTTTTTAAGAAAGGTGAAGAAAAGAGGGGGGTGGCAAATTTACACTCCAAATTTTATTATTAGAGTAAATTTTGATTGGCCTTGCTCATAGGTTTTTGCTGAATTTCCATATCAACGGGCTTGTACTTACTCAGATTTATAGGTGATTAATTTTTATCTTGTATGTACTTAGAATACAACAAACTGATTGTTGTTATTATTATTATTTGTTCTAATCAGTGGCTTGTAGTTCATTCTGACTTCCTCGCAAATCCTCTCTATATTCTTTGGTGATTCTTATTCAGGCAAAATTGTTCCAATTGTTGTTCAGGAAATATCTGACGGTAACTTGTATACATGAATACTTGTTTATGCATCGATTTTGGTTCATCGTATATTTATTAGATCTTAATTTCTCATGTAATCTAGTTTTTGATGTAGGTATTGATGGTGGACACGAGCCACGAATGAATCTCAAAGTAGGTGACCTAGCATAAAAAATGAAGCATACTTTGATTTCACTCGTTTGATTTCCATTTAGTTAGTAACTGTTCCTAGATGCATTATCAATTGAAGTATTTAACGTTAATTATTTTGATAATGGACTCAGGGATATGTGCTTGGCAACCCAGTCACCGATGAAAAAATAGACCAAAATTCAAAAATATTGTTTGCTTACCTGAAGGCACTTATCACCTACGAAATCTATGAGGTGAATTTTCCACATATGCGTTTATTCTAAATGGGACTAGGGTCTATTTCTCATGAGCGGGGCTATCACAAACAAAATACAAGTGGGTATGATGGGTTCTTATTATATATGAATAATGTGGATTTATAATTCTATTATTAGATAGATAGCAATAGTGTAATTATCATATTAATGGTAAAATGATAAAGTTAATTTGTATTTGACATATAAGGCATTAGTTGTTAAATGACTGCACGTTAGTTGGAATACAAATTTTATATCCTAACCTTGTAGCCATATAACATTTTTTAATTAAAATATATGAACGTGAATTAATGTTCCATTTTATAATTTTATTTGCATTATCACAAGTTCCTTTTTTTTTTTTCAGCGTGTTTTCTGAAGACAAGTGATAAGAATATCCACTTGATAACTCTTAATTATATAACAATTTCTCATACTAGCTAGTTTCAATCTCATAAGTTGATCTAGTATAAATGGCAAATCATTCTATATTTTTATTGTATTTTTTCTCTTTTCTGGCCAGTTTTACATGGTTTACTAAAATATTATTCTAAATTGTGTGCGGCCTTTTTTTCTGTATTACTTCTTACCCAGTCAGCCAAGAAGAATTGCAAGGGTGAGTACGTAAATGTAGACCCAGGAAATCATTTATGCAAAGCCGATCTTCAAAATATCTCAGCGGTGCGTAGAGAAGTGCAACAATCATTTTATTTATGTGTTTATTATTTATTAGTACTATAAGTAGCCCACTAAATTATCTCACTAATTGTTGAATTTATAGTGCACTGGAAATATAAATGAAGAGAACATATTTGAACCTGAATGTAGTTTTGCATCCCCAAAACCAACACGATTGAGCCCTGGAGACGGTAGCATCATGGAAGATGAAGAAGATTCTTCAGATTTGCTCTTTTTGCCAACTCAGCCAGCTGGCCCAGCTCCAAAGCTTTGGTGTCGGGTAAATTTCTGCACCTGCTTACAATATATTGGTCAATCCATTTTGTTAATACTTTCCCTTAATAGTTAATAATAACGTGAGGCTGTTACCTACCTTAAGTTTTTAGTTGAACTGTTTAATTAATATGATATTAGAGCAAATGTCTCGTGATCAATTCTTTTAGCCAACAGTTTGGAAGATAGTCGAAATTTACTAGGGATAAATAAAAATGAATCCTAGAAGGAATCAATTTAATGTAGAATTCCTCTTTTATATTTATATGCGTGCACTGAATATTGGTGCTGTTTTTTATTTTTGTCGTGTGTATTTTAATCATAACAATCTCGAACCCCACAGTACATGTGTGTCTTATGATCTTAAAGTCTTAATTGCTGTGATACTCGCCAATTATAAGCTAACATATGATCTTGATCTCTTAAAGGAACAAAACCATTTCTACGGTACAACATGGGCAAATGACAAAACTGTTCAAAGGGCTGTTGGAATTCGGGAGGTATGATAAAGCTTAACCATGACATTAATAGCATAAAAATTTGAAAATTAATCTTACCAAATACATGTTTTTGGCAACGACGGCAGGGGATGGTAAAAGAATGGGTAAGTTGCAATGGAAGTTTGTCTTACACAGGAAATGTCGCAAGTAGTGTTGATTATCATCGCAACCTCATCAACAAAGGCTACCAAGTTTTGATTTACAGGTAAAGGTAACTACATTCTTTCTATACATACATATGGTTACGGAATCAATATAATTCATAAATTTTCATCAAATTTGTCCCTAACTCTTGTAGGAATGTGTCGATGATTAGATTATATTGAATTTTGAATATTTGACAGTCCCAATGCAAGAATAAGAAATTTAATATTGAAGTTGTTTCTGTCATTTTCAAATGAATTAGGAATCTTAAATTTTTTTTTTCTAGTAATATTATACTTACTTGATTGGGATATTTAATTTTTATCTTGATTGATGTATCACCAATTATTTATTGTCATGTATTACTGATTATCAATTTTATTACTAACTATTTTTACGTATATGCGTTTGCTTCAGTATGGTTAAACCTTTGCAGCTTTCATGATGCAACTAATATTTTCTTCTCTTGCCACAGCGGCGATGTGGACATGATGGCTTCATATGTAGGCACAGAAGCATGGATTAAGTCATTAAAATTGACGATTGAAACTGGCTGGAGGCCGTGGTTAGTGGACGGCCAAGTTGCAGGGTTGGTTTTTTTTTTTTAATCGAGTTAATTTCTCTTTATTCCTTAATTAGGGTTGGATATTAATTTCCAATTGGTCCTTAATTTTTATTAAATGATACGAAACATTTTTTTATTAATTAAAAAAAAAAAAGCCCAAGGAACATTCAACATTAACAAAAGTAACAACATCTATGTTTTACCCACGTACAAGAGGAGTATGACCCGTTTTTATCTGGACTTATTTAACTGGTTGGGAAACATTTTCTCACGGTGATTTATTTAATCTATATTATGGTTTCTGCAGATATTGGATGCGGTATGTTGAAAAGAACTATTACCGTCTGACATACGCCACAGTAAAGGTAAGACTAATTTTCCGGCAAATTATGTTTAGACCGATATTAACTAATTAATTACTGCGATTTAGCAAAGCAGCTATATGATTGAATTATGTTGTAATCACGGGTTGTGTAGGGAGCAGGCCATACGGCTCCAGAGTACAAGCCCAAGGAATGTTTTGCAATGATTAACAGGTGGTTTGCATATTATCCTCTCTAATGCCGTATTCAGTACCCTGAGGATGCATTTCGTATGCTATATTGTATTATAGTGTATTGTATTATTTAATACATTATGAGTGTATTTAGCACATGTTATTATATTATGCTGTATTATTGTATTAAAATAATAATATATAACGTTTGGTATTACATTGTACTTTATTAATTTTTAATTATATCATATTTAATGTTCCACGGTATTGTATTAATCTTTTTATTAATTTAAATTATATATTTAAAAATAATATTTATTAACTTTTTATTTATTTATTAGAAAACATATTAATTTTATTTACTTACTTTGTTTTAATTTTTCCTCTCTCTCTTTTTTTTTTTTTTTTTTTATTTTCTTTGGATAATGTTTCATCATCCTCTGCTTTCCTCTCTGGCATCCCTTCGTCTTCTCCAATTCTTTTCTTTCTTCGTTTATTTTTTTCCTCTTTTTCTCCTTTCTTGGTCTTCTTCAGTCTGCTTTCTTTTTTTCTCCACTCTTTTTTTTCCGTCTTCTTCAGTTTCTTTTCCATTTTTTCCCCTCTTTTTCTCCTTTTCTTCTTCTTCTTCTATGGCTTCATCTTCTCCCCAGTGAAGGCGTCTTCATATCATCTTCTCCACAGAGGAAACCGATGGTGGCGGACCAATGGCTGTGGTATCGCACGGCACTATGAAGGCGTCAGTGGGACGATGATTGTCAGATCGATTTGGTGGTGGTGGATTGGATGATCTAAAGTTCATTGTGAAGGATTGGCATGAAAATGTTGCAAAAATTTCTTTTCTTTTTTCTATGTATTGCGACGCGGCGTAAACACGACACCCCCCTCGGGTTTGATTTATGCGGATTTTACCGTATTAAGTTGATAAGTTAATGTAATACAATTTAAGAGCCAAACATGTGTTAATATTAACTTAATACAAAAAGTATTTTTATCGCATGTTATGCGGTTACCAAACGCGGCCCATGTTGTATTGCATTAATATTATATTGTAATAATATTGTATAGTGTTTGGCGTTGTATTAATTTTATATAATATTAAATTAATATTATTTAAATTTATCATTAAATAAATATTGTATAGTGTTTGGCCTCATATATTTTATTTTTGGGTCTGCTGACAGCTGGCTATAATTTAGTAGCTCTGCTTTAACATTATATTACAATAATGTTGAAAACTATACTATATTGTATTAATTTTATATAATATTAAATTAATGTTATTTAAATGTATTATTAGATAATTATTTTTATATTAATCATTGATATATAAATATAATATTATATAATAATATAATAAAATATAGTATTATTAAATAAAATAATATTATAATATAATTTATTAAAAAAACTATAAAAACATTTGCCTTAATTTGAGATATTAACTTTTGCCCCAATTGAAAGGTAAGAGTTACATAGGAGAGTGTATAACTGGATTGGAAATGGTGCAAAACCATCATTACTGGAATTGTGCGGGTTCTTTTTTATTTACATCATCAAAATTCTCGACTTCATAGAAAAGAAACCAAAAGTTTCCCCAATAAATAACAACTAGTTATTAAAATAAAAATAATATGTACACAGCAGACCCTGGACTAAGAAGAAAGTAATTAAGTTGGAGGGAACCATAACCCAAAGCTTTATTGTCCGCCTATTTCATTCGAGTAGAAACCTAACTTATTTTTTTCTTATATCGGATTGAAAGTAGGGTAAAATATTTGAGGAAGTTGTAATTCTTAATTAACTCTTTTTTCTATTTATTATATATTTATAGATTGATGGTTTCAACAATTTAAAAACTTTAGATAACAATCAAAACCCGACAACATAAAATTAATCAACTGAGATTAACAACATACGAAATCTTATGTTCTGACAAAATCACATGTAAAGATTATTTGTATTTGTTGTGTGCACGCATTTATAAACTATAAATTCTGAAATAAATAAGTCCTAGAATAAGTAATTGATTTATTGAAATGTATTTAACAAAATTTGATTGTCACAATAGTAGGTAATTAGGTACAACTATTAGGTAGTGGCAATTTATGACATGATTTATCAATGCAATGCACATAAAAATGGTTAGTAAATTTGGGTCCTAAATATTAGGTTTCATATTTACTAATTGTGTTAGGTTTGATTAAGTCCGATCTAATATATATAATCATATTTTTTTTTATATTACTTCGAAAATCTTTTGGTTATATTTATATCGAACCTATTAGTGTAAGGAGAACAAATTCATGAATGACGTCCTTTATTGTAGTTTTTTTAAACTTCAGGGATTCTAATGGTATTGCCACTTCCATAAATTAACATGACTTTACTACAATCATTAGCGAGGCAATACGATGAGAAACTGCCAGCATTCTCACGCGTGTAACATACAACTGCTGTAAAGCGAACTATTTTCAGATGTAGCAAGAGAAACAACCAGACAAAAGTTTTGAGCATCTTAGCAGAGGCGATCTTAAGTCTTAACAACCAATTATGTCATATGTTTATGTGTAATAATTTCAAAAATGGACTCATCATTTTCCCATTTAAACATCATCACATCACAAGCTGCTTTTACTGATAAGAGTTTTAGCTTTTCGACAGATATTGCTTCATATTTAGAACCAGCAATGTTGAATGTCGAGAGAATATCAATCTTCTTTATAATTCACTAGATTTGTGCTTCTCATAATATTCCAAAACCAAGATGTTGAGTTTGTTATTCACTATATCAATTTCACCAAACCCTAATTTAGGGTCCTAAGAAACAACCTTGAGGCAAAGTGTTAGTTAGCACACTCAATTCTTTAAGTTAATAGAAACCGCTTCAACAACATCTGATCTGTTTCTGTGAACTTCCGCGCAATGCAAAGTATACGTTGAATCATACTTCACAGTAAAATTTGCATCAAGATTATTTTTTAAGGGATATCGACATGTCTCCAGTGATCACTTCACAGCCTCCTGCATGTAAGGATTATTTACATCATTAGTGTAGCAAACAAACATAATTATAGATTTGCTACTAAAAGATGGTGTCTGGCGGATCGCAGGGTTCTTGAGTCGGTATTTCTTTTATTGACTTGTTCTTCAATATTATATTGCAACCAATTGCTTGACACATATACATGTTAACGAAGTGGGATCTTGAATTAATCCAGACCACTGCTTGCAAACATTGTGTAAAATTTAATATACTCGAAAGCGCGCGAATCTAGAAATAGAGTAGTGGTAAAAAGGTCGAACCCACAGGGATTGCTTTAAAATTGAAAAGTCTAATTTAAATTTGAAATTTATATTAATCCTAACCTAGTTGGCCAAATGAGTTTTAAGATAAATTAAACAAATTAAATTAATAAAATAATTAAAGCAAAGGAGAATTTGATAAGACAAAGGTTACCAAGGTTTCAGAATTCACCACTATTCAACTAGTAATTATCTAATTATCAATTAATCCCCAATTTTAAAGTGACAACTTGAAATTTTGAAATCAATCTATGTCATCCCGTAGATCTAACAATTAAGCCCAATTAAAATTAATCTTATGTAGGTTCTTTTTCTTTTTACTAGTATGATATTTAAGAATCCTATGTAAATATATTGAATAATAAAGAGTCAGTTTTCCTAATCAGTTTATGTGAATAATTTAATGAAAAACACATAATCAAAGATAATCATATTTAAGGATTTAATAACATTCAGCTAATCATGTGAATCAAGAACTATAAACATTAAAGAATATATGTAAGGAATTAATTAAATAAAAGGATAATTATTTCATTAAATAGGTTTTCATCCTTAATCTTGGTATAAGAAAATTAGGTAGACATACTTAGATTGGAAGCAACGAAATAAATAAAATCGGCCATAGGAAAATTGGAATACTGCTGCTGCTCCTTATGCCTCTCCTCTTCCGTTCCCCCCATTCAAAAGCCAAAGCTCCTTTTATATGGCCATAAACCGAATTCTTATTGGATTATAATTACAATACTTGCACGTCAAGTTACCAACTCATAAAGTAAAAGAATCGACAACGTCCTTTTTTCAATTAGTTGCCATGCCACCATTAATTATGTTCCACTTTGAATTGCTTAGCACGAGCCCTCCACTTAAGCTAAATCCACCAATATGGTTAAATTCTTCTCCAACGTGACTGCCTTATTTTAGTCCATTACTAGCATAATCAACACTTGCCTAAATAATGGCATTAAGAAAATCTTTGGGTTTATTTCTTTGGCTCGGATTCCATTAATTCTTAACTGTATTTTTGTCTTCCAATTTAATTTTCTTGATACCTTTTTTATCCATAGTCTCCAATTAATTCCCTATTCAATAAAATAATTCAATTAATTCAATTATATAATTAAAGGTAAAATATGTATATATTATATGCTCATCAAAACACACTTGAACCTTAGAACTGACTGAGATCCCAGTAATGATCTCAATCGATACCGTGGGTCTATGATTTGGAATCGAAGTCGAGTAATTATTTGTTTTCTTCCTTTCTTCTTCTGCCTGATGACGCTGAAATCTGTAAATGATTCCCATGGCCGGCACCACCTGAATATGACAATAGTATTAAAAACAAGTATTTAATTTATTTAGTGGGCGGACTTCATAACTTCAAGATACAAACTTTTCTCTAATTAAACTTATTTTTTCTTATGCACTATTAATTATATACGCCCTAATCAATGTTGGAGTTGGAAAGTAGCTATGGTACTAAAAACATGTGAGCAAGTTGTAATTTTAGTTTAAGTAATTTTTTTTTCTATTTATCACGAGCATTCAGCCATTCTTTAATCATGCAGATAATCAAAGTTGGTAGTTTTAATGCAGGCCTCCAACTTAAATTTTTCTGATGGCTTTCCACAGTTTGAAGATGAAAACGACGAAAGAAAGGAAGATGGGAAACAAAGTCTTGGGAACCGAGATCGATCAAAGGTTCTTCCATTTGAGTTTGTTGCTCTGGAAGCATGTCTTGAAGCTGCTTGCCGTTGCTTAGAAAATCAAGTATTTATTCCTACTCTCTAGTTCGAATCTTTTTCTTTCCCTTTTCTTTCATCCTGTTGCTTTCTTTTCTCATCTCCTATCATGGTTTTCACATGTTTCCTGCTTCTAAATCAGGCCAAAACATTGGAGCAAGAAGCTCATCCAGCCTTAGATAAGCTGACTTCAAAGGTTGACCTGAAAGATTAGTGATTCAGATTTTTGAAGTATAATTGCTTGTATTGTTTCCTCGTGGAGAGTTTGATTAACAAAGTACTCATGTCCATCTGTAGGTGCGGGATGAATTAGAACACTTATTGGATGATGATGAAGATATGGCGGAGATGTATCTGACTGAGAAGTTGATACAACAACTTGAGAACTCTTCAACTTCCTCTATAAACGACAGAGACGACATGGATGATGAAGTTCTTCAATCAAATATGAATAACAGGCACCTAAAATTTTGCTCTCTTTTCGTTAACTGTCTTTTCATTTTTTTCCCTTCTGGGCACCAAAATTTATTGTCCTAGACGCAACTGGGGGATCAACTAGCTTCGAAGCAGATCTTCAGAATACAGAGAACATCCATGACAATCTGTTTACTCAAAATTTACATAGCCGGGGTAGCCATGGGACACGCACTAGTACCACTCACTGTGCTATAAGCAAGCACCTCGATGTTGAAGAGCTAGAAATGCTCCTGGAGGCGTACTCTGTGCAAATTGATGGTACACTGAACAAGCTATCTACGGTAAGGAACTCAATTTCCACCGAATTTGTGTTTTGACTTTTGAAATTTTGATGGCAATTTACTATTTTTAATGTAAATTTCATTAATTTGGGGAATAATTTTAATATAAATTACTAAATTTTATTTATTATCACATATATATCTTATCACGTATTTATTATCACATAAATTTTACAAATTCAAATATATTCTAAGCAAATTGGATCAGATTACATATTCAGATTGAGTTCGGGTGAAATTTTTTTCAACTCAATCAATCCAAAATCCGATTAGGTGATCCGAACCTAATTTTATCCAACCCTACCACATGCAATTTCCATGGGTGTATAAAAACTAATAAAAAAGGCAGTCTTTTTCACTTATACAGTGATTTTAACTGACATTAGCGGTGGCCTTTTAACCACAAATTTTGGTCGCTTACTCGATTTATTAGTTACTATTAGGGTAATTTAGCATCAGGCCCTAGTTGTTTCGATAATGTACATCTTTCGATCATGACCATGCCGTCAATTTCACAATTAAATCTAACGATACGTAAATTTGATAACTCATTCTTTCATTAATTGATTGGGAAAAAAAAAAGCCCATCGCTTTCTCTCTCTTTTTTCCTTTATTTTTATTTTTCCTTCTCCTTGATGCACATATTTATTTTGGTATAAATATTCTTTTAGTCTTTATATTTTAAGTTAAATCTATATTTAAAAAAAATATGTTAAGAAACTCTTGTTGTTGAGCATATTACTAACTAACCCTTACATTTTCTTTCTTTTTACAATAATATATTGCCAATATTCTTGGAATATTAATGAAAAGGAAAAATGATAATTATCAAACTAATCTTAAATGTAACATAAAAATTTTTATAAAATTTTATATTATTATTTTTTTACTTTAAGGATTAATTTGGTGAATTAATTTTTTATAAAATAATTATTAGTAAAATTGTTGTGCAGATACAAAAAAAATATTAGCTCTTTCATATTAATAATTATTAGTTAATTTACTAATTAACTTTTTGTAGATAAATTAATTAATTTCAAGAACATTGTCGAAAGGAAATTATTGTAAAAGCAAAGAATTAACTTTTTATAATTAATTAATTAATGTCAAGAATATTATTTGAAGGGTATTATTATAAAAGTAAATATATGAATGTACCATATTTAGCTACAAGGGCGTTTTGAGATAATTTCTTTTGTTAAATATAAGGACAAAACAAGTATTTACACATTTGTTTTGCAACTGTTATTGGTAATTGAATTTGAGTTTAGAATTTGTTTTAAAAAAGATTTTAAGTAAAATTTTCAAGCAATCGGTTAACAGGATGACACGTATACATTGTAATTAAATTGTATTTTGCGATATTAACGTAATTATGATGAATGAACTCTTTAAAAGATGACAACAATACTGTGGAAATAGATTGTATTTTAAAGGCAGTAACATAACTGTAATGTGTGATCTGGATTCTTTTTAAATTTAACCAATTCAAATTCAAATAATGGGTAAATTGGTCAATTCTTCAAATCTTAGATAGAGCCATTAGGTTTAACTGGCAAATTGATGGAAATGGAAGGCCCAGTGCACATGGTCGAATGGTGGGGTTGTCCGGTGCACATTGTCTTCTTTTTTTTATTTTTTTATTTAATGGCTTTCTCTCATCCACTTCTTCTGCCTCCAGTAGCCACATAACATAGGACAGATATTTTTTAATTTGTTTGTTTTGTTTGTCTTTTTTGGCTTGATATTTTTGTTCGGAGTATCGTTGAAAAAGCTCATTAAAATTTTCTAAGATACTGAGAAGTGTCGGTGGTCAAGCTTGACATTGACGGCGGTGGCTGTGGCCTATTATTTGCTTAATTTGTGCATTTGACAAACTAAAGCAAAAATGGCAGCACCCTATTTGTTGTTATCGTCTGCATTTCTTCTTTTGCTTCTCTCTAGGAACTTCTTTGCATCACGTTCTCACCAAATCGTCAAAGCCCTTCCTGGCTTTGATGGTCATCTCCCGTTCAAACTCGAGACTGGGTCGGTTTTTTTTTTTTTGTTACATAATTTTATTATTATTATCTATACATAATTAAGCAGATTTCAATTTGAAGCAAGCTAGTTAGAGCTTGGTATTAGTTTAGCTTTTAACTAATAATTAACTTAACGCTGTACTAATAATT
The DNA here is from genome assembly GCA_030449905.1 of Luvunga scandens. Classification (NCBI taxonomy): domain Eukaryota; kingdom Viridiplantae; phylum Streptophyta; class Magnoliopsida; order Sapindales; family Rutaceae; genus Luvunga; species Luvunga scandens. The sequence goes on from JASUUG010000714.1 coordinate 2,280,382, forward strand.
ATCGTAGGTATATTGGTGTGGGAGAAAAGGATGATGTACAGCTGTTTTACTACTTCATTGAATCCGAGAGGAGTCCTGAAGCTGATCCTCTTGTGCTTTGGCTCACCGGAGGCCCTGGTTGTTCTGCCTTTTATGCCCTTGTCTATGAAATTGGTGAAGTGATTTTCTTTATTCTTCGTTTTTATATATGTATGTATGTGTGTGTGTGTGTGTGATGTTTAGTTAAAGGACAAAAAAAAAATGATTTTCAAAACTCAGTTTAATTTCAATTAATGATATGAGATTTGAAAATGAAGAATTGAGTTTTTCTTTCTAAATGTTAAAAAAAAAAAAATCAATTTGATTAATGATCTTTTGATATACTTTTTTAAGTAGAGTTTATTTAAGTAGAGATTTTGTTAGTAAATCTCTTATAAGTAGACATTTTACTAAAAAAACCTATTTGTTTGTTTGTCACTGAGAGTTTTTATTAAAAATTATAAAATTATTTTAATAAATAAGTTTTTTAAAATTATGTTATAAAAATAATGAAATAAGATTGTAAAATAAATATTTTAGATATTTTAAGTTTTAACAGGATTTTTTAACTTTTACTTTGAAAAAGTCCAAAATTAGTTTAAAATTTGAGCTTTTACTAATAAAGGCAAGATAACTTATTTAATTTTCAAAAACGTTACTCAAAAAATAATCAAACAACAATAAAAAGTTTAAAAATTTTATAGGAACAAAGAAGTACTTATGGTCATTTGAGAAGCCATACCCAATAGGCATCAATATTCAAAAGCTTTACTCAAAAAATAATCAAACAACAACAAAAAATTTAAAAAGATCTTATAGGAATAAATAAATACTTATGATCATTTGAGAAGCCATACCAAATAAGCATTAAGCTTGAGATATCTAGTTTGTCTTCTAGTATATGCCAAGGGCCGAGTGGTGGGGGGCTGCTGTAGACCCCTAGTGGGGACTCAATACTTCCTTACTCATTACACATTAGGTGGTGGAGAGGGAGACATCTCAAGTATCCCTTTGAGTATTGACGAGAGTAGAAATTTTGAGCTATACTATAGACTAGGATAGTCCGAGCAAATATCTAATTATAAATATCAGTAATCTTATGATTGTAATATTACATATTAACATTTAAAAAAATGACAATTCACCAATAACCTAAGAGTCAATAATGGAATTAAAACCCATTTTGATTAAATATTTAATATAAATTATCAACGGACACGAACAAATTAACAAATCAGGATTTTGGTATTATAAACTTGATGGGTCCAAAAAATAAATTTTACATAAAAATGAAGGCTAAATTTCATTGAGACTTTTTAACGTTTTTTAAATTTTATTTGAATTCGAGGCTTTGGTTCTACTTTTATATAATTTGTATCCTAATTAGTGGTGTAACCAAGATTTTGATTCAACAAGCTCTATGATAGAGAAAACATAAAAACTAAACTAGGCTATATCATTATATGAATAACATTGAAGATACTAACAGCAGATGCTATGTTGAAAAAAATCACAGAATTCAGAAGTTTGCAACTCTGTCAAACTGGGGTGAGGGTAAAATTCACATGGGCATGGTGAAATTTTAATTTCTACTTATAATTTTTTTTTCTGTGATTTTAGGCGCTTTTCTGATAGGCCCGGGTCCTTAAAAGTCGAGGTCCACTATCCGTGGGCCGCTTTAGGCCGACCAGCCATGGACTTGGTCCAGCTGCGCTTGAACTTGAGCCCAAATTACTTCGCAGGGCCAAGGGCCAAGCCTGTACTTTTTCATAAGCCTAAGCCTAGGCCTAGGCTCGTCCATGAACGGGCCTTGATTTTCTAGGTCCCAACCACAGAGGACGAGCGAAAGTCCTAGTCCTCCAAGCCTGGATTGAGTTGGGCTAGACCATTCGCAGTCTTTTTGCCATCTCTGCAAAGAAAGCCCTCCACTTGCACATAATGATATGTCATTAATTAGAACTTATAGTTTACATTACTCATTAATTAACAGGCGCATAGATCATGACCGCATATCCGCATGTTTGGGTGGGAAATCAGAGTTTGTAATAAAATTAATAATAACTCCAAATTATTCCGTTCGCCTGACAATCAAATAGTCTTTTGAAAATTATTTCTTCATTTCTTTTACACATAGAGTAATATAATATAATACAATATTATTTGTATTATTTGGTTTAGTTCCTGAAATGATTACTCTGAAAGTTTGGTTCCCTGAAATTTTGCCAGTAAGCCTAAGATTTTGTTTCTTTTTAATGCTGTAGTTTCCTCACAATTGGATTTATATTTAAGTGATCAAAATCTTATTATTATTATTATTATTATTATTATTATTATTACACACACACACTCTATGAATATAACTTTATATGAAATATTCTTCACCGTCCTCAGGTCCATTGGCGTTTGACTATGAGAATTCCAGTCCAAGTTTACCAAAGTTTTTGTTGAACCCATACTCGTGGACAAAGGTGCCTTGTCCATTCTCCCACTGCTTTGGTTTTATATATAAATTTGTGTGTTTGAGTGATGAGTTAATTTGTAATTAGAATTCTATTGATTATCTTACTAAGAAGTTGTGAACATTTTTCCAGGTTGCCAATATTATTTTTTTAGATGCTCCCACAGGCACCGGATTTTCATACGCCAATAGTTGGCAAGGATACATCATGAATGATACTCTTTCTGCAACACAAATTTATTACTTTTTAAGAAAGGTGAAGAAAAGAGGGGGGTGGCAAATTTACACTCCAAATTTTATTATTAGAGTAAATTTTGATTGGCCTTGCTCATAGGTTTTTGCTGAATTTCCATATCAACGGGCTTGTACTTACTCAGATTTATAGGTGATTAATTTTTATCTTGTATGTACTTAGAATACAACAAACTGATTGTTGTTATTATTATTATTTGTTCTAATCAGTGGCTTGTAGTTCATTCTGACTTCCTCGCAAATCCTCTCTATATTGCTGGTGATTCTTATTCAGGCAAAATTGTTCCAATTGTTGTTCAGGAAATATCTGACGGTAACTTGTATACATGAATACTTGTTTATGCATCGATTTTGGTTCATCATATATTTATTAGATCTTAATTTCTCATGTAATCTAGTTTTTGTTGTAGGTATTGATGGTGGACACGAGCCACGAATGAATCTCAAAGTAGGTGACCTAGCATAAAAAATGAAGCATACTTTGATTTCACTCGTTTGATTTACATTTAGTAACTGTTCCTAGATGCATTATCAATTGAAGTATTTAACGTTAATTATTTTGATAATGGACTCAGGGATATGTGCTTGGCAACCCAGTCACCGATGAAAAAATAGACCAAAATTCAAAAATATTGTTTGCTTACCTGAAGGCACTTATCACCTACGAAATCTATGAGGTGAATTTTCCACATATGCGTTTATTCTAAATGGGACTAGGGTCTATTTCTCATGAGCGGGGCTATCACAAACAAAATACAAGTGGGTATGATGGGTGCTTATTATATATGAATAATGTGGATTTATAATTCTATTATTAGATAGATAGAAATAGTGTAATTATCATATTAATGGTAAAATGATAAAGTTAATTTGTATTTGACATATAAGGCATTAGTTGTTAAATGACTGCACGTTAGTTGGAATACAAATTTTATATCCTAACCTTGTAGCCATATAACATTTTTTAATTAAAATATATGAACGTGAATTAATGTTCCATTTTATAATTTTATTTGCATTATCACAAGTTCCTTTTTTTTTTTTCAGCGTGTTTTCTGAAGACAAGTGATAAGAATATCCACTTGATAACTCTTAATTATATAACAATTTCTCATACTAGCTAGTTTCAATCTCATAAGTTGATCTAGTATAAATGGCAAATCATTCTATATTTTTATTGTATTTTTTCTTTTTTCTGGCCAGTTTTACATGCTTTACTAAAATATTATTCTAAATTGTGTGCTGCCTTTTTTTCTGTATTACTTCTTACCCAGTCAGCCAAGAAGAATTGCAAGGGTGACTACGTAAATGTAGACCCAGGAAATCATTTATGCAAAGCCGATCTTCAAAATATCTCAGCGGTGCGTAGAGAAGTGCAACAATCATTTTATTTATGTGTTTATTATTTATTAGTACTATAAGTAGCCCACTAAATTATCTCACTAATTGTTGAATTTATAGTGCACTGGAAATATAAATGAAGAGAACATATTTGAACCTGAATGTAGTTTTGCATCCCCAAAACCAACACGATTGAGCCCTGGAGACGGTAGCATCATGGAAGATGAAGAAGATTCTTCAGATTTGCTCTTTTTGCCAACTCAGCCAGCTGGCCCAGCTCCAAAGCTTTGGTGTCGGGTAAATTTCTGCACCTGCTTACAATATATTGGTCAATCCATTTTGTTAATACTTTCCCTTAATAGTTAATAATAACGTGAGGCTGTTACCTACCTTAAGTTTTTAGTTGAACTGTTTAATTAATATGATATTAGAGCAAATGTCTCGTGATCAATTCTTTTAGCCAACAGTTTGGAAGATAGTCGAAATTTACTAGGGATAAATAAAAATGAATCCTAGAAGGAATCAATTTAATGTAGAATTCCTCTTTTATATTTATATGCGTGCACTGAATATTGGTGCTGTTTTTATTTTTGTCGTGTGTATTTTAATCATAACAATCTCGAACCCCACAGTACATGTGTGTCTTATGATCTTAAAGTCTTAATTGCTGTGATACTCGCCAATTATAAGCTAACATATGATCTTGATCTCTTAAAGGAACAAAACCATTTCTACGGTACAACATGGGCAAATGACAAAACTGTTCAAAGGGCTGTTGGAATTCGGGAGGTATGATAAAGCTTAACCATGACATTAATAGCATAAAAATTTGAAAATTAATCTTACCAAATACATGTTTTTGGCAACGACGGCAGGGGATGGTAAAAGAATGGGTAAGTTGCAATGGAAGTTTGTCTTACACAGGAAATGTCGCAAGTAGTGTTGATTATCATCGCAACCTCATCAACAAAGGCTACCAAGTTTTGATTTACAGGTAAAGGTAACTACATTCTTTCTATACATACATATGGTTACGGAATCAATATAATTCATAAATTTTCATCAAATTTGTCCCTAACTCTTGTAGGAATGTGTCGATGATTAGATTATATTGAATTTTGAATATTTGACAGTCCCAATGCAAGAATAAGAAATTTAATATTGAAGTTGTTTCTGTCATTTTCAAATGAATTAGGAATCTTAAATTTTTTTTTTCTAGTAATATTATACTTACTTGATTGGGATATTTAATTTTTATCTTGATTGATGTATCACCAATTATTTATTGTCATGTATTACTGATTATCAATTTTATTACTAACTATTTTTACGTATATGCGTTTGCTTCAGTATGGTTAAACCTTTGCAGCTTTCATGATGCAACTAATATTTTCTTCTCTTGCCACAGCGGCGATGTGGACATGATGGCTTCATATGTAGGCACAGAAGCATGGATTAAGTCATTAAAATTGACGATTGAAACTGGCTGGAGGCCGTGGTTAGTGGACGGCCAAGTTGCAGGGTTGGTTTTTTTTTTTTAATCGAGTTAATTTCTCTTTATTCCTTAATTAGGGTTGGATATTAATTTCCAATTGGTCCTTAATTTTTATTAAATGATACGAAACATTTTTTTATTAATTAAAAAAAAAAAAGCCCAAGGAACATTCAACATTAACAAAAGTAACAACATCTATGTTTTACCCACGTATAAGAGGAGTATGACCCGTTTTTATCTGGACTTATTTAACTGGTTGGGAAACATTTTCTCACGGTGATTTATTTAATCTATATTATGGTTTCTGCAGATATTGGATGCGGTATGTTGAAAAGAACTATTACCGTCTGACATACGCCACAGTAAAGGTAAGACTAATTTTCCGGCAAATTATGTTTAGACCGATATTAACTAATTAATTACTGCGATTTAGCAAAGCAGCTATATGATTGAATTATGTTGTAATCACGGGTTGTGTAGGGAGCAGGCCATACGGCTCCAGAGTACAAGCCCAAGGAATGTTTTGCAATGATTAACAGGTGGTTTGCATATTATCCTCTCTAAAGCCGTATTCAGTACCCTGAGGATGCATTTCGTATGCTATATTGTATTATAGTGTATTGTATTATTTAATACATTATGAGTGTATTTAGCACATGTTATTATATTATGCTGTATTATTGTATTAAAATAATAATATATAACGTTTAGTACTACATTGTACTTTATTAATTTTTAATTATATCATATTTAATGTTGCACGGTATTGTATTAATCTTTTTATTAATTTAAATTATATATTTAAAAATAATATTTATTAACTTTTTATTTATTTATTAGAAAACATATTAATTTTATTTACTTACTTTGTTTTAATTTTTCCTCTCTCTCTTTTTTTTTTTTTTTTTTTGTTTGGATAATGTTTCATCATCCTCTGCTTTCCTCTCTGGCATCCCTTCGTCTTCTCCAATTCTTTTCTTTCTTCGTTTATTTTTTTCCTCTTTTTCTCCTTTCTTGGTCTTCTTCAGTCTGCTTTCTTTTTTTCTCCACTCTTTTTTTTCCGTCTTCTTCAGTTTCTTTTCCATTTTTTCCCCTCTTTTTCTCCTTCTTTTCTTCTTCTTCTTCTATGGCTTCATCTTCTCCCCAGTGAAGGCGTCTTCATATCATCTTCTCCACAGAGGAAACCGATGGTGGCGGACCAATGGCTGTGGTATCGCACGGCACTATGAAGGCGTCAGTGGGACGATGATTGTCAGATCGATTTGGTGGTGGTGGATTGGATGATCTAAAGTTCATTGTGAAGGATTGGCATGAAAATGTTGCAAAAATTTCTTTTCTTTTTTCTATGTATTGCGACGCGGCGTAAACACAACACCCCCCTCGGGTTTGATTTATGCGGATTTGACCGTATTAAGTTGATAAGTTAATGTAATACAATTTAAGAGCCAAACATGTGTTAATATTAACTTAATACAAATAGTATTTTTATCGCATGTTATGCGGTTACCAAACGCGGCCCATGTTGTATTGCATTAATATTATATTGTAATAATATTGTATAGTGTTTGGCGTTGTATTAATTTTATATAATATTAAATTAATATTATTTAAATTTATCATTAAATAAATATTGTATAGTGTTTGGCCTCATATATTTTATTTTTGGGTCTGCTGACAGCTGGCTATAATTTAGTAGCTCTGCTTTAACATTATATTACAATAATGTTGAAAACTATACTATATTGTATTAATTTTATATAATATTAAATTAATGTTATTTAAATGTATTATTAGATAATTATTTTTATATTAATCATTGATATATAAATATAATATTATATAATAATATAATAAAATATAGTATTATTAAATAAAATAATATTATAATATAATTTTTATTAAAAACTATAAAAACATTTGCCTTAATTTGAGATATTAACTTTTGCCCCAATTGAAAGGTAAGAGTTACATAGGAGAGTGTATAACTGGATTGGAAATGGTGCAAAACCATCATTACTGGAATTGTGCGGGTTCTTTTTTATTTACATCATCAGAATTCTCGACTTCATAGAAAAGAAACCAAAAGTTTCCCCAATAAATAACAACTAGTTATTAAAATAAAAATAATATGTACACAGCAGACCCTGGACTAAGAAGAAAGTAATTAAGTTGGAGGGAACCATAACCCAAAGCTTTATTGTCCGCCTATTTCATTCGAGTAGAAACCTAACTTATTTTTTTCTTATATCGGATTGAAAGTAGGGTAAAATATTTGAGGAAGTTGTAATTCTAGTTTAATTAACTCTTTTTTCTATTTATTATATATTTATAGATTGATGGTTTCAACAATTTAAAAACTTTAGATAACAATCAAAACCCGACACCATAAAATTAATCAACTGAGATTAACAACATACGAAATCTTATTTTCTGACAAAATCACATGTAAAGATTATTTGTATTTGTTGTGTGCACGCATTTATAAACTATAAATTCTGAAATAAATAAGTCCTAGAATAAGTAATTGATTTATTGAAATGTATTTAACAAAATTTGATTGTCACAATAGTAGGTAATTAGGTACAACTATTAGGTAGTAGCAATTTATGACATGATTTATCAATGCAATGCACATAAAAATGGTTAGTAAATTTGGGTCCTAAATATTAGGTTTCATATTTACTAATTGTGTTAGGTTTGATTAAGTCCGATCTAATATATATAATCATATTTTTTTTTATTATTTTTAAAATCTTTTGGTTATATTTATATCGAACCTATTAGTGTGAGGAGAACAAATTCATGAATGACGTCCTTTATTGTAGTTTTTTTAAACTTCAGGGATTCTAATGGTATTGCCACTTCCATAAATTAACATGACTTTACTACAATCATTAGCGAGGCAATACGATGAGAAACTGCCAGCATTCTCACGCGTGTAACATACAACTGCTGTAAAGCGAACTATTTTCAGATGTAGCAAGAGAAACAACCAGACAAAAGTTTTGAGCATCTTAGCAGAGGCAATCTTAAGTCTTAACAACCAATTATGTCATATGTTTATGTGTAATAATTTCAAAAATGGACTCATCATTTTCCCATTTAAACATCATCACATCACAAGCTGCTTTTACTGATAAGAGTTTTAGCTTTTCGATAGATATTGCTTCATATTTAGAACCAGCAATGTTGAATGTCGAGAGAATATCAATCTTCTTTATAATTCACTAGATTTGTGCTTCTCATAATATTCCAAAACCAAGATGTTGAGTTTGTTATTCACTATATCAATTTCACCAAACCCTAATTTAGGGTCCTAAGAAACAACCTTGAGGCAAAGTGTTAGTTAGCACACTCAATTCTTTAAGTTAATAGAAACCGCTTCAACAACATCTGATCTGTTTCTGTGAACTTCCGCGCAATGCAAAGTATACGTTGAATCATACTTCACAGTAAAATTTGCATCAAGATTATTTTTTAAGGGATATCGACATGTCTCCAGTGATCACTTCACATTATTAGTGTAGCAAACAAACATAATTATAGATTTGCTACTAAAAGATGGTGTCTGGCGGATCGCAGGGTTCTTGAGTCGGTATTTCTTTTATTGACTTGTTCTTCAATATTATATTGCAACCAATTGCTTGACACATATACATGTTAACGAAGTGGGATCTTGAATTAATCCAGACCACTGCTTGCAAACATTGTGTAAAATTTAATATACTCGAAAGCGCGCGAATCTAGAAATAGAGTAGTGGTAAAAAGGTCGAACCCACAGGGATTGCTTTAAAATTGAAAAGTCTAATTTAAATTTGAAATTTATATTAATCCTAACCTAGTTGGCCAAATGAGTTTTAAGATAAATTAAACAAATTAAATTAATAAAATAATTAAAGCAAAGGAGAATTTGATAAGACAAAGGTTACCAAGGTTTCAGAATTCACCACTATTCAACTAGTAATTATCTAATTATCAATTAATCCCCAATTTTAAAGTGACAACTTGAAATTTTGAAATCAATCTATGTCATCCCGTAGATCTAACAATTAAGCCCAATTAAAATTAATCTTATGTAGGTTCTTTTTCTTTTTACTAGTATGATATTTAAGAATCCTATGTAAATATATTGAATAATAAAGAGTCAGTTTTCCTAATCAGTTTATGTGAATAATTTAATGAAAAACACATAATCAAAGATAATCATATTTAAGGATTTAATAACATTCAGCTAATCATGTGAATCAAGAACTATAAACATTAAAGAATATATGTAAGGAATTAATTAAATAAAAGGATAATTATTTCATTAAATAGGTTTTCATCCTTAATCTTGGTATAAGAAAATTAGGTAGACATACTTAGATTGGAAGCAACGAAATAAATAAAATCGGCCATAGGAAAATTGGAATACTGCTGCTGCTCCTTATGCCTCTCCTCTTCCGTTCCCCCCATTCAAAAGCCAAAGCTCCTTTTATATGGCCATAAACCGAATTCTTATTGGATTATAATTACAATACTTGCACGTCAAGTTACCAACTCATAAAGTAAAAGAATCGACAACGTCCATTTTTCAATTAGTTGCCATGCCACCATTAATTATGTTCCACTTTGAATTGCTTAGCACGAGCCCTTCACTTAAGCTAAATCCACCAATATGGTTAAATTCTTCTCCAACGTGACTGCCTTATTTTAGTCCATTACTAGCATAATCAACACTTGCCTAAATAATGGCATTAAGAAAATCTTTGGGTTTATTTCTTTGGCTCGGATTCCATTAATTCTTAACTGTATTTTTGTCTTCCAATTTAATTTTCTTGATACCTTTTTTATGCATAGTCTCCAATTAATTCCCTATTCAATAAAATAATTCAATTAATTCAATTATATAATTAAAGGTAAAATATGTATATATTATATGCTCATCAAAACACACTTGAACCTTAGAACTGACTGAGATCCCAGTAATGATCTCAATCGATACCGTGGGTCTATGATTTGGAATCGAAGTCGAGTAATTATTTGTTTTCTTCCTTTCTTCTTCTGCCTGATGACGCTGAAATCTGTAAATGATTCCCATGGCTGGCACAACCTGAATATGACAATAGTATTAAAAACAAGTATTTAATTTATTTAGTGGGCGGACTTCATAACTTCAAGATACAAACTTTTCTCTAATTAAACTTATTTTTTCTTATGCACTATTAATTATATACGCCCTAATCAATGTTGGAGTTGGAAAGTAGCTATGGTACTAAAAACATTTGAGCAAGTTGTAATTTTAGTTTAAGTAATTTTTTTTTTCTATTTATCATGAGCATTCTGCCATTCTTTAATCATGCAGATAATCAAAGTTGGTAGTTTTAATGCAGGCCTCCAACTTAAACTTTCTCTCATATCAATTTATGTATAATATTTTCTTTTTTAACTTTCATTCGTCTGCTTTCTCTTCTTATCTGTGCTTTTTGTGCAGGAGATCAACGGTCAGGATTCAAATTGGACAAATTTGTACAATTTGAAGATGAAAACAGTTTGAAGATGAAAACGAGGAAGGAAAGGAAGATGGGAAACAAAGTCTTGGGAACCGAGATCGATCAAAGGTTCTTCGATTTGAGTTTGTTGCTCTGGAAGCATGTCTTGAAGCTGCTTGCCGTTGCTTAGAAAATCAAGTATTTATTCTTACTCTCTAGTTCGAATATTTTTCTTTCCCTTTTCTTTCATCCTGTTGCTTTCTTTTCTCATCTTCTATCGCGGTTTTCACATGTTTTCTGCTTCTAAATCAGGCCAAAACATTGGAGCAAGAAGCTCATCCAGCCTTAGATAAGCTGACTTCAAAGATTAGTACTCTCAATTTAGAACGTGTCCGCCAAATTAAGAGTCGCTTGGTTGCTATAACCGGACCTGTTCAGAAGGTTGACTTCAAAGATTAGTGATTCAGATTTTTGAAGTATAATTGCTAGTATTGTTTCCTCGTGGAGAGTTTGATTAACAAAGTACTCATGTTCATCTGCAGGAGCGGGATGAATTAGAACACTTATTGGATGATGATGAAGATATGGCTGAGATGTATCTGACTGAGAAGTTGATACAACAACTTGAGAACTCTTCAACTTCCTCTATAAACGAGAGAGATGACATGGATGATGAAGTTCTTCAATCAAATATGGATAACAGGCACCTAAAATTTTGCTCTCTTTTCGTTAACTGTCTTTTCATTTTTTCCCTTCTGGGCACCAAAATTTATTGTCCTAGACGCAACTGGGGGATCAACTAGCTACGTAGCAGATCTTCAGAACACAGAGAACATCCATGACAATCTGTTTACTCAAAATTTACATAGCTGGGGTAGCCATGGGACACGCACTAGTACCACTCACAGTGCCATAAGCAAGCACCTCGATGTTGAAGAGCTAGAAATGCTCCTGGAGGCGTACTCTGTGCAAATTGATGGTACACTGAACAAACTCTCTACGGTAAGGAACTCAATTTCACCACTCAATTTCCACCGAATTTGTGTTTTGACTTTTGAAATTTTGATGGTAATTTACTAATTTTAATGTAAATTTCATTAATTTGGGGAATAATTTTAATATAAATTACTAAATTTTATTTATTATCACATATATATCTTATCACGTATTTCTTATCACATAAAATTTATAAATCCAAATATATTATGAGCGAATTGGATCAGATTACAAGTTCGGGTTGAGTTCGGGTGAATTTTTTTCAACTCAATCAATCCAAAATTCGATTAGGTGATCCGAATCTGATCCAAACTTGATTTTATCCAGCCCTACCACATGCAATTTCGATGGCTATATAAAAACTAATAAAAGAGGCAGAGTCTTTTATTATTGCCAATATTCTTGGGATAATTATTTTTACAAAATTATCAAACTAATCTTAAATGTAACATAAAAATTTTTACAAAATTTTATATTATTATTTTTTTACTTTAAGGGTTAATTTGGTGAATTAATTTTTTATAAAATAATTATTAGTAAAATTATTGTGTAGATACAAAAAAAAATATTAGTTCTTTCATATTTATATTTATTAGTTAATTTACTAATTAACTTTTTGTAGATAAATTAATTAATGTCAAGAACATTGTCGAAAGGAAATTATTGTAAAAGCAAAGAATTAACTTTTTATAATTAATTAATTAATGTCGAGAATATTATTTGAAGGGTATTATTATAAAAGTAAATATAAGAATGTACCATATTTAGCTACAAGGGTGTTTTGAGATAATTTTTTTTTTAAATATAAAAACAAAACAAGCATTTACTCATTTGTTTTGCAACTGTTCTTGGTAATTGAATTTGAGTTTAGAATTTGTTTTAAAAAAGATTTTAAGTAAAATTTTCAAGCAATCGGTTACCAAGATGACACATATACATTGTAATTAAATTGTATTTTGCGATATTAACGTAATTATGATGAATGAACTCTTTAAAAGATGACAACAATACTGTGGAAATAGATTGTATTTTAAAGGCAGTAACATAACTGTAATGTGTGATCCGGATTCTTTTTAAATTTAACCAATTCAAATTCAAATTCAAATAATGGGTAAATTGGTCAATTTTTCAAATCTTATATGGAGCCATTAGGTTTGACTGGCAAATTGATGGAAATGGAAGGCCCAGTGCACATGGTCGAATGGTGGGGAAGGAAGAAATAAACGGTCAATATATCTACAATGTCAGAAAATAATGATAACTGACAGGATTTATAATTGTGAGAAAAGTAAATGCAGGACAATGCTACCCTACCAACTGGGTCTCTGTCTCATTCTCACCTCTGTGTGGTAACACCACCACCACCACCACCATCAGCACGTTCCCAGTGGGTTATAAAAAGCAGAAACGCTCACTGCCAAATTCAGACCCGACGTCATCATTTTTGTTTTTTCTACTATCTTTGATCACAATCACACTTTAACTGCAATTATTTCATCAATAAATAAATAATTGAAAACAGAAATTACAAAATGTAAAAACATACCATGTTTTTACCAGAAAACTGAAAATTATTGAAAAAGATTTTTTTTTTTTTTATTTAATGGCTTTCTCTCGTCCACTTCTTCTGCCTCCAGTAGCCACATAATAACATAGGACAGATATTTTTTAATTTGTTTGTTTTGTTTGTCTTTTTTGGCTTGATATTTTTCTTCGGATTATCGTTGAAAAAGCTCATTAAAATTTTCAAAAGATATTGAGAAAGTGTCGGTGGTCAAGCTAGACATTGACGTTGGTGGCTGTGGCCTATTATTTGCTTAATTTGTGCATTTGACAAACTAAAGCAAAAATGGCAGCACCCTATTTGTTGTTACCGTCTGCATTTCTTCTTTTGCTTCTCTCTAGTAACTTCTTTGCATCACGTTCTCACCAAATCGTCAAAGCCCTTCCTGGCTTTGATGGTCATCTCCCGTTCAAACTCGAGACTGGGTCGGTTTTATATAATTTTATTATTATTATCTATACATCATTAAGCAGATTTCAATTTGAAGCAAGCTAGCTAGAGCTTGCTATTAGTTTAGCTTTTAACTAATAATTAACTTAACGCTGTACTAATAATTATCGTAGGTATATTGGTGTGGGAGAAAAGGATGATGTACAGCTGTTTTACTACTTCATTGAATCCGAGAGGAGTCCTGAAGCTGATCCTCTTGTGCTTTGGCTCACCGGAGGCCCTGGTTGTTCTGCCTTTTATGCCCTTGTCTATGAAATTGGTGAAGTCATTTTCTTTATTCTTCGTTTTTATATATGTATGTATGTGTGTGTGTGTGTGTATTTATGCAATTAGACTTCCGTTATTTATCTTGAATTTCCTGAAATCTTTCTCCCGCTGCGGCTGATGTTTAGTTAAAGGACAAAAAAAAAAAATGATTTTCAAAACTCAGTTTAATTTCAATTAATCATTTGAGATTTGAAAATGAAGAATTGAGTTTTTCTTTCTAAATGTTAAAAAAAAAAATCAATTTGATTAATGCTCCTTTTGGTATACTTTGTTTAGTAAAGCTTATTTAAATAGTGATTTTGTTAGTAAAGCTCTTATAAGTAGGCCTTTTACTAAAAAAATCTAGTTATTTGTTTGTCTCTTAGAGTTTTTATTAAAAATTATAAAATTATTTTAATAAGTAATTTTTTTGAAATTATGTTATAAAAATAATGAAATAAGATTGTAAAATAAATATTTTAGATATTTTATAAAATAAATAAATAATATTTTAGATATTTTGAGTTTTAAACGGATTTTTTAACCTTTACTTTAAAAAAGTCTAAAATTTGAGTTTTTACTAATAAAGGCAAGATACCTTATTTAATCTTAAAAAACTTTGCTCAAAAAATAATCAAACAAAAACAAAAAGTTTTAAAATTTTTTATAGGAATAAAGAAGTATTTATGGTCATTTGAGAAGCCATACCAAATAGGCATCAATCTTCAAAAGCTTTACTCAAAAAATAATCAAACAACAACAAAAAATTTAAAAAGATCTTATAAAAATAAATAAATACTTATGATCATTTGAGAAGCCATATCAAATACGCATTAAACTTGAGATATCTAATTTGTCTTCTAGTAAATGCCAAGGGCCGAGTGGTGGGGGAGCTGCTGTAGTCCCCTAGTGGAGACTCAATACTTCCTTATTCATTACACGTTGGGTGGTGGAGAGGGAGACATATCAAGTATCCCTTTGAGTATTGGTAAAAGTACATATCAAGGGACGCAATACTTCCTTATCCGAGGGCCGGTTTAGGCGGACCAACCATGGACTTGGTCTAGCTGCACTTGAAGTTGAGCCCAAATTACTTCGCAGGGCCAAGGGCCAGGCCTGTACTTTTTCATAGGCCTAAGCCTAGGCCTAGGCTCATCCATGAACGGGCCTTGATTTTCTAGGTCCCAACCACAGAGGACGAGCAAAAGTCCTAGTCCTCCAAGCCTGGATTGAGTTGGGCTAGGCCGTTCTCAGCCTTTTTGCCATCTCTGCAAAGAAAGCCCTCCACTTGCACATTTGTCATTAATTAGAACTTATAGTTTACATTACTCATTAATTAGAACTTATAGTTTACATTACTCATTAATTAATAGGCACATAGATATATCATGACCGCATATCCGCATGTTTAGGTGGGAAATCAGAGTTTGTAATAAAATTAATAATAACTCCAAATTATTCCGTTCACCTGACAATCAAATAGTCTTTTGAA
>JASUUG010000715.1:0-41983 GCA_030449905.1 Luvunga scandens
TCATCATATTCAAATGTTGAAATCTTGATCCTTATCTGCCATTTTTTTATAAAATTGTGGATACCATTGAAGCAATCATAATTTAACTTATTTACTAAAAAGGAAATTAGGCATTTAGTGTAAAATTTTTCACCATTTTTTCACATATCAAAAAGTCTTCTCAAACGTATATCTAAAAGAAGAATGAGTATAATTAAATATATATTTTTTCTTTTGGTTGATTTTCATGTTGAAGACATGGATGATGATACCATTCACCTTTATAATGATATAAAAATCATTCATGTGAGAATGTCCAACATTTACTAAGTAATTACAATAGATAATTCTATAATTAAAAATAATTTAAATAAAATTGTCTATTAGTATCATTATATTCTAACTAATCTATGCATGGACGAGAAAAGTACAAATTCTCTTTACAAAAGGCCTCTAAAACGTACAATCTGCAGTGCTTTTCCATCCAGCTCATGCATGTAAAATATATGTTAAAATCACATGCAACCATCACATTTCGCGCAATAATCTCTTTTCTTTCAATATAAGGTATTTGCTATTGATTTAGGCACTAGGATTGATATAAGTGTCCCATCAATTACTTCAATACAATTTTTTTAAATATAGCCAATGTCATATATTATCCCTAATCTTTGAGAATTTTTTTAAACTGTGGGTATCATGGTTTTGGAAATCAAGTGCTATATGACAAACGACATCCAACAGGTTGATGGTTCCTTTTAAATTATGTTTAATAAAATGATTAACACACAATACAACTCTAGTTTATGCCTTTATGATGATTCGTATATCTGCATCACTTTTCATTAACGTAATTATGCTATCTATCATCACCATTTTCTAGAAATTCTATATCTATGTAATAATTTTTATCATTATTTAAAAAAGAGAAGAAAACAATAAAAACAAATTCATAATCACCATATCGTAATTTGGGTTTTTTGACTAGATAAAATTAAAACATCCCAATTTGTTTACAATAATATTCTTAATACAAGAACATAAATAAAATAAGTTAAAGTAAACAATAATCGTTAAAACATATAATTAGACAGAATATTTCATAAACTTCAAACACTCGATTTGAATGTTAGTATTTTTTATTGTAACAAACATCTCCCTATACTCCTTGAGAAAAGTTTAGTGGCATTCTTATGCTGCTCACTTTTTATCTCAATTTCAAGCTTGTTATGTAACATGTCTATTATTTCTGCGATGCAACAACAATTTTTATTTGCTTCAAGAATCTCCCACAATAATGCAAAAGGAATACAGTTAAAATATGTCTAAATTACTCCAAAATTCGTTCCTATTTCACAAAAAAAAAACAAATTTGCACTTTAAATTTTAGCATTGTCCCTTAAAGAGAATAGGAACAATCTTAGTTGAATTGCATCATCAAGAACATCATTATACTTGAAAGTGTCAGCGATTCGAGGAAGTTAGCTATGTGTAGATTTAAATCACCGTGAGGCTGGTAAGTTGGCAAATTACGACTACTGCATCATTTCAATGGTAGCTGGCTTGATCTCTGAAATTGTTAACTTCAATAGCTGGGTGTCGAACTTGGTGAAATTGCTTGATTAGCGATATAGCGTGCCATAATTGCGTAGTGCCTGATGGTTCTCAACAGCTTCTTCTCTAGGGTTAGCCATGGTGCTGTTGGAGACGCCTAGTGCCTTCTCTTTCACCTTCTAGTTTTTCTTATAAGTTCTCTTGATTTGAGAATCAAAAGGAATCAAGATTGCTCCAATTCATCTCATACACCTAACGTCTAAGAGATAAGAAGTGAAAACACTAATAAACAAATAAAATTCAAATTAAAACTAAATTTATTTTGGTATCGATATTAATAAACAAGCAAACCCGGCAGCAGCAAACTTGTTGTGTGAAAACATAACACAAGTGCACATATCGTTAACAAGTAATAAAGTGATATGCAGAGTGCTGTTCCCACAAGGATTGCTGTATTAATTACCAAAATTAATCTAACTTTAATTTAATTTGAATTAGTTGAAACAAGAGTGTGAATTGAAATGAAAATAAAACTAAAAAGTAACACAATGCACTTAATGACACTATGGAGGTTTTATCTAAGAAACAATCAATCATTTAAGACTTTAGGGTTTTCGATTCACCAAGATAAATCCCATGTAAATTCTCATGTTTAATCAATTGTTATTCATTCTATATTGGCAATAGAGTTCTTTAAAGCAATTGTAACCTCTCTTGAGCATTAACAAGTTATTCCAATGAGCTGACCTTCTATATCTCTATGAAAATTCTAACATATTGAAATTATTCACGTTCAAAACTCCATCACAACTGCACAAGTTTCTTAGATATCTCTACCCTATGATAATCTCATGGCGTTGCAATACAATAGCTTATTCAATTCTCACCTCTCAATCTCAAATCAAATACCTAATCATGCCAATTGTTGATCAAGCAGTCACTAGCATTAAGCACATACTGCAATACTCAATACAATATGAATGAATAAACCTTAATATGATTGACATAAATGAAAATTCACATGTTCATAATCTAGCTACATTGTAGCCCTAGAATGAAAGGTCTAGTTCATGATAAACGCAAAATAAACCCTAACAATTATCTTAAACATGATGATATAGTTGAGAAATAAAACAAGTTTGGATGATCAAATCCTTGGGTCTCCGTCTCTGGATTGAGTCACGATACTTTCATCCCTTTTCCTCGATTTTCTGTCATTTCTATTGCCCCGGTTTCCAAGTCAAAAGTCCCCTTCATCCTAGCTTTTGTTTTCCTTTTATACTTTTTCATTACTGGCTTCATCACGTGGCACAATCTCAATTTGGCGCCATGGCACCAAGTTTTGCTAGAAATTTTTGGCCAAATCCAACAAAATTGCTCTTAAACTAACAAGTTATCAAGTCTTAAGCACTCAATAAGTTGGCATAAACCAACTTATCACAATATTTAAAATGTTTTAATATTTTACAATCTTATGTTATATTAAACTAAATTTTATAATAAATAAAACATAATATTAAAATAAATATATAAGAATTTGAATTATTTTCAATTTTATATAAAAACTATTTTAATATTATTAATACATGAGATATATTTTTGTAATTGTAAAATCTATATAACCCAAAGATCTGTTTAAAATATTTATAATAAATAAACGAGTGAAGCTATCGGCACCCTACATTATTCTTATAAAACCCCACTTTAAATAAAATTACAGTTAAGGACAATTGAAAATTAAACACTTATAATTTTTTTCAATAAAGTACTTTCTTTTTATAATCAATCATTTTTAAAAAAATTCTATATGTTACCTCCTATCCAACTAAAATAAATTATACAAATTTAAAATAATCTATTGTTCTTTTTCAATTTCTTACTGATTAAATATTTTTATACTTAAGATTGCTTTTCAAATTATAATTTGAACTATGTGTTATTTATGCCAATGATTAACATTAAAAAACTTATCACCCATAGAGCTTTTTATTTTGTGTGTAGGGTAATAATAAAATTTTTAAAAAATAGCACAATACTACTTTGAGTTTTAACAATAAAAAAATTAAATGAAAATTGAGAATTTAGAAAAATGTATCTAAAAAAGGGCATTTTGAAAATAAAATGATTATAACTAAAAAGGGGTTTTATGAGGAGATCAAATGGGTTCCAATAGTCCAACTCTTAATAAAAATGTATCATCAAAATAAATATAATAATTTGCATTTTAAAATTATTTTATAGATTAAAAAATTCTAATATTATTAGTTCACTGCACAAATTAAACAATTTGAATAATGTTTGTCTTTATTAAAAAAATTTAAAGTCAATTTTTTTAATTACTATCTACAAAGAACATTATAGTCAAAAGCAGTTTGTTGCCTCTTTTGAAAACTTGAGGATCTATATAACTATTTTTTCAAATTTTGGGTAAAAATTTCCTTTTTCCTACATTAATACTGTAAAGTTATGGTGACAAAGAGGTCACTGTTTTTTCAATAATAAAAATAGGTGTTACTTGTATATATTCAATTGAATGGAAAAGGAAACTTATTTTTTATTTGTTAAATTTGTAATCTGTTACCTGGTCATCCATTAATTGTCAGCACAATTTTTAACGTTGTTAGAAAACTAGGGATCTAAGGTTGTGGTTAGTTGGCTCTAAGAGATAATCTAATTTAGTAAACACTCATCTACTTGGGAGATTAAAAGAAAAATTGGCAGCCGTGTTCTACTTCCTAATTAGAAAAATTAAAGAAATTTGTGAGATTTATAGAAATGAACAATTTACACTTTTTTATTTTTCAAAGAAGTATCTCCCTTATTTCTTACAAATATAACCAACTTCATGCCATTTTGACACATTTACCCTTAATCAACCAAAATACAAAAGAAAAATAAAACGCATACCTCTCCCATCTCGCACCACTGCCCGCGACTTAACATTATTCATTTGACTTGGTTGTTGAGGGTTTATTTATTGTCGATTGAAGAGTGTTAGGCCCTGTTTGGTATTATTTTCAAACTGCTGTTTTCATAAAATAAAAATGTGAGCGAAAATTTATTTTTAAATTTATTTTTAAAATTTAAAAATGTGTTCGGTTTCATTTTCAAAAACAATCTTGAAAATGAAAAAAAGTAAAATACATTTGGTAGGAATATTTTAAAGAATTATTATTAGAATAATTTTCATAAACTTAATATTAAGTAATGACTAATTATTTTTATTATTTAATTAGTTTGATTATTTTAATTTTAAGAATAAATTAGGTGATCTTTTTAACTTTTTTGTTTAAAGAACAATGATAACCTCTACATATTTTATTTAATTAATATAAAAAAAATAAATATTATAATGTATATAAAAAGAAAAAATAATTGTGAGGAAAATTAATTTTTTGGGTATAATAATAATAATAATAATAATAATAATAATAATAATAATAATAATTATTATTATTATTATTATTATTATTATTATTCATTTTGAAATTTAATATAGGATTGAAAAATAAAGAAAATAAGAAAAAGTTATTTTCTCATTTCTTTTGTTAAAAGTGTAAAATAAATTTTACATTTTTAAAAATTTTTTCAAAAACAAGCTATTAAATATCTATTTAGTGTTTTCTGAATTCAGAAAACAAAAAATATGATATGAAAACAATACCAAACGCACTCTTAGTGTTTGAATTGAGCCACAAAAAATTGATAATTTTGGAAGAAATAGAGGTTTAAAGTTCACGGCACACCAAGTGACTTAAATGTCTTTGAAAGTTTTTTCCTTTTTGTTCTGTTTTATTCGATTCCATTTTCACTCAAATCTCAATCTGATTTTAGAACCAAAAAAAAAAAAGTGTGAATGGCAAGTTCTACTTGGTGTATTGTGGGCTACAAATTGTTGACTTCGTCGTTGGATTTCAAGATGGGTGGGAGATGGCTAGAAAACTGGGCGACGGTGAGCATCCAGACAGCGGGTGGGTGACGACTCTCATCTTCTAGGTTATGGATGTTGGGTGTCGGTCTCCTGAGCGATGCTATTTCTTGGGTGACGGGTGGCGTGCGTCCCTTAGGGATAAATGTGTCTAAAATTTAGGTAATAGGTTGACTCTATAAGAAAGTTGACAGTGCGACTTTTCGTGAAATTAAAAAGCGAAAAGTATTTCTATAAACTTTCCAAGAAACTTCTATTGTTTTTGGTGGGTTATATAGTCTTTTTTTCTTCTTTATTATTGTTGTTGTTTTCTACTTAATGATAACAAATTAAAAATATAAAAAAAAATCATTGGACAAATTTATTTTCTTTGGTGGGTTGTAGTCTTTTTCCACACGCAGTCTCCTTTGAATTATTAGTAAATATTTTAGTGTATTTCATCAAAAGAAAACAAAGGATCGAATTCCTTGCAATGGTAAGATTGCGATCTCGTCAAGCAATAGGAACGGTAGCCTTCAAACAAGTAAGTTACCACAAAATTCTTATAACTCTGAAGCATTAATCGACTTAGAATGAATTTTGCTTAGTTTCTTTAGCCGTGTGAGAGGCGAGATCCGTGATCTGGCTCAGTGCTGTAGGAATTAGTTTCTTTAGGTACTTGTGTCTTCCGTGGATGTCAATAATTTATGAAAATGTAGGTTTCAACATTCTTGAAATTTTATAGTGCTTGATATTGTGACTTAAATGCAGATCAAGTTATGGCAAGTGAACCAACTGACATAGTGCTTGATCTTGTTAAGGAAAAGCTTCGTCGTCTACCTGCTACGCCATCTGATCATTTCAACATTTTCAAGGTGCCTGATGTACTGCGTAAGTTAAATGAAAAGGCTTATGAACCAGATATGCTAGCAATCGGTCCTTATCATCGGGGTAAAGAACAATTATTGGCCTTTGAAGAGCACAAAACGCGCTATCTTAAAAACCTTCTAGACCGTACGCCTATAAATTTGTCGAACTATGTCAGGGCCATGAGCGCATTGGAGGAAAGAGCTCGAAATTGCTATGGAGGTTCCATAAGTTTAAACAAAGATGAGTTTGTGCAAATGATGCTTCTCGACGGTTGCTTTATTGTTGAGGTTATTCGTAAATTTGGGTTGAAACATTTGAGAGGAGATGATGACCCAAATTTTAAACTGGGTTTTATGTTACATGCCATAGCACGAGATATGATTTTGCTTGAGAATCAACTTCCATTTTTGTTCTATGGGAGTTGTTTATCATGACTGAGATGCGTGATGATCCAACGAATGAAAGCTTTCTTATCCTGATCCTGCGTTTTTTCAATGCCATATTACCAGGGAAAGGTTGTCGAAGAGATATTGTTTATCAAGTTGATGTTTATCCCATAAATGAAATAAAACATTTGGTCAATTTAATACACGAAAATTGGCTTCCTTCATCAGCAGGAATTGAAGCATATTTGAATAGTGGCACAAATGATAGTGACTGGGGCTTCATTGGTTCTGCCACAGAGATTCAAGAGGCTGGAATCCAGTTCCAGAAGGTTGAGGTCCTTAAGGATGATTCCTTGTTCGATATTAAGTTCGAAAATGGGGTAATGAAGATGCCACCCTTGGAAATTAGTGATAATACAGAAACTTTTTACAGAATCTTATTGCATACGAGCAGTGTTCTCAAGACAAAAGTCTGAAGCATGTAATAGATTATGTCGCCTTCCTGAACTGCCTCATCAACTCTTCAAAGGATGCCGAATTACTACGCCGTCGTGGAATAATTGATAATTTGTTAGGAGATGATGAAGTGATTGCAACCTTATTGAACAAGCTTTGTGATGGCGTTGTAAGCAGTGGGAAGTTCTATTACCTTAAGGTTTTCAGCGATGTGAATTTCCATTGCAGTCGGCGTCGTAATAAGTGGATGGCCAAGTTGAGGCACGATTATTTCAACACACCATGGGCAATCATCTCCGTTCTTGCTGCTCTTCTCCTTCTTCTCCTATCGTTGCTGCAAGCTCTGCTCACAGTTCTGTCTTATTGTCAACAAGCGCAAAGCGATTGAATATAGAAGCAGTTGTAAACAAAATTTTAAATAAACAACAGGCTCTGTTTCAGTAATGATAGAAAATTATAAATTTCAATTTGAGATTTGTGGTTGCCATGCTTATTGTATCATACACAACTTTAGTAACAGTTAAAACAAGGTGTTTGATATATGTTCGTAGGTACTCGACAGAATGCCTCACTGAGGTGGTTTTTGTGGGGAAGCCATAATTGAAAATTTGCTGCAAATGAGGTTGATACGAGAGCCTCTAGAGGGTTTGGGCCAAGAACAATCGAGAATAATGTAAGATAAGGATGTGAATCGCCAAAGGAAACGAACATAAAAATATACAACGAGTTTTGTTATCCTTTATTGCATTAATTAATTAATTATAAATCAACTTTGCATTTGATGTCTCGTAGATTGGCCGGCCCTGGCAAGGAATTTTACATAGGCTGTCGTTTAAATTTATACTTCAGAAAAAACCAAGCCATATGAGATTCCAGATCCTAGACATGTGTTGTATAATTTTAAGTATTTGGGTTCCTTAAAAATTGTGGCTGATCCTCAACTGCATATTTTAATATATTTTCATCTATTTCTTGACTTTTTATGCGCCTAGCGCTCCAATTTACCACCATGTTCAATGCTAAAATAATAGTCTTAAATATACACAAATCAGACAAAACCAATTGATTGATGATGAATAATGATATTTTTTAATTTTTACTATATAAACAGACAAAAAAATTATTAATTAAATTATTGCTTGACATAACTTAACAAGAAATAATCATCTGTAATGATGATTATGAATAAAAGAATAAGAATTAAGAAAGCCTATTGGAACTTAATTGGAAGAGGATTTGTATTTTAAACATGAAATATTGTTAGTTTCTTTTAGGGTTTAAGGATTCTAGATGTAGGATGCTGAGTTAATTGGAATAAAAGTTAAATGAGTCAATTTTTTTTTTTTTTTTAGATTAAAATAAGAACTCTGAAGAGTAAAAAAATTAACTTCATTAAATTTTAAGCCGCCAACACTTTTAATTATTAAAAAAAAAGGCTTTTTACTTCTGATAGGATAGTGTTTAATTTAGGCCTTTATGAAATAAATTATCAAGGGCTTTAATAAATACAAGTAATATTAAAAATGCAATTAATACTAAAATTAATTACATATGTTAAATAAGTAATTGAATTTAGGAAGAGATTTTAGTTCATGGAGACTCTAACCCCCGTGGTCACTCATTGGATCCGTCGATGTTCTTCTGAATATTGATTTATCGAGGTCACACTTGTATAACTTATTACTTAGACCGTTAGCTAAGTCCAGGAATTGGATCCAAATATATTCCTCACTATCAAGTTTGAAATGGGGTCACGGGAAGCACTTCGAAGAAATTTCAAGGATGGAAATAATCACTTGATTTCTCTATCATGGGAGCCCCCATGCAGCTAGCCGTTTTCACATTTTCTTTTTAATTAATAATTCGTTGCTTCACGAATAAAAACGAGTAGGGGAAAATTCCACGTTCAATGCAATCTTTTTTAATTAGCCATGCACAGAATATGATCAAGCCTGGTCAACCCATACGTACCGTGAAATCTATTGGTCAACCCACATTTTCTTTTTATTATCATTTTTTTTAAGTCATCAACTCATAACCTTTTGAATATGATGAGGCAGGTTTTCTTGTGTCGTTAGATAACATTTTACTTTCATCAAAACACAAAAAAAAAAAAAAAAGAAAGAGGAGGGAATGAAAGCAAGTGGAGAACGATAGCATTCAAACATTTTCCAATAAGCTCTTCTCGTATCATTAATCAACGTCGAATTTCATCAAAAGGAAAGAGGGGGTAGAATCAATCTGCATAAACTGACTTTTCATTCGATTTCTCTTTATTAATTGGCCCTAGGACTTGCAATTTTTACAAAATTAAGAAGCAAAATTTCTTTTGATTTCTTGTCAAACTAAGTAGCAATCAATGATGCCGGTCCTCTTCTGCAAAAATAATATTGAAACAGTCTCAAATAGAGAAGAAGTGGCAGCAGCACCTTCATTGAGAATTCTGAGAGGTTACATCGTAAATATGTTTCTTCTCAATTAAGTCTTTGAGGGTTTCTCTAGCATATATATGACACGACCCGCCCCGACATATATGACGTATCCCAGGCGAATCATGCAGTCTAAAAACTAAAACTCGTGGCATAAACTTAATCCATGAATATGTGAAAATGGCTCCTACAATAAACACACAACATCCCTATGCCTCATATATATATATATATATATATATATATATACATAACTTGCACAGCTTATGTCTGATTATGCATACTTACACTACAAATATATACATAAAAGCATAGGCTACATAAGTGTGTTTGTTCAATGTGCAAGTCATGCAACAATGAATTTCGTGGCTCGACATCAATTGACTAGAACTGATCTGTACGAAATCCTACAAAATTCTAAGAGAAAGGGGTAAATAGGAAAATAATGAGCTTGTGGCATAGTTAATGCATAGAATTTATATATAAAAAATAAAGTAGCATACTAGGGTATATACATAATTATGTGACATAGCATGGCATTGACAGTAATACATAACATTTTACTTTCATCAAAAAGAAGAAAGAGGGGGGAATGAAAGCAACTGGAGAACGATAGCATTCAAACATTTTCCTATGAGCTCTTCTCGTATCATTCATCAACGTCGAATTTCATCAAAAGGAAAGAGGGGGTAGAATCAATCTGCATAAATTGACTTTTCATTCCATTTCTCTTTATTAATTAGCCCTAGGACTTGTAATTTTTACAAAATTAAGAAGCAAAATTCCTTTTGCTTTCTTGTCAAACTAAGTAGCAATCAATGATGCCGGTCCTCTTCTGCAAAAATAATATTGAAAAAGTCTCAAATAGAGAAGAAGTGGCAGCAGCACCTTCATTGAGATTTCTCAGAGGTTACATCGTAAATATGTTTTCTTCTCAATAAAGTCTTTGAGGGTTTCTCTAGCATATATATGACACGACCCGCCCCGACATATATGACGTATCCCAGGCGAATCATGCGGTCTAAAAACTAAAACTCGTGGCATAAACTTAATCCATGAATATGTGAAAATGGCTCCTACAATAAACACACAACATCCCTATGCCTCATATATATATACATAACTTGCACAGCTTATGTTTGATTATGCATACTTACACTACAAATATATACATAAAAGCATAGGCTACATAAATGTGTTTGTTCAATGTTCAAGTCATGCAACAATGCATTTTGTGGCCCGACATCAATTGACTAGAACTGATCTGTACGAAATCCTACAAAATTCTAAGAGAAAGGGATAAATAGGAAAATAATGAGCTTGTGGCATAGTTAGTGCATAGAATTTATATATAAAAAATAAAGTAGCATACTAGGGTATATACATAATTATGTGACATAGCATGGCATTGACAGTAATACATAACATTTTACTTTCATCAAAAAGAAGAAAGAGGAGGGAATGAAAGCAACTGGAGAACGATAGCATTCAAACATTTTCCTATGAGCTCTTCTCGTATCATTAATCAACGTCGAATTTCATCTAAAGGAAAGAGGGGGTAGAATCAATCTGCATAAATTGACTTTTCATTCCATTTCTCTTTATTAATTAGCTCTAGGACTTGCAATTTTTACAAAATTAAGAAGCAAAATTTCTTTTGCTTTCTTGTCAAACTAAGTAGCAATCAATGATGCCGGTCCTCTTCTGCAAAAATAATATTGAAAAAGTCTCAAATAGAGAAGAAGTGGCAGCAGCACCTTCATTGAGATTTCTCACAGGTTACATCGTAAATAAGTTTTCTTCTCAATAAAGTCTTTGAGGGTTTTTGTAGCATATATATGACACGACCCGCCCCGACATATATGACGTATCCTAGGCGAATCATGTGGTCTAAAAACTAAAACTCGTGGCATAAACTTAATCCATGAATATGTGAAAATGGCTCCTACAATAAACACATAACATCCCTATGCCTCATCTATATATATATATATATATATATAACTTGCACAGCTTATGTCTGATTATGCATACTTACACTACAAATATATACATAAAAGCATAGGCTACGTAAATGTGTTTGTTCAATGTGCAAGTCATGCAACAATGCATTTCGTGGCCCGACATCAATTGACTAGAACTGATCTGTACGAAATCCTACAAAATTCTAAGAGAAAGGGGTAAATAGAAAAATAATGAGCTTGTGGCATAGTTAGTGCATAGAATTTATATAAAAAAATAAAGTAGCATACTAGGGTATAGACATAATTATGTGACATAGCATGGCATTGACAGTAATACATAACATTTTACTTTCATCAAAATGAAGAAAGAGGAGGGAATGAAAGCAACTGGAGAATGATAGCATTCAAACATTTTCCTATGAGCTCTTCTCGTATCATTAATCAACGTTGAATTTCATCAAAAGGAAAGAAGGGGTAGAATCAATCTGCATAAACTGACTTTTCATTCGATTTCTCTTTATTAATTAGCCCTAGGACTTGCAATTTTTGCAAAATTAAGAAGCAAAATTTCTTTTGCTTTCTTGTCAAACTAAGTAGCAATCAATGATGCCGGTCCTCTTCTGCAAAAATAATATTGAAAAAGTCTCAAATAGAGAAGAAGTTACAGCACCACCTTCCTTGATATTTCTGAGAGGTTTCATCATAAATATGTTTTCTCTGAATTAAGTGTTTGAGGGTTTCTGTAGTACATATAGCAAACGTCCATTAGCTAGCTAGTCATTTACATTGAGCAAATATTTCGCCGAGAACAAATCATGAGTAGTACCAGTCATCAGAAAGGCCATTCTACTAAACAGAAGCCTGATCAAATCATACGCTGCCCACAACAATCAAAATCAAATTGCACGCAGGAAGGGGGCCACACTAGCCAGTCCAGTGAAAAGCCCAAGGTAACAAGTCCTGATGGGAAGAAAGAAATCACAACCAATCGTGGGGATTTGGTTAAAACTCTTCATCGCCGTAGAAATAGGTCCTTTGAACAAAAGTCAGAGAGGATGGAAAAACTGCATGATCCCCACCAAGGGTCCTCCTCTCAATCACAACAAAATCAGCAAAACAATATTAAAACGGCTCCTGCTACCGGTGATAGGCCAAATCCAAGTCAGCCCGGATCAAATCCAGTACAGCATGGGAACCCTCACCCTCCGCTTGGGCGCTAAGTCAAGAGAGGTTCTTGCTTTCGTAATTAAGCTTTTCCAGAAGCCAGGTCCAGGTCCAGTGGCAAGGAGGCTGGGTTTTGAATTGCGTTAGTTAATAAGAAAAAGATTTAAAAAAAGAAAAAGAAAAAGATGTTAAAAAAAATAAAGCCTTTTCACATCTATTGAAAAAGTTTAACTAGAGGAGTGGTAATGATCAGTGAGACGAGTATCTGAGTACTACTTGTTATTCTAGTTTCACTAGAATTGTGTTATTTGAGCAGCTTGAAATTAGTTTAAAAAGTAAATAGATTTATAATTTTACTTTTTAATTTTATGAATCTTTGAATGAATGCCTCTTTAAAATCTTTTTTTTTTCAACGAAAATATTTATTACATCCTCGTCTGACAAATTTCTCTTTCACCATTGATCCTTAGCAGTAATTGTTTGTTTTACAAGTTCCAGTTCCAGTCCTATCCAATTTCATTTCTCAGTAAATTTGTTCGAAGTTACCGATCTTTCTTTAGGATGTTCCAAATGTTTTTCAATTGTTGTTGTTCATAATAGCTACTAGTTATGGAATAAAAATTAGAAATAAGATTTTTACACCCAATTTTAGTGAAGTGAACATTTGGCTGACTCCTAGATAATGTTTCGTTGATGCCAATCTTAACAAAAGCATGAGCAGTAACATCATCTCAATCTCACTTTGATTTTTCTCTTTTTATTTTTTCTTCTAAAACAATTACCATTCTAGACCAAGGATATCCAATATTATTAATATTACATAAATAAAATAATGCACAAACAAAACAAAAATGAAATGAATTTCAAATATAAATTAATAATGGACACGTATTGTTAAATGAAAATATAATTCAATTAAAAGAGAAATGAAATAGTGGCAAATATCAAATAGTGGCATAGTGAAACGTTTCATCATTTTTCTAATAAACTAGATATATTTTAAGAGTAACGAAGGGCACATGCAGACCTGCTATTGTCCTCACCAAAGCAGAGGCAATGAGTTTATTTCTAATAATTTTAATTGAACATTGTATATAAGTAAGGGTATTGTTTAATTAATGAAATGTTCTTAGAGCATTTTTGATATTACATATATTTTTTGAAAAGTTCTCTAACCTCTGCTTACAAAACACAAAATTTGAGTTTTTACTAATAAAAACAAACTCTCCTTACAAAACATAAAATTTAAATTTTTACTAATAGAGGTAAATTAACTCATTTAAGCTCCAAAAACTCTATTAAAAAACAATCAAATAATAACAAAAATTTTGAAAAAAACTTGCCAAATTAAACTGTATCAGCTATAATAGAAAAGAATTTCATCTTTTGATGCAGTAAGCGTAGCTTTCCCTGATATGGCCGTACTTACGAAAATACCCATGAAAAGAGGAGATTAGAAATAAGATTTGAATTAGGACTTTACATGCTTAAAAGTCAAAAGTTAATAACCAGCAAGAGAGGGTAACAAGTTCTCTTCCAGAAGCAACAAAATTTTTCCTTTTCTGTTTTACTTGTAACGTTTAAAATAGTTTGGTCAGAACACATAAATTTCCTACAATATAATCACCAATAGTCACCACATGAACATTTGCCACCCTCAAACCGATGGAAACGGTTGTTATCCCTCACAATTATCACTCTTCCAGAACATTTGGACATAAACTTAATTGCAGTGTGACAATCACCGCAGACTCGCAAGTTCTTCATAATCCTTATTGGCCTATCAGGAGGGAAGGCAATCATCCCAAAAGCAATGGCCAGCCTCTCACTATGATACCGAATTGTTTGATTCTTCTCATCACCATCAACCTCTCGCAACACAAAACTTGTGTCAGGAACATAACCAGCTTTCTCCATTTCTTCCCCTAACTCTTCTAACTTCTGATAAATCTCTGTCGTTCTCGCATGGCACCTATCTCCTGAAACAAATGTATGAACTCTATTTCGCTCCTCGACCCAACTCAAACCTGTATCCTTCTTTACTCCTCGGTCCCTAAGCATCTTCCTAGCTTTGGCTGCATCTTCCCACCTTCCAGCAGCAGCATAAGCATTAGATAGCAAAACATTCATGCCTGGGCTCACAGCACCCAACTCAAAGACCAT
Source organism: Luvunga scandens (assembly GCA_030449905.1). NCBI lineage: Eukaryota > Viridiplantae > Streptophyta > Magnoliopsida > Sapindales > Rutaceae > Luvunga > Luvunga scandens. Next base: position 14,873 of record JASUUG010000715.1, read on the forward strand.
ATCTGCAGCGTAGGCTGCCAATTCAGTGTTTCCATGAATTCGGCAACCTGTCAACAAGGCTCCCCAAACAGATTCTGTAGGTGCAACGGGCATTTTCTCAATAACTGAAACTGCTTCCTGCAATTTACCTGCTCGACCTAGCAAGTCTACCAAAGAAGCAAAATGATGAGCTCCTGGCTCAACTCCATACTTATTCATTAGCTCAAAATAATATTTTCCTTTTTCAACTAACCCGGCGTGACTACAAGCATACAGCACACACAAAAATGTAATGAAATTTGGTTTCAGCCCAAACCTTTCCATTTCTTTGAACAAATCAAACACTTTATTTGTATGCGAGTGCTGAGCGCAGGCAATCAGCATTGCATTCCACATTCCAAGATTCCTAACGCGCACTTCCTCAAAAACCCGATAAGCCGGTTCAATTATTCCGCACTTAGAATACAACGAAATCAGAGAACTGCCCACAAAGCTTGATGAGTCAAAGCTTGTTTTCACACACAACCCATGTATTTGCTTCCCTAATTCAAGCACTGTCGAATTACCACAAACATTTAAAACACTCGAGAAAGTAAAATCGTTCACATCTAAATTCTCATACAAAGCTTGCTTAAACAGGCTTAAAGCCTCCTCAGTTTCACCCGACTGAGCATACCCATAAATCATCCCAGTCCAAGAAACCACATTTCTCTCAGGCATTTCATCGAAAATTTTCCTCGCAGTCTTTAGCTGACCGCATTTCGCATACATATCAAGCAAAGAACTATTTACAAACACATCAAAATCATACCCAATTTTCAACACAAGGGAATGTATACTTGCACCAGCATTCAAGTCTCCCAAAATCGCGCAAGACTTAGTCGCGCTGGGGAATATATGATCATCCGGAAAACGGCGCTCACCAATCATTCGACGAAAGTACTCTAAGGCAAGACAAGGAAGCTCATTCTGGGCAAAAGAGGAAATGACCGAGCTCCAAGTTGTGGCTGATTTTAACGTGGTTTCGTCGAAGACTTGGCGGGAAAACAAGGGTCGATGAGTTTTGGAGTAGAAGTTGATGAGGTGGTGAAAGACGAGAGGAATGGTTTGGAGGCCTGATTTGATGATGTGGGCATGAAGTTGAAGGCCCTTAGTGAGGTTTCTTGCGTAGGTTAGAGAGAGGAGGAGGGTGCAAATTTCTCTGTAAGTTAGTTCAAAGCTAGATTGGTTTAAAGGGTTTTGTGGGGGCTTATGGCTTGGGTTATTGGGTGATGATGATGGGGATGGCAAGGGTTCTGCGGCGACTTGAAGCATTAGAGGGTCAACTTTTCTGTCAGCGCGGTAGAAGATGATTTATATGTCACACGTAGAAATATGAACTTATAAGATATTATTTATTATTTATTACTTCACATGCTTATGAGTTGTACTCTATTTTAAAGTAATTTCAAAATAGTCATAACTTTAGTTTTATTATATATTTTGGGTCTTAATAAGCTATAAGTTATTGTAACTTATAATTCAATTATCATATATTGGCCTAACTTGATACACCCTATCATATTATTTATTTGATTCTTATTACTTTACAACTTTTGTAAGTTATAGCTCTTAGTAAAATAAAGCCATTAACTCAATTGAGTTTACTTTTAGTCACTTATTTTAATTAGTTTGTATCTTACAAAAGCTGTAAGGTAGCAATACCTTATTTATTTTTACATATTTTAGTTGAGCTATCCTTAGTTACATTGTATCTTATAACAAATATAAGTTAAGAAAACTGTTGCGCCACTTGCTCTGTTCTATGAATCAAAACTTAAAACAGCAGCTCCTCCACTCAGCAAAAGCACACAATCAAGAAGTAAAGAAACATATCAAGGCAACCAAGAAACGGATTACGTGGTTCGGTTCCAAATGAACCTACATCCACGGCTGAAAAACCCCAGCAAGGGACTAAGTTTTTATTGATTGATTTGATGATGATACAAGACTCGATCAATTCAACAGATTGTAACCTCTTGATACAGAGTTACCTCTCTGTTTTCGAACCTTTTCTTTTTTCTTCTTTTCATCACAGGCGAGCACTTGCTATTATATATATGCGTTCCCTCTAATGAAACTAAGCTGTTGCAACCAACTTCTTACCCACTCGGGCCCCACACATCCAAGTCACCAGCCACGTCAGCAACCTCTCAACAGAATATAACTAACAAGCTTCACAAATCTCCACCTTAGTTTTATTCTGCTCAAGCTTTCCCAACATTGCATCAGCTACCACTAACTTGACTCACAAGTTAACAATCCCAATCAAGCTTAGCAAATTTCTAAACCTGACTGATGGCAAAGGTTTGGTTAACATGTCAGCTGGATTCACCTCAGATGGTACCTTCACCACATTCACCAACCCTTTACTAATTTCTTCCCTTATAAAATGCAATCTAACATCAATATGCTTAGTTCTTTCATGATACTTAGGATTTTTACTAAGTTGTATGGCACTTGAGCTATCATAGCTCACAGCAATTCCTTGTTGGAATCCTAACTCAGATGTCAGACCCTTCAGCCAAATTGCTTCTTTTACAGCTTCTGTAAGGGCAATGTATTCTGCTTCAGTTGTTGACAGTGCTACTACAGACTGAAGGGAGGATTTCCAGCTGACTGCACCTCCACATACTGTGAACACAAACCCAGTTATGGATCTTCTTTTATCCATATCTCCAGCAAAGTCTGAATCTACAAATCCAGACACTCCAGGGGAAGTTTTATCAACTCTGCCATACAAAATGCCATTCTGAGTTGTTCTTCTAAGATACCTCAGGATCTATTTTACTCTATTCCAATGATCCTTCCCTGGATTCCCCATAAATCTGCTGACCACACCAACTCCATGTGCCAGATCAGGTCTTGTGCAGACCATAGCATACATTATGCTACCAACTGCACTAGAGTAGGGAATTTTCTTCATGTAACTTGTCTCAGCATCTGTTATAGGTTCTTGAGACTTAGATAATCTGAAATGAGCAGACAATGGTGTTGAAATTGGCTTTGATTTATCCATGTTGAACCTGTTCAGAACTTTCTCTAGATAGTCAGCTTGTGTAAGAAATAATGTCTTTTCACATCTATCCCTTACAATCTGCATACCCAGAATTCTTGTAGCTACTCCCAGGTCCTTCATCTCAAAATGTGTGTTGAGTTCCAGTTTTAATTTCTCTATTTCCTCATTTTGTTTACATGCAATAAGCATGTCATCAACATAAAGGAGTAAATAGATACCTCCACCAGAGGTCAAAAATCTGTAATACACACAATTATCAAACTGACTTCTGCAGTATCCATGATTAATCATAAACTCATCAAACTTCAAATACCACTGTCTTGGGGACTGCTTCAAGCTATATAAGCTCCTTTTGAGTAAACACACCTTGTCTTTTGAACCCTTTTCTATAAACCCCTCTGGTTGAACCATGCAGATTTCTTCATCAAGGCTGCCATGTAATAAAGCAGTTTTGACATCCATCTGTTCCAATTCCAGATCATAAAATGCAGAAAGTGCCAACAGTAGCCTTATGAAGCTGTATTTGACAACTGGAGAAAAAACTTCATTGAAATCCACCCCTTCCTTCTGAGTGAACCCTTTTGCTACAAGTCTAGCCTTATATCTAAGTGGTTCTTTCCCAGAAGCTTCTGTTTTGAGCTTGTAAATCCATTTACAGCCAACAATCTTCTTGTTGAGTGGTCTTTCAATTAAGTTCCAGGTGTTATTCTTCTTTAATGAACTTATTTCATCCTGCATTGTTGCTAGCCATTTTAACCTGTCACTTCTACTTATTGTTTCCTTAAAACTTTTTGGTTCTCCACCATTAACTTCATCTGCAACAACTAAAGCATAGGAAATAAGATCAGCTATGCCATATTTACTTGGCATTCTGATAGTTCTTCTCTCCCTATCCCTTGCCAACTGATAGCTTTCTAACTCAGACGATCTTTGCCCTTTGTCAAGATTTCCCATGAACCCCTTTTCTGTCTCATAACCATCTGGATGCTCCACCTCCAACTTAGCTCTACTTTCTGCATTTGATTCAGTAGTTGCAATCTCTGTTTCTACTTTTGACTGTAACATTGACTCTTCATCAAATGTTACATCCCTACTGATAAGAGTTCTAGCTAGCTTGCCATCAACACACCATATCTTATAACCCTTAATACCTTCAGGATACCCTAAAAAATACCCCTTAATAGCCCTTGGATCTAGCTTGCCTTGTTTTATATGTGCATATGCAGTACACCCAAAAATTCTCAAATTACTCAAATCTGGAGGCTTTCCAGACCAGACCTCTTGAGGTGTCTTAAAGTCTAGAGCTGAAGAGGGACTTCTGTTGACTAAGTAAGCAGCTGTAGTAACTGCCTCAGCCCAGAAATTCTTGGATAAATTTGCATTAAGCAACATACATCTAACCCTTTCTATCAAGGTTCTGTTCATTCTTTCAGCAAGTTCATTCTGTTGTGGAGTATATGTCACTGTTCTATGTCTTGCAATACCCTTTAGCTTGCAGAATTTATCAAACTCATTACTATAATATTCCAGGCCATTATCAGTCCTTAGCCTCTTTATTGTTTTACTGGTTTGATTCTCAATCAGTGTTATCCATTCCTTAAACCTTTTTAAAACTTCACTCTTATGTCTTAACACATAAACCCACACCTTCCTTGAAAAATCATCAATGAAGGTTATAAAGTACCTGGCACCACCAAGTGAAGGAACCTGTGAAGGCCCCCAAAGGTCTAAATGGATATAATTTAGAGTATGCTTGGTCTCTTGTTTCCCTGTGATAAATCTCTGCCTTGTAGCCTTTCCAAAAACACATTTCTCACAGAATTTTAAAGAGGAAATTTGATCACCACCAAACAACCCTTGTCTGCTTAGCTCCTTAAGACCCCTTTCACTAATATGAGCCAACCTCATGTGCCACAGCTTAGTCTTGTCACTGCTTACACTAGCTGTGACCCCTGCTACAGGTGAGGACCCTGCCAAAATATAGAGCCCATTTTTCCTTACCCCTTTCATGATGACACTTCCTTTTTCACTAACCTGAATCCCTCCATTTTCTGCTTTAATTGTGCAGCCTAATTGATCAATTACCCCGAGAGATATCAGATTCCTCTTAAGTTCTGGAACATACCTCACCAGATGCAACTCCCTAGTAACACCATCAAACATTTTAAGGCTGATGGTACCTATACCAGTTACCTTACAAGAAAGATTGTTTCCCAATAGAACCTTTCCTCCTTCCATGCTTTCAAAGGTTCTAAAGAGAGCTTTATTTGGGCACATATGGAATGAACAACCAGAATCTAGAATCCACTCACCAGTTGGATGCTTCACTGTAGCCACCAGAACATCAGCTTCATCATAATCTCCCTCATCTTCGGAAGCAACAGCAGCCTTCCCATTCTTCTTCTGAAGGTCTTCAAGCTTTTTCTTCTGAAAACAATCTTTAATATAGTGACCCTCCTTTTGGCAGAAATAACAGTCTCTCTTCTTTTTCTTCTTATCTGTTTTGTCTTTCTGGTTACTATTCTTCTTTTGCTTGTTATTCTTCTTATCTGGCTTTGCCTTAACAACTAAACCCTCTGCCCTTTCCTGATCTTTCCCTTCTGATCTTTTCTTTAACTCTTTAGATTCCAGTGCATTCTTGACATCCTTTAAAGTGAGAGTCTGTCTCCTGTACAGAAGAGTATCCACAAAATGTTCAAAAGAATCTGGAAGTGAACTCAACAAAATGAGCGCTCTGTCTTCATCCTCTAGAACTATGTTAACATTTTCAAGGTCAAGTATCAGCTTATTGAACTCATCCAAATGATCCTTCATAGCAGTCCATTCCTTCATTGAAAATGTATATAGTTTTCTCTTCATGTACAATTTTTGGCCAAAGATTTCTTCAAGAATAACTCTTCCAGTTTTGCCCACAACCCAGAGGCTGTTCTCTCCTTTGCTACTTCTCTCAGCACTTCATCAGAAAGATGAAGGATGATAGCACTGTGAGCTTTATTGTTTATAACTCTGTCGTCTCCACCAAAACTTGAAGAACTCGCATCCTTATCTTTCTTGGTCTTCGACCTTTCTTCATCATCCAATGCACTGTCTAACCCCTGTTGAATTAGAATTGCCCTCATCTTAAGGCTCCAAAGGTAAAAGTCATTTTCACCATTGAACTTCTCCAGGTCAAATCTGGTGCTTGCCATTTTCGGATTAAAGATCAGTTAAACACCAAGCTCTGATACCAATTTGTTGCGCCACTTGCTCTGTTCTATGAATCAAAACTTAAAACAGTAGCTCCTCCACTCAGCAAAGGCACACAATCAGGAAGTAAAGAAACATATCAAGGCAACCAAGAAATGAATTACGTGGTTCGGTTCCAAATGAACCTACATCCACGGCTGAAAAACCCCAGCAAGGGACTAAGCTTTTATTGATTAATTTGATGATGATACAAGACTCGATCAATTCAACAGATTGTAACCTCTTGATACAGAGTTACCTCTCTGTTTTCGAACCTTTTCTTTTTTCTTCTTTTCATCACAGGCCAGCACTTGCTATTATATATATGCATTCCCTCTAATGAAACTAAGCCGTTGCAACCAACTTCTTACCCACTCGGGCCCCACACATCCAAGTCACCAGCCACGTCAGCAACCTCTCAAATGAATATAACTACTAAGCTTCACAAAAACTCTGTTATTTTTATTTAATGATACGAACACAAAATTCATGTGTAATGATCTCTCATCCAAAATTTATTTTTTAACATCCTAAAATATAAAACTCGCTTGAAATATATCATTTAAAGTCTAAATTTGTCTATATTTTCTCTTGCTCCCATTTTTTTTTTTATGATAATCAATTAAATTTTGAAGTATCATTGGTCTTTTCAATACATAATTTAAAATCAATTAAAAATAAGGATGACAATAGGTTTGGCATTATGCACGGATGGTAATACTCGCACCTATAGTCTTATGATAAAAGAAGATCAACTTCACCAGGCCTTACTTATTGTGGGTTTAATCCAATGTGATTATGCATTTCTTAGTTAAAAATAAATAGATAAATAAATACGATTAGACAATTGAATATGTGATTTTGGTGCGCATTGATGTGTGAGTTGCTTTATTTAAAATAAGTAACATTTATTTAAATAAATTATTGCCTTTTTAATTTGTTGGTGAGTTGCTTGGGAATGGAAGAGAGGAATGGAATGAGTAAGGGTTAATCTCTATTTGTATAATTAAAGCCCCTTTTAACTAATTATTGGTGTTACTAACACAATTTATATAATTAAAATCAAATTAAGGTAGTTTTTATTTTGGTTTGAAATTACTTAAAATAAATTTAAATTTAACTGAAGTCTAAATCTGAATGACATGTTTTTATTTTTTTTAATATCTAAATCTCAATGACATTTGTTTGTTTTTATAAATAAAAAAAAGGTAAGTTTTATATTTTAAGAAATAAATATATTTAATAAAAATATTTTTGGAATATAATTTACAAGCATTCGCCAGTAACCAAAGCATATTCATATTGTCCCCTTAAGTTAAAAAAGAAAAGAAAATTTAAAAAATATAAAATTAATAGAATTTCCAGATACTTCTTAGATATTTAATTTAAGTGGGATGTGTTATCCATCCATTGGATGGTGAAACTCTTTATTTTTTTAATCAAGTAATTAAATAACCACTTTATTTTTTCCCCCTAAATTCGACTAGAAAGTGGGATAGTTCATTCTCTATATATAGTTGAGATTGTAATATTCTTTCTTCAGCATTCATAAATAAATAAATAAAAACTATACGAGGAGCCAAACTAAAATTGTTATCAATAAATTCATAAAATCATGGAGTAAAAATGCATTCCTACAATTCCTTTGTTGAGATGCTCATGAAGTCTACTGAGAAATTTTTTTAAAAAAAAATTCTTAAACTCTTTTGTAGACACACTCTTGTGAATAATGCACTCTCTTTAGTTAAATTGTTCATTTTTTTCTCTAGCTCTTAACTTATCTAGCCATAAAGTTCAAGGATTACTTAGAAACTTGCAAAGAGTTGTCTAAAAACTATCAGGGGCGAAGGGTTCTTACCACTAGAGGAGGCCACGGCACCTGCAGGCTTTTTTTAAAAAAAATTAAATTTCTAAAGGAAATATTAAAAATTAGGCATAAAAATACTGATTTGGCCCCTCCACAATTGCTTTGTAAGCTTTACATGTAGGATGAAAATGTAATTGTATATTTTGTGAAAGAGTCAAAGTGGCTCAAATGTTTGATCTTTATTTGTTAATTGCTTTTTCATTTTGACAAAATAACAAATAATTTTTTAAACCTTTTTGATAAAGTTTGAACCCAGCTCTTTAATTTTTATTTTGTTAAATTTTTTATTTTATTTTTTATTTGTGACAGTAGCCTCAATTATCAATTAAAATCCCCAAATCAAAATTGCTACAGTTACAAGTATAATTTCTAAATTACCAGTGCCTACACTACAGCCACAGCTATAGATGAAAAAATTATATAAAATCAATCTTTTATTAATACTTGAAGTTTGAACTTGGCCCCGTCCGAGATTTACCCCGAGCTCCACCCCTGAATACCGTACTGCTGGTCAAGAAGTTCTCACTTAACAACTTGGGAAGAGTTGACTCAATACGTACAGCACAGGTGTGCTGCGACGTGCTGCTTATTGGATGAGACTGTGGCTTGAGCAAACTGTAGGCTTCTATATCAGCTTTGATATCCCTCGGATCCTTCTCTTTGTTATAAACCTAGCATACAACCCAACCAGTCCAGATAGGATCATCAGATTCAGATTGAATGATGTTTACGTCAATCTTATGTTCATCCATGATCCAACCAGTCTTTGTTGGATTAGCTTGGTAAGGTTTGCGTTGATAAAAGACAAGTGCCTTCTTGTAGCCGAGTAGGGCTTTTGATTTGGATCCATATATCTTTTCTGACGATCCTGGGGCAGCCTTCCAAAATTCATTAATACCCGCGTTTCGGTTACGAGCACTCGATCCTACTCCGTACAACCTCAGATACGTGAAGAAGTACACAGTTGGCTGTCCCGGCCATTTAAATATAACCGATAAATCCTGAGGACCGTACATTTAGATATTGAGGGAGTTGATAGCACTGGCGTCGGGACGCAAAGGCTTGTTCAAGAGTTTGTTCTTCAAGTAAACAGTCAGCAACTCTTCATCGCTAGGACAGAAACTAAACCCTACACGGAATCAGATTCGAGTTCAAGCTCCTCCCTATTATCGGCGGTCGACTTGTATTCAAGTTCTTCCCTAATGGAATCGTATTCAAGTTGTTCCTCTTCCTCCTGCTCATCATCGGCCGATCCATGCCCATGCTCATCCTCCTCCTCCTCCTCATCATCTGTCCATCCATGTCCATGTTCATCATTCTTCGTTCGAGCTCTGCTTCTTCTCGTAGATCCATGTTCATGTTCATCAATCTCAGGATAATAAGAAGAAAGGAAAAGAAGAAAAACTAAGATTATAATTAACAAACAAAATTGAATGATATTCTAAGAGAGATTAATTAAGATTTGGTGATATAAATAGAGATCCCTACCTAGTAGCAAGCTTGTATGTCTGTCGAGCTAGCTTTTCCGAGGGTCAGCAGGAATGTCAATGCAATCTTGATGAGTTTTTGAGTTCTACTACGAAATTAGCTAATCATTAATCCGGCTATAATTAGCTTCTCCGAGGCTCGGTAGAATTTATATTCATGCGATGAGGACTTTGCATTCTATTATGGTCCGGTCATGTGCTTGATCATCCAGGAGATTTGTATAAAAAAAAAAATTGAGAGAGATTAGAAGAACAAATTCAGTTCTGGGAGTGTTTCTAAATTACTTCTTAAATGTTTTTGTATGCTAATGATATTTGTACTTCACTGAAAATTTAATAACTTCTAAGGAGATTTATTTGAAGTAAACAAAAGATAGAGAGAATGAAATCATATTAATTGTGCTGAGAAAATATGAGAAAAAAAATAAAAATATTTAATAATATGTTATGGGGCCACTACTTTTGTTTTTTTTTTTATTAATAAAAATAAAAGTTATCATTTTAATTTGACACATTGATTTCGTTGGTGTTGAAAGGCTTGTCATTTTTTTTGTCTACAATCTAAATATATTTGAATTAATTTAAATTCTAAATAAAGTTAAATGCCTGAATTTAAATGATATTTTTTTTGTCTCAATCGCTAGCAATAAGTATTAAGCTTCTCTAACTTAAAAAATCTGAAAACCAATATTTTTACATTTGCACCTTTACAAATTATAAATATTAAATAAATAATAAGTATCTCGAATAGTATTAATGAGATAATATATTAGTAAATAATGTCCAATTGAACACAACCTTTAATATTCTAAGTTAGTAGATATTAATCAATTTTATTGTAGTTCATAATGTTTTTATATAAAAAATATTCATAAAAAATTATAAAGATAAATAATGCTAATTTGAAATAAAAAGATAAAATAATAAGTCTACTATTATATTATCATAAGTTATGGAGATGAGTAATAATGATAGTTGGTAAATTTTATTTAAGGATGGAAATTAATTAATTATATATTTGGAGAATATTTTTTAATGATGTCTTTTAGACTCTTTAGATTAAGTAAAAAGTTAAAAAATTTTTGAATTTTTAATAATTTAATGATTTAATAACTGAAATTTTTTATTAAATTAAAAAAAAAACAAACTTAATGATTTAATTGACTGAATTTTAACCAATCAAGTTATTTAAAAAAAAGTTAGCCCTTAAGATTTCTTGTACATTATTATGTAAAAGATAAGGTCAAGAGAGTACAACATGCGCCAAAATCAACTATTTTTTTTTTCAACTAGATAATAACCTTTGCACCATAATGTGTTCCCTATGAATTTTTTTTTCATTTAAAGAAAATTAGGAAAAACTATCTTCTCAATCCAATCTCAATTCCTTCAAATGTTTTATTTTCTTCTACTTTTAATTATAATTTTATTATTGTTAAGTTCAATTATTAATATTAATTTTATTTACTTTTTAATAAGATATTAAATTAACTTTTAAAAATACAAAAATAATTAAATAGTCAATAGTTTAACGAATTTAGTGAACAGGAGTTAATTTAAAGAAAATACAAAGTTCCGAGGAAGGCCAGCATTGATACCACCCTTTTTGCCAGCATTTTAAACAGTTAGTCTTTAGCTTTTTAAGCTCAAAACAATCCAAAGCGAAAAATAATGGAATTGGAGTTGACCTAGACTGAAAATGTGGTTTAGTTTAAAAGTTAGAAATATTCAATGAGAATAAAAGCACCGCTTGTATAGGTGTAAAGAAGGCCGGAAGAACCTTAAGAGCCGGCGAAGGGTGGAGTACCTTTTTAAATTAATAGCTTGAGAGTAATAGAATGTAATACCCATAAAAGAAAAATAAGAATTCTAGAAATACCTTTATTCTTAAATTAAGTATTAGAGTAATCAAGTGTTAGTTCACGTCAATGGTCAGAAAAAAATTACAATTGGAAATCTTCCTCTAATTATAGTATAAATGCCATTTTTCTAATGAGTTGTTCAAAGTTCTTATTCTAAGAAGATGAAGATCCTTACTTATCACATTTTCTCTGCGTTTTATTTTTTAAGGAGTTTGTTGTCTCATAGAAACTAATGTGGGAAATTGATTTTAAATCAACTTCCTTTAACTCCCCACAAACGCATATAGTAACTGCTTATCATAAAGAAATAATGAATAACGACATATCTTCAATCATATAGGCAAATAAATTGTGTGAACATGAACATATCCAAAAACTTATTCGATGAGTCAAAAACATATCTCGATTGCTAATTCGGGTAAGAGATGTCTTAATTGTAATCGTATGTAAGAGACTTTCAAAATATGTTCATTGTATCCCAGATTTAATTTATTTTAATACTCAAGCATATTAAATCCCCTCGGTATGCTAGAATTGTGCAATCTCTTTATGTATTCACAATTGTAATATCCTAAAGATATTATACAATTGGTCGACCAGTAAATCACATAAAAGAAAAAATAAATCTTCCCATCACACTCATATCTATCAATCAAAAATAGTTGCTTTTCTAGTCATTTTTCATAGACCGAATCATATCAAGATCATAAATAACATGCTAAAGTAGCAAACACTAGTCTAAGATCTCAGAAACATAGTTGATAGTCATAAAGATACCTGGATTGACTTATATAAAATCATATGAAACTTACACAATGAGAAAGAAGTGAGATTCTCTTATTTTTCATTTTGGTCACCAAGCGCGCGTGGTATGATGCATACGTTATAGTGAATCTTTTATTTTAGGATGTATGTCTCATTAATTCAATTCACTGTACATATCTTAGTCCAATTACTTTTCTATAGCGTCTAACCTAAGTTCTTAAAATGAACACTTTCTTCTAGTGCTAAAATAAGATCTCACGTTTGGCTTCAATTAGGTCTCTATGATGGTGAGGTACATTAAAGTCAGTCTATGATAAATATCATGTAAGACCTCATCTTAATTTTAATCAAGGCAACAAAACTTGTCGAGTAACTTCTTTTATTTGGCTTTCAAACAAACATATTGGTTTATTACTTTACTTGTCTCATCTCAGCTTGCTTTTAGAACAACTAAGGCGACCACTCGTGTAAAAAAATCGATCTTGACCTGACGACATACTTTCATATGTGTGTAATTATGCCTTTCATAGAATAAATTAAAATAAGAGGCACAATCACATTTTCAAACAACTCATGTAATAAAGATGTTTACAACAAATAAACACATCTCAATAATGTAAAATTAAAATCTAAAAACACATTTTAACAATGTAAAATTACAATATACTTAGCCCTAATGATTTAGCATGAGAGGCAAATACATCCCTTGTTATAGCTTTGGTAAGTGGATTTGCTATCATGTTATGCGTAGATATATATTGTATGACTATTTCCTTCTTTGTCACACTGTCTCTTATAAAATTGAATTTAATCTTAATGCGTTTCAACTTGCTATGGTATTTAGTATCTTTAGAGAAAAGATAGCAGCTTGACTGTCACAATAGATAGTTACTGGACTATAATTGCTAATATTAATCTCTAAGTAATCTACAAAATTTCTTAAGCCGCACAACTTCTTGTACTATTGCAGAACATGCAATATATTCAGCTTCCATCATCGATAAAGCCATGCATGTTTGCTTTTTGCTATTCCATGTAATTGCTCCTCTATTTAGCAAGAATGCATACCCTAAAGTTGATTTGGCTCATTCAGATCGCCGGCCCAGTCGCCATTTGAACATCTAACAAGTTGCAAACCATCTTATTGATAGCATAAACAATAATTTACAATTCATTTGAGATATGCTAAAATTCTCTTAACTCTACTTCAATGCTTTTAATTAAGATTAGATTGATATCTACTTGATAGTCTTACAACATAACTGATATCAGGTCTTGTGCATATCATTGCATACATGAGACTTCCAATGGCATTTGTAGAAGGAACTCTAGTTATTTTTTCTTTTTCTTGAGGAGTCTTAGGCCACATATCGAGACTAATAGATTATCCTTTGGCTATAGGTGTATCCTTTAGCTTACAATTAGTCATGTTGAATCTTTCAAAGATTATTTTAATGTAAAACTCTTGTGACAGATCTAGAAGTTTCCTTGAATGATCCCTAAAAATTTTGACTCCTAAGATATAAGTTGCTTCACTTGTATCTTTCATGTCAAAATTTGAATATAGCTAATATTTAACAATTTTGATAAACTCTTTACTGTTCATTGTCAAAAACATATCGTTCACATACAAAGACAATATCGCAAAAACATCTAAATAAATTATAGTTTGATGGAATTTAAGGTTTCATTGTTTAGAGGATTACTTAAGGCCATAAATAGATCTTTAAGCTTGCATACCTTGCATTTTTTGCCTTTAACAACAAAACCTTGTAGTTGTTGCGTATAAATTTCTTCCTCTAGTTCTCCATTGAGAAATGTAGTTTTTATATCCATTTGATGTAGTTCAAAGTCTAAATGTACATTGATAGCCAAGATTAATCGTATTGAAACAAACCTTACCATAGGAGAAAATGTCTCTTCATAGTCTATTCCCTCATTTTGGGTATAACTTTTAGTGACTAATCTCGCTTTGTATCTTTCGATTGTACTATCTGCTTTACACTTTATTCGGAGAATCCATTTGTTTCTGATAGCTTTACGATTAGGAAGAAGTTCAACCAAGTCTTAGAACTAATTAGCTTTTATAGACTCCATCTCTTCTTCTATTGTTTTCATCCATAAATCCCTAACAGATGATGTGGGAACCTCATAAAAAATATTTGGCTTCTCACTATTGTGTGAGGCAATCATAAAGGCTCTCTATCAATCTCAAAACGACAACTAGGAATTAACTTACGACTACTCTTCCGAGTTGATTCCCCAGTTGGAATCAAAGTATCTGGTGTTTTACTCCCACTCAGTAAGATCCCCAGAAGGATTTGACCTTTGGTGTCAAACATCGATATTAGAAGTGATAACCTCATTTGAATATTTTAATTCATAAAATTAAAAATCTTTATCAACTTCTCAAATGCTAGGAAATTTATTTTCTAAAAAATTGACATCTCATAATTCCAATTCAATCACAGTTCTACTTTCATGTTCACCAATGAACATATATTCTTTAGAGTGTTCCGAATATCTAATAAAGATACATTTTTTACTCTTGGCTCTCAATTTCCTAAACTTATTGGTGGAGTTATGAACATAAGACTCAGACTGTTAAGGTCGCAGATAAGATAGGCCAGGTTTCCTACCTATCAATGACTCATATGGAGTGGAACTGATTGATTTTGAAGGAACTCGGTTAAGTATATAGGCAATTGTTAACAAAACATCTCTCCAGTATTTTATTGGAAAATTTAATTGCGCCATCATTGACCTAATCATTTCTAACAACATTTTATTCCTTTTTTTCGCCACACTATTTTATTGCGGAGTTCTAATAATATTCAACTATCTATTTATTCTTTTCTCATTTTACAGTTCTTTGAACTGTTCCAAAAGACATTTATATCCTCGATCAGTCCTTAGGACTTTAACATTATTATTTAGTTGATTTTTTACTATGTTTGGATATAACTTAAAGCAATCTAATGCTTTGGATTAATGAGAAATTAAGTAGACATGACTGAAATGTGAATCATCATCAATGAATGTAATAAAATATGAGGCTCTATATTTAGCCCTTCCAGTCATTGGACCACAGATGTTATAATAGATTAATTGCAATGGTTTTTAGCTTTAATTTCTTTGCCGAATGATTTTCTAGTTGTTTTTCTAGCTAGACAATTTTCACATATGGGCAATTCAACCATAGTGAGTGGACCTAACATGCCCTATCTTGCAAGTTTATGCATTCTTTTTTACCCTATGTTATCTAACCTAGCATGCCAAGTAATAGCATCTATCTTATTATTACTTGAAAAAGTAACATCTGAAAAATAACTATTATTATAATCTCCAAACAAGCACCATGAAAGTTTAAATTATATCCTAATTTAAGAAGAATAGGAACAGAAACCAAGTTTCGTAAAATCTCCGGTGCATATAGAATATCGTGTAACAAAATAATACACTCACAACGTAAAGTCAATTTGCAAGTGCCTATTCTTTTTGCTTTAACTCTGGAGTTATTGCCTACGTATATCTTTCTAGTCAATTGACTAATTCAACGGTACTCCACAAACGCATCTAGATCACGACCTATATGGTTTATTGCTCTTGAATCTATAGTCTACATAGGACGAGAATCAGTTAGGAGTACAGAATTCATAACTAACACATAATTTAATAAAGTAGAGTTAGGTCTCACTTTTTTTTGGCTCAGTGCACTCACGAGGGAAGTGACCTAGCTTGTTACAATTGCAGTAATTTATTGTAGATTTGTCCCTTTTTGTGCTAGCACGCTTATCCCTTGAGCGCTTCTTAACGTTTGACTTCTTTTTATTATGATCATATCTCTCACCCTTTGGGTTATACTTATGACCCTTTTTGCCTTTGAAGCCTAAAGCTTTGTACGAACTCAATTTGGCCATAAAAACACGATTAGAAAGTTTATCTGCTCAAAGTGCTCTGCTTCAAGTTTTAGGTGATGTTCTATATCCTTGAAAGTTCTGATACTTTCATTGTGAGTCAAATTTACTTTCATGTGTTCTCAGGAATCAGGTAGAAATATTATTACTACCTAGACTTGTTGTTCATAAGTCAAAATATGTCTAGTAGCCTTAAGTTCGTGAATCATGTTTGATATCTCCCTTAGATATTACCTCATAGTATAATTTTAACACTTCCGATAAGAATCAAACTTGATTGTAAGCCTTCTCAGCTCAGTGGTCAAAGTACCACCAAGCTTATCATTTAGAGTGAGTCATATTTTTTGAGCAGTCTCATACTCATCAAATTCATACATGAGGTCATCTTACATGCTATTCAGCATCTTTATGCGAGCATTGCTATTCTTTTTTGTCCAGGCTTAGTAAACCTCAAAATCCCTCTTATGTCAAGAACTATTACAATGCTTTAACTTAGCTAAGGTGTTGTTGAGAGCTTCTAGAGTCTCTTGCTTTTCAAGGACGTACTAAATTTTATGGTGCCAAATATTATAATTATACCATTTAGCGTCTCACCCTTGTTCAACTCAGTCACAATATTCTTAGATATAGATGCCATTGATTAGTGTTAAAAATTGTATGTTTATTAATGGTAAAAATATTATTTTGTGCTTATATTATAATTTATATGTGTAATTATGTAACATATTGTAAATTTCTAATTATTTTTCTAAATATTTAATTTTGTGTATTTTTGTGTGTTTATTAGGTAAAAATAATAATTTCACACAATTCGAGGCTTTAAACAAATGCACATTTTGGATTTGAAGGTCAAGAGGTTATTTCATTGTCAAGGAAATTCGTGATTTTTCTTGTGAAATTATAAGGTTTTACCACAATAAGTGTGGTAATTGTAAAATTATAAAATTTACTATGTTAGGTATGGTAATTATTAGTGGAATGAGTTAGGTATGATTGAATGAATTAAGTTAGGTTTATGTCTTATTAGTGGGACAAATGTTTGGCTATGATGTAATTAGCCTTATTTATGTATGTGGTGTAGATTAATCATGTATTAGTATAAATAGAGAGGGGGGTAGCACACCTCTCTACACATTTTCTTCACTTATTTCCCCTCAATTTCTTCTTCTTCTCATCTCTCTTTGTAATATTTTTTCAATAAACAAAATTAGTTTTATTTTAATTTTCAAATACCATTTTTATGCATAAGTTAATTTTAAATATTTTTTATTTCAATTATGCTTGGCTAAATATTAATAGTTAGGGGAAGATGAAACTCTTAGTAAAAAAATATGGTTTAATCAAAATTTATTTTTAATTATATAAATTAAATTATTTTGTATTTAATTTTATACATATTTTATATCTTAAAATTTTGATTTATCGTAGACAAACAAGGGTGTTTGGCACAATAAATTCTTAATATCTCAATATAAGGTATGGTAAAATGGTATTTTGATTTATTGTAGACAAATTATATTTTGGCACAATAAATACTTAATCCATAATAAAATTAATGGGAAAATAATAATTTATACAATTAATCTTTTGAGCAATAAATCTAAATAAAAATAGCAAAAAGAATTTATTAAATTTTATTTACTACTAAGAGTGGATCCACAACCTTAATTGATTTAATTTCATAATTTCATTTAAATTAAGTTGTATAAATTCAAGTTTTATTTTTATTTTTAGATAAAATAAAATAAACAAATAAAATTTTTTCTCTATGAATTGACCTCGGACTCACCAAGCTATTATATAACAAAACACTCTTATATTTGGGAGTTAGAAATCACTTTTAAGTTGTGTCAGCCATCTTAATTTTCTTTGAATACAAAGACAATTGAAAATACAATCAATAAAAGTATCTAATAATTATATACAAACAATTAATTTTGTTCCAAATGTAAACCGAAAAACATGACAAACTCACATTGAGAATGGAATAAAAAAGTCATCGAAGCTTCTAATCATCATCCAATTTCCTTTGTTATATTAATCATTAATTCAATTTTAATATGCAAAATTATCATTTCTAATCATAAATTCATTAAATTCGATTTGATCAAAACTCCCACTCAATAGAATAATTCATGAGATATTGTAAAAACAAATATTGAGTTGAATAACAATTGATGTAGAAATTCAATTAAAGGAAATATAGCAACATATTGTTAAACCAACAAAGTGAATAAAAATTCACAAATGAAAGAAATAACCAAGCTAGTAGGAGTCCATTCAAGTCAATACTCACTTCAGTTTTATATAATAGTAGAATAGTTGCTTACGATAGATGGCTGCTTGCTTGCAACAAATTCACTCATGATCAAGTTACAACCTAAAATCTATGACTATATTATGTTAACTGTTTGTATTTTGTTCATTCCATCAATATGCTCTCAGATACTTGTAATTATGATCTATTTACCATAACTAAGGGGTCTTTCCATGAAAACCTCTACAAACAATCGTCATTTTTTGATAGTCTATATATATATATATATTCTACATGTTCTTAAAATATTCTTTGTTGCGCGTGACTCTTTCATCGAACATATACTCATTTATATCTCCATATAAAAACAATTGTTCCTTCTCGATGATTCAGTTTATAGTTTTCTCATACCATAATTTATGCCCTCTACCAAGGTGACCAGCTTGTCTTCTATTTCGAAGGCTTGTGTGAATGCTAAGTACTGAAGTTTGCCTTATTTTTTAAGCAAGACAGTGCTCCTCCATTAGCTCAATTTTACACTTCAACATATAATATGCATTCGAGGGATTCTTCATCTCTTCTAACATGTGAGTCTTAAAAACCAATGTATTATCATCAGCAAATAAGGAATTGATGAGGACCCGTTGATAATTATTCCAATCTGTGTACTTAGTGTTTGGTTTTCCTCACATTAAGGGCATAAAGACATCATATATGTCTTTTATATTCATACACATAGAACAATCAGGGTTCATTTTATAATTTTCCATTTTCTTTACAAATTCTTCATGAGATAAGTCATTATTAATTTCAATTAGATTAATAGGTGCAAACCAAACTCTATATGTAATTAATTCCTTTTCCTCGATCCATAATTTTCTGATGGGAGGCATCTAAGATAAATTACATAAAATTCAAATTAGTGATTGTTAACAAACGACTAAACATGAGATATAATTAAATTTCAGCTAATTTCCATTAAAAAATATTTTCGAGCTCCCACTAGAACGAAATATTTATTAATGTATAATGCTCATCTACGAGATAACATATATTTGATCTGAATTTTATTTCAAAATTAAAAAAGAAAAAAATTAAAAACTTTGATTTTATGTTAAAAATAAATAGAAAATTAAATTTCAGATCAAACGACGCCCAAATCAGGGTCTTAGATAGCAATATATATGCAAAATATTAATCAGGGTCTTTCAATCATCATCCAATTCCTATGTGCCGCCTCTTTTGGCTTCGATGACGTTGGGTTTAGCACCTTCCGACTCAATTTTTCGTCCTGATTTGAATGATGGCTTTAGATTTTCAATCGAAGGTCATAATAAGCTGGAATCATTAAAAAACCGATTTTGATACTATTCATCATCTTCTCCAAAATTAGGGTTTTTGAATTTTGTGACCCTAATACAACCAGATTTATATTTTAGCTACAACTTTCTCGTTCAAGTCTGTTTCTAACAAATCACATATCACTGGGAAACTCTCGAAAAGATATTTCCAATGATATATAACTCACAATGCCAGATTGCCTAGATAAAAATATATGATCAAATAAAGTTTCGAGTTTCATCTTTTAATTAAGGTTTATAAAAATTAAACCTTAGGTCATTTTTGTCTTTTAATTCCAGAATTTTTTATAGTGATTCTAGCATTCAAGAACATAAATTAAATAGCCACCAGATTATATATTTCATGAAAAAATAATTAACACATAAAATTCATGCATTTTCATGAAATAAACTCCACTATTCACACGAATCCAACAGAAAAGCGAGTCTACGATACCAATGAAAGAAAAATAAGAATTCTAGAAATACATGTCTTCTTGAATTAAGTAGTAGAGTAATTGAGTATAGGATCACTTTAATACTCAGAAAGAAATCACAATTGGAAATCCTCCTCTAATCATAATATAAATGCTTTTTTCTAATGAGTTGTTCATAGTTTTTATTCTGTTTTCCCGAAAAAGTGAAGAAGATGAAGATTTTTACTTATTATTTTTTCTCTGCATTATATTTTTTTAAGGAGTTTGTTATCTCATAGAAATTAATATGGGAAGTTAATTTTAAATCAACTTCTTTCAACTTTTCATAACAGCACATGGTAACTGCTTACCATGTGCAGATCAGGTCGGGTTGGCCCATCATAGGCGACCCACCCATCTAACAACCCATGAATCAAATGGACAAGTACATCAGCATAAATGCAACCAAAACCATCTTAAAGGTTGAATTGTATTTAAATATTTGTGCCTAAAGGAGAATCACTACTACTATGGTGGCAGAATTCATATCGACATTGTTGAAAACCTTGAATGGTTGAATCATTGTCTTCAATTTTTTAATAGAGACAGCGTTTGAATTTCTTTTTTTCTTAACTTCCCCACGAGAAATGAATTAAAAAATGTGTCCTTTTAGAATCCTAGTCATTGTAAAAAAGATTGATAGGTCTTCTTTTACAGAATAAAGTATTCAAAAATAGATTCAAGTATACGCAAAGAAATAAAATGAAGTATATTTCATAGTTATAAGTGTTAGTATGTCAATGCGTTTGATATATTTAGCAAGTATTTGAATGTCCTAGTAAAGATCCTAACTTAATTATCTCATCCTTGCCTTTCTAAGTATGCAAAAGTTATATAACTTAGAAAGTATTGATGGTATATTCCAATTACTTAACATATAGCAATAATACTCTACGTGGTATCAAGGTTAGATCAAGAAAGGAAATGATTGACAAACGAGAGTTGCTATATCATGCTAGGATATTGAGAAATGAAACAATATGTGTTATATATATCATGCATATGAATGAATGAAAAAGTAGTGTTGTTCCCTGACTTTTTTTTGTGTGTAGAATTAGTTTATTTTAAGTTTTAGTCTATCTATATTTAGCTACACAAATACATATAACATTTTGATGTCAAGATATAATTGATTTATGATAGAGAATTTTGCTATAAAATACACAAACAATAATAATCATAAGACCAGATAGAGTGATTTGTGTACACTAATTTATTTTGATATTTATCACTCCTCTGACATTATGCTTCTCAGCCTTCACCATATGTAATGGGCTAAACAAATTTTTTCCTAAGCAATTTTACATATTTGTTAATTAAGTTATGCATATAAAATATTGTCCCTCCTTTAAGAATAGACATTAATTAAATATTAGTTTTAATATGTTTTAAGACTAGATCGAGTAATTTGCCAATTTATCTTGATTATATTTTCATTACTCTTTTGACCTAATGCTCATGAGCTTTCATCATGACCTATACTTTTCTCACAAGTTGTTAGCAACTACTATATTCACAAGATTAATGAGTCATAGTATTATGTAGAAAATCGAAACAAGCATTTTTTTTGAAGTGGGTACTTGGATAATAAAGAGAAAAGTCATACCTTCATAGGTCTTTCTTATTTTGTAGAGATGTTCATTGGCATGTTATATTCATGCAAAGCCATTTTATAGGCCGTTAGGTCTTGCTTGTTCTTAAGGTTAGGATTTGATCTATCATATATAAGCAAAGAGCAAAGTATTAACAACTTGAAAATGGCCATGCACGATCGCCAAATGCAAAAGTTATTCTCATCCTCATCTAGTTAACAACCTTATGTAGGCTTATATTAGTTTTTGGAACCTTAATGATAGCCTTGACCATATTCACAAGCCCATTCTTGGCCATAAAGTGTAAAAGTTGTAGCCACTGTCAGTGACAAACACACTTGGACAGTGCCACTTTTTGAGCATCTCCACGATCACTTTCAAATGACCATTTTTGCATGCAAGGTGTATAGGACACAAGGTCTCTATATTCTGTTTGATAGTACCATGACCATTAAGTTCAAGCAGGAAGCACACTCCTTTAAGATAGCTATTTGATGTAGCAAGAGAGTGGGATAATTTCATTTCAATCTTCCAAAAGTAGATGCTATGATTTATAATCATTAATCAATTGTAGCATATCTAAAATTCATAACAGAAAACATATTAATATAGCTTTCAAAATAAAAGAAAACTATGTTTCCTCAAAGAAAAGAAAGAAAACTATGTTTTTAAAATAAAAGAAGTGGAAAACAATGTTGGCATTTCAAATGCTTTTATTTCTTTTGTTTATCACAATTTTTACAGGAGGCTTTTAATTTAACCAACTTATATCTAAGGTAGTGTTCTCAACATATATTCTTGAATGTTTCTTATTTCAATCGCCAAAGACAGAAGGGTCTTGTCTTCAACGTTCTTGCAACAAGATAGTTCAAAATCCAATGAGACAAGAAATCTAGGTAAAGTTACTAAGGAGTTGATAATACTTGTCTTCATTTGCTCATCTATGGCTTATGTAAGATTTGAAGAGAAATAGGAATGAGCCATAGTAAAAAAACTGTCAGCAATATTTGTCCTCTAATTAGTAACTCTGCTAAGCATAAACAATGATTTATGCAAAGCCGTATTTCCCATTGTGGTTTCTATCCTCAGCAAATTCACTAATGCTTACGATGTAAGGAGAATGCATTTTACAAAGTTGACAAGTATGGTAGTTGTATTAAACTTCCCAACTCGAACAAGGAGTATCTCTTTACTTATTCTCCTTGTTAATAAAAATGGATAATAGTGAGCCATTTGTGCAGTAATTTCACATGACTAAACTTAGCCACCATATGAAGTAACTATTGCCGTTAAGATTGACTTTCTCAACAATATAATGCAAATCTCATTTAGTGATGTCAAAAAATGGAAAATCATCAACAAATGCACTCCTATACCAGGAAGAAGCTACTCACGAGCATGAAAGTACAATGGATTTTGAAAATGACTTCAAGATTCAAGTTTTAGATACAGTTCACTTTAAAACAATTATTCACCCACTTCAAATCATAATAATATTTTTATATGCTAACTAAGGTTAACTTAAGTTGGTTAACTTTTGTTAAAGTTTTTTTTTTTTTTGAAAATTCGTTATCACATGAATGCTTGCATCTTAGTTAAAAAAAAATCATGTGTGAATTTCAAATATTATTTCACTTTTGTCAATATCTACTAGTTTAAAAACCCATGATCATGACTTGTTTTGACAGTCTAGTTAAAGTGAAGCCTGTATCCCTTTCACTTTCTTGGTATCCCCATAAGGCTTAAACTAATGTTAATTTTTTAAAACAGTCCCTTCAGGTTTGAGTTATTTTCAATTATAAGGCAAAGATCAGTTTATTTATAAACATTACTATCGTTAGTTAAGTTTTTCATTAACTGCTAGCTGACTTTCAAAAGATGAAATTATCCCCGGTAATAGTTTATAGACTTGTAAAAAAAAAAAGATGTGTTCCTTGGTGAAAAAATCACAACTTTATTTTCCTAATTTTTTTTCTGTCAACTACAAAAAATTATAATATCTAAAGTAATCAAAATGACCATTTTGCCCTTTTAAAATATTGATATTACCTTTTTAAAGGCTTGTAAAGAAATCTAAAACACACTTAGCACACATAAAACGCTTGTAGATAGTTTGCATTTCTCATAATCTCTTTCTTATAGGGGAATTCCAATATTCTATCAGCTTTATGGAATTTGTAGATAGATAAGTATACATATTATGGTGCACGATTAATGTGCACTAGATTAGATCTCTGCCATATGCATAATGTTTAGTTTCTAAAACAATTCAATCAATTTGACTACTTCCATGTCCAGTAGAGTGCCCAGTAGCACAAATACAAGTACAAGAACTTAATGTAAAGAAAACACAACTAATAGTATATATGTAATCTCTAACTAGCTAACTATTACATTTAGATGAAAGCCATCAATGGTAGTACTCTTTAAACTAGTATTTAAAAAAGCTAGTGACACAACTTAAAAGTGATTATAACTCCCAAATATAAGAATGTCTTGTTATATTAAAGTTCGGTGAGTCCGAGGTTGATCCTCAGAGAAAAGATTTAATTTGATTATTTTATTTTATCTAAAAATAAAAATAAAAATTGAATAAATACAAATTAATTTAAGTGAAACTATAAAATTAAATTAGTTAGGGTTATGGATCTACTCTTAGTAGTAAATAGAATTTAACAAATTGTTTTTACTATTTTTATTTAGATTTATTGCCCAAAAGATTAATTATATAAATTATCATTATTTTCCCATTAATTTTATTATGGATTAAGTATTTATTGTGCCAAAATTTAATTTGTCTATAATAAATTAAAATTTTAAAATATAAAATATGTATAAAATTAAATAGAAAATAAGTTAAGTTATATAATTAAAAATAGAATTTGATTAAATCATATTTATTTCCTAAGAGTTTCACCTTACCTTAACTATTATTATTTAACTAAGCATAATTGAAATAGGAATAAAATAATCATTAAAATTAAATTACTCATAATTGAAAGGAATTAAAACAACTAAAATTGAAAATAAAACTAAATTTATTTATTAAAATAATTATACAAAATATTAAAACACGCCTAGAAAATAAGATTACAAGTAGATTGAGAGAGAATTTGAGAAGAAGAGGGATGTCTAAAAACATAAAAATGAGGCTCATTTATGGAAATAATTTCATAATCCGATTATTTTGTGGGTCATCATAAGCAGAGCGTCGCTTACTGCCAATTGGTCGAGATCACGTGGCTAGTTAAACTTCAAAAAGTCAACCTTACTTTTGACGACATCACGAAGTGTCGATTGATCGAAGAACGATTGATATTTGGCGGGTTAATAGGTGGATTGGGTTGACCTGAATATAAAGATTACGATCCTCTAACTCTGCTTCATCAACCATTACCACGTGACACAACGCGTTTCAATTCATGAATCGGCTAAGATTTAAATAAAATTGACAACTATCCGGTCGTTCATAGATATTGTAAGCATTTTATTATTTAATCAGTGCTCGAGTTAATAGAAAAATCAAGTTTTATTGTAAAAGCTGATTTTAATAGGTGTTGGGCTAAATGCGTATCGTAAGGTTTTCTGGATCTCTGGAATCTAAATTTGACACTTGTTTATTTGTTTGGAGTAGAAATACGCGAATTAATATTTTACCTAATAAACATGAAAAATACAAAGTTAAATATAGTTAAAACATAATTAATTAATTCTTAATATATTATTAAACACAAATATAAATTATAATATATGTACAAAATAACACTTTTGCCCTTAATAAACATACAATTTGTAACACTAATCAGCTAGTTTGTAACTTCTTAAGTTAAACAATAACACAAGGTGAAAAGTAATCTCACTTGATCTGGCCTAGCCAAGAATATAGTTCAATATAAAGAATGATTAAAGAACCTTGAGAGCTGGGGATAGGGTTGAGCATTTGGTTTGTTTTAGTTTAAACCGAAATAAATTGAACTATGTTATAGTAATTTGATTCGGTTCAATTCGGAATATAAAAACTAAATGTTCAGGATTTAATTTGGTTCATGAAACAATTAAAATTAAAATTAAAAAAATGAAAAGTGGAACCCTTAAGCAAAACTAAACACATCTCATTTCACCACTCCTGCACAGTCGCACAGCAGTTAAACCCCCATTGTCTCAAACTTTTCTTTTCTTGTAAAACACCACAAACGAGTAATCAATCCCTGATTATTTTCGTCATCGTTAGACCCTTGTCATAATCATCATCAGTCCGTTGCAGTGCTCAATCCATCATGCTATAAGTCGTCGTTCTTCAATCTATCACATTGCAAGTGTCAGTCTATTGTGTTTTAGTCGCTGTCGTCTTTTACTTTCTTTCACCGTCAGCCACACCTTTCTCAGACCATCGCTGCTCTTGCCGAACTACTGTGAAGTTGCATGAGATAGCCAAAGACTTTAAAACTTTTAATCTTATGCTTTTAATTACATTTGTTTAATATCTTGTGGTCTTAAGTACATGTTATCGACTAGCTTAATAGTTTGTAGTAATACCCACTAATTTAATCGAATTAGTATTAACAAGTTTGTAGTAATACCTACTAATTTAATCGAATTAGTATTAACAACTAATTAGTAATACATGTTTATTTAGTTAAATTAATTTGTAAGGTTACAACAGTACAACTAGTTGAGTGATAGAATTGTAGAATAAATTAATTTGTAAAAAGCTAAATGTGGTTTAGTCTTCCGTAATTGACTATTGTTTGCAATATTTTCATATGGCTACTTCTTCAAGGGTCAAGACAATATTAAATCCAGAAGCAATGAATCTGGCCATGAAATTGAAGTTGAAAATGATTAATTAACATTATCCAATAGCAATGGAATAAAGAAAAATATCTTCACAATTGGAAACCATCAATCCCTAAAAATCAATGCTTCCAAGATCAAAGATGTGGCAACATTTCACTATACCTGCAAAGTGATAAAATGTACATTTAACTTTTATGGTGCAGAATTTCATATAGGGCATGAGATTAGCAATTTCAAAGACTCACTATCAAGAGAGGTGTAAAAATTTTAAAGCTTTCAAAAGGACCAAATAGTATTAAATAAAGATGTCCTTTGCCAAAAGAATTTAGTCAAGATACTTGTAGACGGGCAACCGTGAAAATGATTTACTTGATGGTGCCATTTTCGATTGTAAATATCTAGGATTTAAACATTTTTGCAGTGTGGTTGCTCCTAGGTATATTCTTCCATCTGGTATTGCTAAGGATACTATTGATTTGTTTATGGAAG